>PVIJ01001100.1:0-221229 GCA_004024925.1 Scalopus aquaticus
TTGGAGAAGTGCCTTTTGAGCTCTTCTGCCCATTTTTTGATTGGGTTATTGGCTTTGTTTTTGTTGAGTTGTGTGAGTTCCTTGTAAATTTTTGTTATCAGTCCTTTATCAGATGTATTGTGTGCAAAGATCTTTTCCCAGTTGGTAGGGTGTCTGTTAGTTTTGGCTAATGTCTCTTTTGCTGTACAGAAGCTTTTTAATAACAACTAAATATTAACTCCTTCTTTCCCTATGAACTCTTCTGTTTCCTATATGTGCATAGAGGGGGAACATGAAAACATATCCGGATTTGTAGAAATAGAACTGAAAACAATGTCTGGCCATAGGCTGGGAAGTCTTAGTTTTTGCTTGGCTTTGATCTCAATAATCAAACCTCCAGAGACATAGTTTTAATCTATGTTTCCCACCCTTTTACTAGAGGAAATTTTTACTATCATTAACTTATGTGTGATTTCAGATTTAGTCCATTTATTTTGAAAAAATTGCTTAATATTTAAAATTATTATTGAATATTTCCCTCTGAAGTGTCTGGGAATAGATTCTCCAAATTCTTTTTTTTTTTTTTTTTTTAAAGATTTATTTTTTATTTATACATACAAGCTGGGGTACAGGCCAGAGGTGTGGGGCGGCGAGAGGGTTCACCAGACACAGAGTGGGTAGCAGAACAGGCAGATCAGAAATACACTGCTGAGGGGAGCAGCGGGCAAGGCAGGAGAGGTCTGCCGTGCCATGTGGGATTCTCCCCGGCCGGGCGTCGAACTCGCGTCGCCGCTGCCAACAGCTCCACAGCGCAGCGCTTAACCGCTGCGCCACCGGGGAGGCCCCAGATTCTCCAAATTCTATAGAAAGATAATACTTGGTAAAACTATCACTGTGAAAGTTCAATACCCCTTTTTAAAAAAGAGTGAGATCATGTAACTACATATTTCTAAATAACATAGTGTCTAGCATATGGTAACAGGTATATTTTTAAAACTGCACAGAATTCATTCATAAAAAGCACTTTCTTTTGTTAAAGGGAAAATCAAATGCCTTATCTGTGGGTTAGTGGGAACTGCAAATACAGTCAGTTGTCACTTCTGGCTTCATGCCCACAAGTGGGAAACACATCTACCCAAAGAGGTTGGCGTTTTTAGGGTAGAGTCCTTTGTTTTCACATCTTTATAAATTATAACCTGCCTCTCCCACTCATCCATTTTCTTCTGTTCTCTTTCCCTTCTCTCTTAAACCTCCACTATACTCTTCATTAAAAGTTAGTGAAAATAAAATCTTTTAATCTTTTTTGCAACCTACTTCATTTCCTGATTTCAAGTTAAGAGAACAAATACATTTGCTTCGTTGACTCTAAATTTTCTACTATCCTACCTTAAAATTTTTTCATTTAGAATACATTTTCTGGTATTTTAAAATGCTTTAGGAAAGCATTGTCATTTTTAAACAATTACAAAAAGATACATAGCTCTGTTTTATACTTATGGATTATAACTTTAAATCCAAAATTATTTTCTATGATATAGAAAAGTTACTCTTGTTAACTCAAAATCAGTTTCATACTCAATGTGAGAGCTATTTAAATAAGACAAGAAGAGGTAGAAGCATCTTGGAACTAGAAAGATGCCTCAAATACACAGCCTCAGTGAAAGTTCTCTACCTTCAGAAAACTGTGAAAGCCTGTGGTTTCACAGATTGGTGATAAATTGGTGAGGTGTAAAACTTTTTGATTAAAATAGCTGAAGACCTTTGTCATGCCCTCTAGTTCACATTTCTCTTGGCCAACCATCCCAAATTTCTCTGTACAATATCTGGTTTTGATATGATTTATCAATGTGGTCAGTTTTCTCTGCTTAATGTAATGTCTAACTGTGTCATGTTCAAAAGTAAACATAATCCCTTTGATATAGTCTAGCAAAGGCAGTACACAGCAGGACTGTATTTTTGCTAATTCTACATAATAAATATTTTGACTCTCAGATTACGAATTTCATAAATCTTTTACCAGAACTAGAGCCTGGAGATTACATTTACCAAGGATAATAAGTAAGGCTTCCGAGGGAACATATTCTCCAGAAAAAGATAACAAGAAATTAGTATCAGGAAGGAGAAATATAAAATTTGTCTTTAGGGAAGTAAAATAAAGTTGGAACATGAACTGTCTCCTGTATTTTAAAATAAAGCCTTACTGAAAATATGTTCAATAAATTTATTGTTTTCAAATTCCTTGTTTGCAGAATGTTACTGAACATTCATGTTTATTCCAGGAGACATGATTGCATTGAATGATGTGAAGTTTGGAGACAAAGTTTTTTAATGGGCATTTAATTGCCTTATTTTCCAAAATGGGGCTAATAACTTTTCCAGCAACACCCATATTTGTATAGATTATCCTGGGGATGTGTGTACCACACCTTGCAGGTAAAATGTAACAGATGTTCTGACTCTGGGATAAAGGGTGAAGAAGATCTTTTATAACTGATTTGTCAATATGTAATCAAGAGGGAGGTGTGTCTTGTGAACTTGCTGTTCGTTGCTGGTTTGAAATAGTCCAGGGAGAACAGAACTGGATTTTGCAAATTTTTCAATTAAATCCCTCATTTGTTGTTGTAGATCCCCTGGTGTCACAGATGCTCCACTCCACAGGCAAAAACTCATTAACACAAAAGAGTTTGAATGATAAGTGAAAGACTTCAGACTTGGAACTAATAAAGGAGTATTATTAGACACTGAATCTGTTAGCATGATTAGACTGTAGTCAATAGAAATTAGTCCCAGCTTACTTAAACAAATCCAACGTATTGAAAAGATAGGGGATATTATTCCAAAGAACTGGGTTTTAGAATGGTCAAGAACTGGAGGAGCTCAGAGGCCTCACGACAGTGGGCTCAGGCTCATGGCAGAAACTTGTCAGGTGCTCCTGACTCAGTGGGATCCTTATTTTTCAGAGTGTGTGATCCTCTGTTTAAGATTATGTTTGGTTCAGCTTGTTTATGGAAGGGTAGGCTCCTGGTTAGTATCCTATGTAGCAGTGGTACTGAAACTTTTTGGTCTTAAGAACTCTTTGTACTCTTAAAAATTATTGAGAACATCAAAGAGATTTAATTAATGTAAATGATATTTGTGTGTATTTATCATATTATGAGCTAAGAGTAAGATATTCTTTTAAAAGAAAAATAGCGAATGGTCTCACTTATAACAGGAATATAGGGGAACCAAATACAACAGTGTCAACCAGCGAGAGAGGGGGAAAATTGGGGCTCAGAACTGGGAAGAGGGGAGCACAGGGGACTGTGGTGATGGTTCACGGGTGAATTGGTGGTGGGAAACCTATGGGGAATATACAGTAATGTAAAAGACATAAATAAAAAAATAAATTAAAAAAATATTCTTTTAAAAATATATTTAAAAATATTAATAGTAAACTCAGCACATGTGACCATAGCATACTTTCATGAAAAATAACTTTTTTTCCCCCAAACTCTCACAAATAATCTAAGGAGTAGCAAAGATATTTTGTAAATAACTTCAATGTTTGGCTTGATAGTAACAGCTGAATTTTCTTATCTGCTTCTGCATTCAAATTGTCACAATATGTTGTTTTGGTTGAAGCATATGAACAAAATTTGGTCTGACATGGATATATAATGAGAAAGAGAGGAGTATTCTAAAAGCCTTTTTCAGTTAACTGTGGATAAATTGTACTAAGCTCTATGGTAAAGATAATAACCTGAAAGTCTGAATACAAAGTGAATAAAGTTATATCTCAGTGGAGCTCTTTGAATACCTGAGAAAGGTATTGGGATCGGACACCTATTCCTCAGGCCAGGAAACCCTCTTCTCCCATTGCCATCATCCTAACACCATTACTGGGAACAAGTGAGATCATGAGAAACTTGAGTCTAGCATGATTGAGATTAAATTGAGTTTACTTTCCTTGAAAGCAGGAGTATCTGGAGTAAACATGTTTATGTTCTTCTATAGTTAATCCATCCTAGTAAACCTTTGACTCTATGCCTTTTGACCCCTTCTTTTACTAATTTGCTGTCATCTTTACTTTGTTTAATGTGGATAATCATTTTTTCCAAACTACCAGGACCTAAACCAGTCACATATTGGACCTGGGGCCCTCATCAAGATGTTAAATCCTATGTCATGTGAGGAAGTCTCTATATTCACAAACTTAACCCTTATTTAATTTCATATTCTTTCTCTCTTGATCCAACATTATCCAGATATCCTTACTTTCCTGGTTCTTACTGAGGCATTAATATGCCAGAGGAATCCTGTACCAATTTCAACAAATAATCTCTTTGCTCCCTTAGGAGGCTCAGTGCTTCTTTGATCTAATTATGTGGAGCGATAACCTTAACTACATACCTGTAGCCAGGGAGTTAGAGGCAGGCCTTAAGAAGGGCAATATGGTCTTGCAAGGTTCTGCCTCAGCGGAGGCCTCCACATAGACATGAAGCAAGGGTGTGCAAGCAGAACTATCTACCAATAAGAAAGGTCAATTCTGCAGATGCAGATGGTTTGTAGGAATTTGGATGTTAAAGGTTCTGAAATTCATCTACTCGGATATCCCCATTTTCAGTCTGAATCCTTCCCCATCAAAATCCTGATTTTGCTATAGAAGACTTGCCAGAATGAGATTTTAGCCTTTTCTGTGGTTTTGCCACTTTATAACCAAATTGTTTACCTGATCTTTACTGAAACTGCAGATGAGTATCTCTTAAAAAACAACCAAGGTCCTTTGACTTTTATGTTTTGTTTTAAGTTCTTGAATAATAAACCTGAGACTGTTATTTTTTCTCTTCAGTGAATGAATGACACTTAGCAACTCATCCCAATCTTTGTATAGATTATTTCTCAACTGCCCAAAGGATATTACCAGTTTGTATACACCATGACTATGAGTACTTCACTTATTATCCAAGATGTGTCTTCATTGCCATTCAGCTGGCAAATGATCCAACTCCAGAATCTCACCTTTAGAGTTTGCTCTTAAGACTTCATCCTAGAACTCAAAGTCTAAATTTTATTGAAGTGACTTATTGCAGGAATATGCTCAGGATAAAGGGAAAGATGAAAGTAAGATAGGGCAGGGACTAAAAAAGCTAAGCCAACTTTCAGTCTCTGCTGGAGGCTAGTGTCAGTTTCCCCTAGGGGGCTCTATGGTAGAAATTGCATCATAGGTAATATCTCCATTATTAGGCTTTTTTTCTAGTCAAGGTGTCTCCCACTCTGCTGAGAGCTATTCTCTGAAGTCCTGATTTGTTTAAGAATTAAAATAGTTATTAGTAACAATGTATACAAATGCTTGGTAGGTTGAATACTGCTGAAACCAGATATTGAGAAGAAAAGCCACTTCTGGTTTTCTATGCATTGCATTTGTTTTGAAAACTTCTGCCTTTCCATTTATTTTTTCCCCCCTACTCTGTATTATTGTTATGAGTACCACTAAAAAAAAAGAAAAAGAACAAACCAAATACATTATTTTATCAGTATTCACAGCATTTTTTCCCTCACATTGGACATTTTCTCCAAAACATTGTTATCAACTCATACAAGCACTTCCCTCTGGAAGAATTCTGTGAGCTTTTATTAGTAACATTTAATAAAGTGAAAAAAGATCTAATACTCTCCCCAATTTATTCCTTTCCTCATTTTTTCTTCCCTCTCTCTTCCTTTTTTTCCCCTTCCCTATACCCCCTTACACACACACACACACACACACACACACACCCCACACACTTCTAATCTACAGAATGTGACTTTATTTGAATGTACACATATGTATACAAATACGTATGTTTGTGTGTATATGTATGTCTACATAGATGAACGCACATATAATGTGTGCATCTATATTTTTTATTCCCCCAGGCCTGTTTCTTTTCATTACACAGGTATTTCGTTAATGAATTTAGGAGTACTTGGCAACATGCTAAGTAAAAGTTACAATAATAGAAGACTTTCCAGATTTTCAAATGTTGACTGCTTTCTCTGAATACCTCTTCTGGAGAAAACGAATACTTTTTGGAGCACATGTGAGCTACTACAATTTTAAATTTTTGTCTCAGTCAAAAGGAAGGGATAAAAAATAAGATAACTTTCATCACGTAGAACTTTTTTTCTGTAATTAAATGCTGTGGCACTATATCAGTTTGCTAGGGTTGCCATAACAAGATACCACAGATTGGGTGGCTTAAGCAACAAAAATTAATTTTCTCACAAATCCAAGATATTGGCAGGATTTTTTTTTTTTCTGGGGCCTATCCTCATGGCTAATAGATGATTGTTTTCTCCGTGTCTTCACATGGTTTTCCATTTGTGCATGCATTTGTGTCCAAATAGGCTACCAGATCTATTGAATGATGGCCTACCCCAATGACCTCATTTTACTTTAATTTCTTCTTTTAAGACCATCTTTCCAAAGCCACATTCTGTGTTCCTTGTGAGTCTGTTAATCCTAAATGGCCTGTTCGGCCACCATTTTGTTACCTGACGTTCTGCATTCCTATACAAGGTCAGAACTGCCTGGACAGTCAGTTATAGTCAAACCTTACAAGGTGTCTGTTAAATCAATCAAGAGCAGAAAGCTGAATCACTCTGGGAAGTCTATGCATGGGAGATATAAACGGAACGCCTGGGGGTGCTGATGACCGATGCTTAAAGCTTTCTCCCGACTTATACATCATGAGGTATGACCAGGAACGCCTGGGGGGCCGAGGACTGATGTATGAAAAAGGACCCCAGAAGCTGATCTGTGGGAAGCCTTGTTGATAAGATTAAAACCATGGCAGGGGATCTAGGGCTTGATCTCAATTACAATACCAAGTCATGGAGTAGATAAAAAGTGCTTGGAGGGCAGACCCACAATCCCTGAGACTATAGATGACAGAGCACACGTTTCTAGTTTCACCCTTCCCTTTTCTCTTTATCTTCCTTCCCCCTACACTGATGCTGTATGATTATTCTGTCAATAAAAAGGTCAGGATCTTGCTCCTTGAGCCGCATCGTGCATTATGTAGCCTGCTTCAGGACTCTGTGTATCAGTGTGGTGTTGCCCGACACAACCCTCCCTGATTTTAGAACTTTAACATATAAATTTTCAGCCCATATCAGGGGTTTACCAACTATTTAAGAAATCCTCAGATTCTGATGAATAAGATCATCTAAGTATTACTATTTGATGTGTTACAACATATTAAAAATTCCTAAATGAGAATCTTAACAAAAACCATAACAAAGTACTATAGGCTGGGTAGTTTATATATATATACATTTTTTTTTAAACATGTGGTTTTTTTTTTTTAAGATTTATTTATTTATGCATACAAGAGCTGGGGTGCAGGCCAGAGGTGTGGGGGGGTGAGAGGATTCACCAGAGACAGAATGGGGAGCAGTACAGGAGGATCTATTGAAGAACACTGCTCGGGGGAGCAGCAGGCTAGCCAGGAGGGGTCTACTGTGCCATGTGGGTTAGCTCCCTCACTGAGGGATCGAACTCATGCTGCAGTGGCTGCAGATAGCTTCACAGGCTGAGATTTAATCCCTTGTGCCACTAGGGAGGCCCAACTGGGTGGTTTATAAACAAATTTATTTTGCAGTTTTAGAAGCTAAAAAGTTCAAGATCACAGTCTCCGCAGTTTCTGTGTCTAGTAAGAGTCCTCTTACTTCACAGATGGTTGTTTTGATGTTGGTTTGTTTGCTTGTTTTTGCTGTAATTTCTCATGGTGGAAGAGGTAAAAGAATTTCTCTGGGTCCTCTTTTATTAGGAAACTAATCCCTCTCATGGCCTAACCATCTCTTAAAGGGCCCACCTCCTAAGAACATCATGTTGGAGGTTAGGTCTCAACATATGAATTTTGGGGGGAAAATACATCCAGGGTAGCCAAATTCTATAATTCATTTAAAAAATGAATGAGTCAATAGAATGATGATTTTTTATTCACTGTGAAAAACCCTAGGGTGCGAAAGAAGGGAATGTCCGTAAAGTCCAAAGACCAGAGTCCCTTGTCAAGTTTGCTAGTTGCAGGAAGAAGGAGCAGAAGATAATGGCTTGACTAAACCCTAGCTATCTATAGGGGTACCTTTAGGATAAGAGATTGAAATAACCTTTGGTCTCTATATATTTCCAAACACAGACAGCTCTGGCTGGATTACTGCTCTAAGATTAAAGGTTTGCTTTGAAGTTTTAAACAATGATTCTTCTTCATCAACTGAATCTGCTAGAACTAACCACCTTTGGTTAGCTGAAAATGTTAGAAATTACCTAGAGTTCTTCTTTCCTTGGTTAAGGGAAAAACATGTATTCTTTTTGTTTGTGTATATATCTTACTTATATAAACTAAGGCTCAAAACTCTGAGGGTGGGAACCAGTCGCTCAGCTACTGGGTTTGGGCCCCCATTTGAGTTTGAATAGCCTCTTTAATAAATTTCTTTTATTAAACTTTGAATTCATTTCATAGTGATGATTATTTCAGTTGACATAACAACTGCAAAGAAGATATCACTCATATTTCACTTTGAGGAAATCAGGGCTTATAGAGTTCAATTCAGTTGCCCTAGTTCACATTATTAATCAGATAGAAACCAGAATTTCCTGTTCTCATTGTCTATTTTGATATTTTTAAACAATTGGGACCCATAGTATGACAATTGAATGTATTATTTGAACCTGGGATGCAATTTCATGAAAATTTCCATGTTAAAAATTCTGTGATATATATCTTAACATATAAAGATATAGATCTTAATATGTAAAGGCACATATACCTTAACATATAAGCTACCATAAACATTGTTATTCATTTCCTTCACATTGTAAAATTTTTTTCCAGAAATCATAAGTAATGAACAATATTTATTTTTATCATGACTTTTCTTTTTTCTTTTGTTATTTTGGGAAATTGAAGCACCCCAGATGATTCCGAGATATGTAATTAATAAGTTTCTCTAGTGACTGTGATTTCCTTTCTCACTTTTTTGAACACTACAGGGAGTCCTCTACACATGTTTGATAGCAAATAGCTAAGACAAAATGATCTTATATCTCACTCATCAAGTGCTCAAGTGCTTTTGAATCACTGAAGAATCTTGTTTGTTGTTCTTATTCTGTGTAGGGCGGATAATGGTATTTATCCAATTTATCCAGTTGTAGTTACATATAGATTGTTATCATCAAGGAAGAATCAAAATTAATATAGGAATATCCTTTATCTTTATACATGATCATACACTGTTTTGATTCTATGGAGATTCATTTCAAAATTCACTGGAACTGCACAGTAAAGTTTTAGTTAAGTTTCTGATTGCTTTTTTATAATCCATTTTCATTAAGTTTTTTCTAAGGATCCTTCCTTTGGAAGGATTTGTGTTTCTTAACTGGAAATAAGTGGTATTTATTTAACTGTTGTTTTTGCTTTTTTAATTGTAGTGAAATATATAACACAAAGTTGATCATTTAAGCCATTTTAAGCAAACAGTTATGTGACAGAAAGTATATTTATATTATTAGGCAACCATCACTGCCTCTCATCTCCAGAAATTTTTAAATTTCCCCAACTGAGACTTAACCTTTTAATTCTCTCCCTTTTCTGCATACCCTAATTCTGGTAACCACCATTCTACTTTGTGTCTGTAGGAATTTGAGTATTCTAGGTATCCTATATAAGTGAATCATACAATAGTTGTCCTTTTGTGACTGAGTTATTTCACTTAGCATAAAGTTTCACCCCTGTAGTAGCATGTGTCTGAATTTTCTTCCTGTTAAGAAAGACTAATAACATTATTGTACATTGTACATATACATATGTCATATTCCATTGTATGCATATATCACATTTTGTTTATCCATTCCTTTTGTCAATGGACACTTAACGTTACTTCTACTTTTAAGTTATTGTGAATAACACTGTTATGAATATGGGTGGGCAAATATCAGTTTGAGTCCATGCTTTCCCTTCTTTTAGTCATATGCTCAAATGTAGAATTGCTGGATTATATGATAATTATTTGAGGACTTGCCATGCCATTTTTACAGCAGCTACATTATTTTACATTTCCAGCAGTAGTGAACAAGGGTTCCAATTTCTATATCTTCATCAATGCTTATTATTTTATGTTTTTGATTTAGTAATTGTCATCTTAATGGGAATGAGAGGGCATTTGCTCTTGGAAGGGTATGAATTAGTGATTAATAGAAACATGTCAAAAAACCCAACAACTCATAATATTATTATTATATTATCATTTACTATCAGTTTAATATTATTTTGAAAATAAGCATTTAAAATAATGAATACTGGATATAGCAATAGTTTACAGACCTTGTCAAAGTGCAGAAAGTGAGAAAAAATAAGAATATGCATCACAAAAATCTCAAAGACAAACATGCATTAAACAGGAGTGATATATCCAAAGATGAGGAAATTTGAAAAGAGTACTAATAAAGTAGAAAATTAGTAATTTCCTTAATAAAATATTGTCTCACTTACTTATGTACTATAAACACTGGAAGTAAATTCGTCTTGAGTACCTTTCCAGTGAATGTTTAAGAGGTTTGAGCAAGTTTATGTGAGACTCTAATAATGATTTTTACTCCTATCTCTGTTCTTAAATTATGCCAAGAATAAAAGATATTGGATTTTAATGATCTAGCCATGCCAGGGACATGTTAAGTAGATAAAAATAGGATCTATTTTTCTGGTAACAAAAATTGAAAGTGTCTATGTATGAATAATGATCAATTAGCTTTTAAGAAGTATGAAAATATGATAGTAATTTTTATATGGTACAAAGATTTTATTTAAATATGTAAACACTATAATGTATATTGAATAAAATGTGACTTGGTTTACTTTTAAAATGTCCATTCTTAGATCAATTTTGGCCATAATTTAATATGCAAAAATTTATTTTTATTTTTTTAAAGATTAATTTATTTATACATACAAGCTGGGGTACAGGCCAGAGGCGTGGGGGGGCGAGAGGGTTCACCAGAGACAGAGCAGGGAGCAGAACAGGAAGATCAGAAATACACTGTTGAGGGAGCAGCGGGCGAGGCAGGAGAGGTCCACAGTACCATGTGGGACTCTCCCCGGATGGGCGTCGAACTCAAATGGTGCGCGCTGCCCTCAGCTCCACAGCGCAGCACCCAACTGCTGCGCCACCAGGGAGGCCCAATATGCAAAAATTTAAAGCATACTCTTCATTTCTACTATATGTTTAATGATTCATCATCTTTACTCAGTGCCTACTACATGTGAGGCACTTTTCTAGATACTGGGTTTTTATAAGTGGAAAAAAGTAGGGGCCTCACTGGTGGCACATGGGGTTTAGTCCTAGCACTATGGAGCTGCTGGCAGCCACTGTAGCATGAGTTCGATCCCTGGCCAGGGAGCTAACCCACATGGCGCAGCAGACCTTTCCTGTCTTGCCTGCTGCTCCCCTCAGCAGTGTATTTCAGACAATACGCTTATTCTGTTCCCCACTTGTCTCTTGTGAATCCTCTCACCCTCACATACCTCTGGCCTGCACCCCAGCTTAAGTAAATAAATATTTTTTTAAAAATGGAAAAAAGCAGATTAAATCTTTATTTACATAGAACTTGTATTTTAGCAAAGGGAGAGACAATTAATAGTAGATATAGCAAATAAGTTAATTAGATTAGATGTTAAGTGCTAATTTTTAAGGAGCTGGATATAGAGGTGGGAGAAAGGACAAAGCGCATGCTGCAGTTTCACATGGGGTGGTCATAAGAGGTTTGTTTTTGAAAGGTGATATTTGAGAAAAGATTTCAAGGAGGTAAGAGAGGAAGCCATGTGAGATATCTCAGAGAAGAGCGTTCTAGACGGAGGGAACAGTCAGTGTAAAGTTAGTAAGGCAAGAATGTGTCTGGTATTGTTTTTTAAGATTTATTTATTTATGCATACAAACTTGGGTACAGACCAGAGGTGTGGGTCGGCGAGAGGGTTCACCAGAGACAGAGTGGGGAGCAGAACAGGCAGATTGATGGAAATACACTGACAAAAAGAGGCAGGAGAGGTCTGCCGCGCCATGTGGGAATCTCCGCGCCATGTGGCTGGGGGTCAAACTCGCGTCACTGCTGTGGACAACTCCACAGCACAGCGCCTAACCGTTGTGCCACCGGGGAGGCCCGTGTCTGGTATTTTTGAGGAACAGCAAGGAAGAGTTGCCTTTCTTTTCTGTGATACAATTTATTAGAGAGATTTCTATTGTACAGGGCCTGATAGAAGGAATGGATTGCTCAGAGAAAACTGTATCTAGTATTTGTAACAATACCTAGGCTCTACTTTTGTATCTGAAGTTTTCTTAATGTTCTGTACTGGGGTTATCTATCTGCTGTAACAAGTGATTCTCAAACCTTGGAGAGCTAGCAAAATAAAAGTTTATTATAGTTCACTTTGGTCGAAATCCAATGAGGATATTATGGGGACAAGAGTTGATAGTCATTCAGAGCCTAAACTTCTGTTTTGTGAGGTGCTCACTTTCAACACGTGCCTTCAGTGTCACTATGGAAATGGAAGAGAAAATGGAGGCCCTCATTTGAGTCTGGAAGTGGCATTTATAATCTTTGCCCATATTCCACTGACTGATACTCACTTTCATGGTCCCAATATTGCAAAGTAGCTTGGAGATGCAGAGAAAACATGCACTCAAGAGCATTAGATGGGACTGGGAGCGCATAGCATTGTTTCCAGCACAGGCTCACTTCCTGACTTGGTGCTCATAAAATAATTGCAAGAGTTCACTGCAGAAAGATTCTCCAATTCAGGATGACTCATTATGAGTCAGTCAATCTCATTGTTAGTTTCCGATTGAACCAGGTTCTTTCATGGCTCATTTCTATAACAGTAATAAGATGGCTCACTTAGTTTTACTCTGAAAGCTAAGCACTGGTGTATTAGAGCGACATCTCAGGCATTTGTACACCAAGTAATACAAACAGGGTAAAACCTAAAATTTCAAGTGCTAACCATGATATTATTGAGTTCCCACATCCTTACTATATGAGTAATCCTGTTCTCCCCAGATATGCCTCCCACCTAGCAGGACAGATTTTCCTCTGGGCCGCCCACTCAGCTGGACAAGTTGCACCACACCTAGTTCTCAACTGAATGAATTTACATTTGTGCCAGCCTGCAAAATTATCCTGCCAAGCCAAATTACATCCTCCAGTGGGAACCAGGAGGCACCTCAACCACTTGTTACTACAAAGCCTGACTCCTACAACCCTCGTTGGTTCACTCCGGCCCCGAGTTCTGCATGCCGAGTCGTGTCCTCCTCCCCTGGGGTGTGAATTATGAGACTAATAAACTGTTGTCATTTTCATCTGTCCTGTGTTGGTTGTAATGTGTTCAGTCATCTCACACTATTTAGGGTGAAGGAACCTACTTGAATTAACAAGAGGAATAGGTAGTGGTCAGAACAGGAGGATTAGGAGACTTACCACACCGCTTTGTCCATTTTGGCTTCAGCATCATGTGGATTTTTTCCCTCCTCATGTTTCTGTTAAGAATATATTTCATCAGGGGAGGGAAGAACACAAGGGACTGTGGTGATGGTACATGTGTGACTTGGTGGTGGGAATTTTACCAGGACTACACCTAAGAGGAGAGAACAAACATTGTACGAAAATGAACAATGATGTAAAATATATATAAATAAAAAAATTATAAAAAATAAGAATATATTTTATGACATGTTTCATTGTTTGGTTTAGTAGTTTTTTTTCTGTTCATTTACTTAAATGTTGGGCCTCCCTAATGGCTCAATGGGTTAAGCACAGCACTATGAAGCTATCCAGAACCACTGCAGCATGAGTTCGATACCTGGCCAGGGAGATTCCCAAATGGCACAGCAGACCTCTCCTGCCTTGCCCGCTGCTCCCCTCAGCAGGGTACTTCAGTAAATCTGTCTGTTCTGCTCCCCACTCTGTCTCTGGTGAATCCTTTCACTACACCATACCTCTGGCTTACACCCCAGCTTGTATGCATAAATAAATAAATCTTTTTTAAAAATTACTTAAATGTTGTGGAAAGTCAGTTTCAAAAAAATTTACTTTGTTTTGTTTCAAAATTCTTTGTAGACAAAGGCTCTTCTAGAAAAGTACAGAAGGACAATGTGTAGAAGAAAGAGTATTCAGGAGCAGCCAGCAACAATGTCATTACTGGACCTGAACAATGAAAAACTATAAGAATGAGACTATTTGTATGCTGATGTTAGAAAGAGGACAAAAATAGCTTTAAATCTTTTTTAAAATGATCTCAGTACAGCTATTAAAGCATCTGAACCGTATGATGCCATTTTCATTTCATCATGCTGAAAATTCTTATTATTTTATGAAGGGTCAAAATATTGTTGTCATTGAAGACAAACTAGAGATACTGAGTTCCTCAGAGTACCATTTGTTAGTATGTATACTCCATAAAAGCAGGGATATTATCTGTTTTCTTCATTGCTGTAACCTATCTACCAATAATAGGGTTTGGCACTTTAGTAGGTGAATATGTCAATGAGTGAAGACAAAAAAGCACTTACAACAGTATCTGACTCATTGCAAACACTCAATAAACATGAATTTCTATGACTGTGATTATCATCTGACATTCATTTATATTTTAAAAGTGTCAAAGTTAGCCTTAGTTACAAGGGAGATTTGACTAACATTTATTTCTGTGTACTCTGTTATCTTCTGCCTATTTTCCTTTTTCCATTATTTTCAGTTTTGACTACCATAAAATGTATTGGGTAATAAGTTAGCTTACCCCTTCACACTGGTATTTAAGAATTAAGAAAAAAATGCCTGAATGCAGAATGACACAAAAGAAGGAAAAATCCTTAAATGTGTGGCTTGAGATTAGTGGCTAAAATATTGGCACTAGCAGTGGAGGTATTTGGAGGGAGAAGTAATAAAATTCATAACTGACCGAGGGAATGGTTGGGCATCACACCTTTATTTACCCTTCTCACCCTATCCACGTCACACTTACAAAATCACACCATAACCTGCTACATTCTGAACGTGTCACAGCTGGATGATATTTTGTGGGGTTTTTACGAACTTTTTGGAGCTTGACATTTGATTATCTGTATTGCTCTGAAGAAAATCTCCTTAAGCACCTCATGCTGGCCAGGGTGGCAAATGGTCATATCATGACACATGTAAGATTTGATGAGCCAGGAATGCCCTTTTCATTTAACCAAATAACCTGCAAAATCTTTTCCTTTTATTTAATTCCATTTTACACATTCAGAGTGGCTCAGTTTGTTTTAGGTCATTAAATCAGATGCTGTGCTCTGTATCATGAGAGAAATAGATGACTTTTTCATATCTAAATGGTTCATCTATTTTCATATCTAAATGGTTCATCTATTTTGGTTTTGATCCCAATCACCATTCCTCCATTTTATCTATCTATAATATTTTTTTCCTTTGGGATATGTTTTATTTACTATTAGTATTCTATAAATTTTATTTCATTTTGTTTTGTTGAAAATCATTGATTTATAATTGCTATCAAATAATCCCTTACCAGATGTAGCTGATGAATAGCTACCAGAGTAAGAAGTTATTAAAAAGCGTATCTACTATATTGTAAATGGGGTTTGAGAGTAAATTTAATTTCAGTTATGGAGAAATAAAAGTTATTTACAGACTTTTGCATACCCAACATTTGTGGTCACAATCTTTGACATTCACTATTTCACTATTGATAGAGACCTCTTTATTCCAGAGAAGATAAAAGAAATAGAGATCACAGAAGAGCAATGCCATTTTTTTATTCAGAGAGAAAAGGTAACTGAATTGTTTGGGAATTGGGATGTAAGTCTATCGACAACAAGGTCTCTTGCTTTGCACCAACAATAGCAAATTCTCCTGATGCTTCACAATGTTCCCAGGAGTTGTCAACATTCTATAAGTATTACATTCATTCTGTTCACAAAATAAATCTATGGGGTTCTTATTACTATCAACCACATTCAAAATGAGGACTCGAGGCAAAAGAAGATAAACAAGCTGCAAAAGTTCATAGCCAGTCTGGTTCTGGAATCTATTAACTTCACCACTAATTTTTCATGCTCTTCAAGATATATTGTATATTTCTCCAAATACTTTCTTTTCAGTACATCAAATTTATCCTGAGAGCTGTGACTAAATTGGAAAAATGTAAGTTTTATACTCATTTAATATGGATGTTCTTGATGATACTAGACAAGGGGCTTATCAGCTTGTTTCTAAAATGGAGTTATTTGTACTCATTTACATGCACAGCTCTTTATGGAGATTATTCCATTAGTATGTGGACTTTACTTAGAAGGTGGATAGTATTAGGTGTCTTGGCTATGGAGAGAGGGTTGCACAGATGTTTATGGACAGACTTGTAAACATGTAATGAAAATAACTGGTGCTGCTTGAGAATCCAGAACAGGTTTTAAATAGCTCACACAGAACTAAGCTGGTGTTTCCAAGTTATCAAAAATAGTTCACTAGTTTGTGTGTGACATTTCCTGGCCACAAACACTGAGCCGTAAAGTCTGTTCTGCCTTTACTGGTCTCCGAGTCAAGAACAAACACATATTTTTAAAAAAACATGTACTATAATTCTAAAATAATCTCAAACATGGTGCCTGCCTATACCTATGTGATTCCACGAGTTTCCTTGAATTCATTGAACTTATTCTTCCTACCAAATATGTTTAAGGAAAGGAACAGGACCATGGTGATTTGGTTCTGTCTTTACCAGAATATTCCGTCAGAAACAGATAGCCATAGAGAGAGACCCAGAATTTTGGTATTGTTGATTGACTTGTTTTACTTGAGTTTATTGGAAGAAACATTAATATAATTCAGTGCTTTTGCTTGCTTCTTTTTGTAAGGCTTGGAAGTTGGTTCCAACAGTACTAAGTTTGTTTTTGAATTTTCTCCTTGACAATAGATCTGACCAACACCAATATGTGAAGAAAAAAAATTATTGCCATGCTGAGACATTTTCTACAATGCTAATAACATGGAAATATAATGAAATGTGAAAAATAAATGAAATAAAACTAGAGGATAAATATTTAAAGTAATTAAGGGACCAAATTTTTGCACTATTTGGCTTTAAAACTTTTTTTCTATTTTGGTTCAAAAACGTAAGTTCCATTGGTCTTTTCTGTAAAGGGATTTCTAAATTTTTACCTGGTAGAACTTGTTATATTCATATGAAATATTGGGTCATGACTTTCTAATACTATTGTTAATCAGCAAAAGACTTGATTAAAATTACTAAGTGAGTTGTTTCCAACTTAGCAGTTTATTTTACTGATACGTAGTCATAAATCAACATTTATTCGAAGTATGAAATATATAGCATTTTATTTTCTTTATCTATAAGTAAATATTTCTTGAAACTTTGTGCTATTCTCTTACCACTACTTAAATGACTGATTGTTTTTTTACTTAACTGATTTTTTAAAATGTAATTTAGTATTTGTTATTGAAGTAACATTGATTTACAACCTTGTGTTTAGAGGTATCAGATCTTCCCCTTCAGGTGCTGTTACCACCACACCCTCCACCACCTTAGTCCAGTGAGCTCTCTCTCCACTTTTTAAATAAAAAATATAGAGATATTTTTTAATATGTGTGTGCTTTTGTGGCAAACATTTTTCCTTTGAATTTTGTGGGAATTTTGCCAGTATATTTTATAAACTGTTCTAAAACAGAAGCAGTCATGGAAAAGTTTTTTAAAATTCTTGGTATCAAAATTTTTCCCCAATTTTTTCTCTAAACATATGGTTCTTCTTTGAACTACCTGCCATTATATTACAGCTGTGGATTTATTATATAAGCCAAAATATGAAATCACAAATAATACATATTTAATTATTTACCAATGTTTTCTCACTCAAAAATATATTGTGCATTTTAATATGATGCCTATTGGCTAAGTGACCTACCTCTGAGTGTCTGAGAAAGGGAAGGAGGAAGGGTTTGAGTAAGTTGGGTAAAAGGGGTCAATCGTATGTTGATGGATGGAAACTAGGCTTTAGGTGGCAAGAGCGTTGTAATATATAATGATATTAATGTACAAGTTGTATACCTGCAGCCTATATAATGTAATAAATCGATGTTATTTCAAATAAAAATAAACTAGGGCTAAATATCATATTTGGCATGTTTCAAATGTTTTAAACTGAAAAAGATCAGAAAAATGCTTAATGTAAGTAATATTGCAAACAAGCCTATACCATTTCCTTGTACAAGAGAGACAGTTACTATGTAAATATAAGGGTTGCTTAGTATGTAATAACAAACAGAACATTTTTTACAGTTTTTCCTAAATTCAAGAAAGTTTAAAGCAATGTATTGAAAACAATGTTTCTCTACCCCTATGAGTCTGAAATTCAGACCAGACATTATTTAACCAGCATCCAAAGTTCAGGGGTAAGATTATTGAAAGATCGCTAATTTTAAAATCACTGTTTGTAGAAATAAACCTTTGTCCTCAATCTGTAAATTATTAAAATAAGTAAATAATCAGTTTCCAGATCTCTTCTTTAGGCCTTCTTGCACATGTGAAGATTTTGTTTCTTATGTGCCCCCTCTCAGGTAGTTCTGTACTAGTGGTGATGCTGGAGTTTTTAGATTTGCAAGCACACAGGGATCCAGCAAATATCTTTATGCAAATTATAGGCCAACTGTTCCTGCCACATCCTCTGAAGTTAAAGTTCCTAGAACTTTGCTCTAGAAGTTTTCCATGTGTTTATTCCTGTATTTTCTGTGTAATTCACTTTGATTTTTATCTCAACATTCTTATCATGTCTAAGGCAGAAAACTTAGTCATTTCTAAGTGCAAATAGATTCAGTTCTTTGTCATTCATTAAATTTTTAAATTTAATCCTTTCAGGATGTTTTTGCATTCTTTTTCATTGGGTTGGATCTTAAAATTTTAGAGACTTACACAGTTGCCATTGTGGTGATGTGACAGAGTCCTGATTTTATCCACATCTTGGTTTGTTTGATCCTAAACTGGGCCCTTACTTTCTATTTGATTTATACTGTCTGATTCTTGGCAAAGATTAAGTATGATGTCTCCTCAAATGGCAACCTAAAAAGAAAGTGACATTATCTCGGCAATCTTCTCTGCTTCATAGCACTGGGATTCCCACATTCTTATCACTTCTCTTTTGAGGATGGCCCATAAAAGACCTGTAAGATATGTCTTTTTTCATCCCACTTGTAGGACCAACTGCAAAAGTAAATGTGCTTTCTCCCAGGTAACTTCCATGCCACATGTAGATCTCAAAGAAACTTGCAAACCCCTTCCTCTACTCTGTAAGTGTCTCAGGAGGATGTGTACCTCTCTTTCATGCCAAAGGATATCAACTATAAGCTTTACTTCCCCACCCTTTTCCTATTTCTTTGAGGATGCTGTAGGTTCTTGATTTTTGGAAGTCAGGCACAAATTTCTTCTATTCTTGGATCCCCACCAACATCCCCTGCATGAATTCCTAAATAGTTGACTCAGTAAGTCTAAGACAAGAGTAGAGTACCCAAATCTGATTTGCCTGAGAATGAAAGGGCTCTGAGGATGCAATATTTTCAGTTGAAAATACCACATCTTGGAGTTTGTGGCCCTAAAAGAGGCATATTCTCTACAGTGGAATTAACTTTTTACTTCTTCTCCAAAACCTACTTCTTCAGAGGTTTGTCAAATAGTGGTTTGTTCAGATCACTTTTTCTCTTTAAAACCTTTTTTCTGTGCCTCTTGAGTTTAAAATGAATTTGACATCTATTTTTTGCCTTTCACCTAATGATTGATCAGAGGTTTCCATGAATGCTTTGAATCAACAACTCTTCCACTCTTTGCCAAGGAACACTCTCTGTGTTGAGGTACTCCTGTGCTCAAGCAAGACTTAGGCTTCATTTCTTACTTGCACAGGGCTTCAAGATAAGTCAGATGAAAGATGGGGACCCTCTCTATAGGAAAAAAGTAATACCAGGCACAACTTGGATCCTAAAGATGGTCTAAGATAGATTTGGATAAAGGACTTTCCATAGGGAGATATCAGTAGGTCGTTGACCCACCAACATGGTCATTGCATGTGGTTGGAAGCCAGTAATATGACTAAAAGGGAAGACCTGTGAACCAAGAAAAGAAAATTCTACATTTTCTGTGTTGTAGAAATACTACCTTTTCCCTGCCAAGGCTGCCTAAAGAAACTGGAGTCAATAGAACAATAATTCGTGTTTACTGCAAAGAAGCTTGGGGCTGAGAAGCAAAGTCAGCATTCACAGTCCAAGCCCTGTCATATATTTTTTTTTCTTTCTTTCTTTTTTTTTAAAGATTTATTTATTTATGTATACAAGAGCTGGGGTGTAGGCCAGAGGTGTGGGGGGTGAGAGGATTCAACAGAGACAGAGTGGGGAGCAGAACAGGCAGGTAGACTGAAATACACTGCTGAGGGGAGCAGCGGGCGAGGCAGGAGAGGCCTGCTGTGCCATGTGGGAAGCACCCTCGCCGGAGATCGAACTCGTGTTGCAGTGGCTGGCTATAGTTTGATAGCTCTGTGTCTTTAAACCCTGTGCCACCAGAGAGGCCCTCTGTCACATTTTCAAGTCAAAAAAAGGAGCAAAAGATAAAGGCCTGACAGTGCCCTCTCATCTATAGCAGTGTTTTTAGATAGAGACTCAAATAACATCTAGTCTTCAGTCTTCCCAAATACAGATAGTTCTGGCTAACTTACCTGTGTAAGATCAAGGGATTGCTATGAAGTTATAAACAGTTTCTCTTTTACCAAGCAACCAAGTTTGTAAGACCCCAATCTCTGTTAGTTAACTGAACATATTAGAAATTAGCTGGATGTCTTCTTTCCTTTGTTAAAAAAATATGTATTCTTTTAGTGTATGTAGCTTATATATATATAGAACAAAAATTGAGGTCAGGGACCAGCTTTTTAGAAAATTTGGTATTTGTCTCCTGACTCTGGGTCCTCAGTTTGACTCTGAATAAGCTCTTTAATAAATTTCTCTTTTACTAAACTTTTCAGTTCGCTTCACAGCAACAATTATTTCAGTCTGCCATTGTTTAGATAATAATTAACAAGTCAAACTAAATTCTGCCAAGAAAATCTTACCATATTTTTTAATGTGTCACTTGTATTTGTTAATTATTGAAAAGAAGCTATACTTAATGAAGGCGGAAACAAAAAGACAACAGTTTTATTTTGGAGTATCAATGAAAATCTTTTTCAGCAATATATGTAGAAAAATCCAGAAATTATAATTTATAAAGAATTTAAAGTTCTTCAGTTACAATGGATAAAGGGAAGAAGATACAGATTAAGAGAGTGATTGGATATTGCTGGACACAAGTTTTTCAGTCATTAATGTAACTGGCACTGGAATTTTTGTGGCTCCCAAAGGGGTGTTGAAGTATTCTTGCATGATTGTGGGGCTCTCTCTATGCATTTGGGCTGTCTGTGCATTATTGTAACCACAATAATGGTCATTCTCTGCTCAGATGAGATAGGTCTAACCTCCCCATGTAGTGGAGCACACTACTATTTTCTCAAGAGGTGCTTTGGCAACTTGGTGTCTTTCCTCCATCTCTAGGCAACTTTTTTCTGGGGTAGGGTTAGCTGCCAGTCAAGCCCTATTCCTCACACAGTATAGCATCCAGCCCTTTTATCCCAGCTGTTCTGCTCCAGATCTGCCAAAGAAATATCTGGCGCTGGCCATATTGTGGTTTGTGGGAATTCTGAATGCTCATGGTGTAAAGGAGGTGAGTTGGCTTCAGATGGGCAGCACTGTGCTGAAATTGGCCATACTTGGCTTTATTTCCCTGAGTGGAGTGGTGCTGCTGGTAAAGGGGAGGAAGGAGAACCTAGAAAGATTGCAGAATGCTTTTGATGCTGAGTTTCCAGAAGTCTCTCAAATTATAGAAGCCGTATTCCAAGGATATTTTGCAAATTCAGGTGGAGGATGTTTCATATTTATTGCAGGTAATTAACAATCCATTGAGGGGGGGAAATCTAAAGCCATAACTTACTGCATGCACTCTGAAATATATATCTTTTGTTGTATTTTCAGTTTTACTTTAAATAAATGATTCGATGTTTTTTTCTCTGTGACTTTCTAAATCAGATCTGCATAGGCCAGTCTTGTGTTTCTTACCTACTCTTACCTCCTGCCCTATTTATTCCAAAGTGCTTACTTTTTTGAAAAAATATATATATATATTTTTCTTATTTATGTATACAAGAACGGGGTGTAGGTTAGAGGTGTGGGGTGGTGAGAGAATTCATCAGAGACAGAGTGGGGAGCAGAACAGGCAGAATGACTGAAATACACTGCTCAGGGGAGTAGCTGGTGAAGCAGGAGAGGTCTTCTGTGCCATATGGGAAGCTCCTTGGCTGAGGATGGAACTCATGCTGCAGTGACTCTGCATAGCTTCTCAGTGCTGAGACTTAACCCCTTGCACTACCAGGGAGGCCCTCCAAAGTGCTTAATTTATTGAACATCTTCTTTTTCTCAGTTTTCTTTTCTGGGGCCACAGATATGGGACCTCCGTATTGATCTAGTTTTTTTTTCTGTTAGTGCATGAATTCTGGGGTTGCAACAATATTCCTCTCTCATATGAAACTGAATCCAGGAATAATCTGCCCAGTGCCAGTCTGTGTTTGTGCTATGGGTGGAATGACTTAGATTCTTAAATATTTTTAAGTGAAAAGAATCACAGATATCTTAGATTGCTCTGAGGCTAAATTTAGTAATTTTTATTATCAGAATAATAGTTTTCCCTCTTCCGTCTCTCAGTCTCTTTCCTTGAACTCTTTCTTCATTCTTTCTTCCTTACCAACTCAAGGAAATTTCATTTATTTTATTTCATTTTGCATGACTTTAACCTTTTAACCAGTTCTAACCCTTGATATTTAAACATGAAGCAGATACTTACCTCTTCAACAATTTTTTTCTTTTCTCTCAGGACCTCTCCACCCCCTGAATTGACTCATTTATTAAATCATTTGATCAACAAAGTTTTTTTTGGACACTATTTTTAAAGCTCTGTACCATTACCTTAAGATGAGTAAACTATGTCTCTACCCTAAGTAGGCTTAAAGTCTAGTAGAAACTGTGGCATCTTTACTTCTCTGAACTTACTCCCCACTTCCCCAACCTGTCCACCATCATCTACAAAATGACATTATGGCTAAAAGTCACTATAATTCTGTGCCTTATATGCAAATGATGGCATGGTAGTGTTTTATAAATAACTATAAGGGAACAATGTAATTACTGTGGACATTCTATAGAAGATAATATCACCTTCTGTCATGTTATCAACTGGAAAAGGTGGTGATTTTAATTGATGAATCTAAAAAAAATAGATTTAGTAGAAAAATATGAGTGAAGCTGTGAAGGAGACGAGACGTGTGCAAATGCGTGTAAGACATGACCTATCACCTTGGGTGACTGTGAAATTGTTTCCATTTAATGGACCTGATAATAGACAAGGTCACATGAAAAGTACATGAAGAGAGTAGAACAAAATCGCATAGACCTGGAGACAGATGACAACTCATCTCATGTCAACTTTTAGTCTGTTGGAGAAGGAAGAGACAATGAAATTAAAGAAGTGAGTGCGCAGGCTCAGAGAATTATAAAAGAAATTATCATATGATCCCTTCCCAAAACATGTAATCGGCATGTGAAATGCTTCTGAAGTTGATGAGTCTGAGGACTGGTCAGAAACCAACTCATGACTAAGATTTCACTGGTGACTTTTGAGCATGTGAGGAAAGTTAATTTGCCTTAAAAATGAGGTATTGAGAACAGAACATTATGAAAGACTACTCTTTGATGTGGCTTGTGATAAGTGAAACACTGCAATGTGAGAGGCTGGCTTAATGAACAAAACTTATTTTTTTTCTTTCTCAGTCACATTGTCTCTCTGTTTCAGGGGTAGTCTGTTTTAGGGTAGACTTTCTCTGGTTGCTATTTGAGTCACTTTCAACTTGTCCCATTGACAGAGATGTTTCATTGTTAGAAATTTATCTCTGTGAAAATAGATTTACCACATTTACTAACTTGTAAACTATTATAGAATTCTTCACAAGCACTTGGAAGTAACCAATGCTGGAGGAATCTCAGTGTTGTCCTTGAATTGGGTTCTAAAAGGCATGTTGAGAAATCAAAGAAGGGCTTCAACACTGGAAAGAAGTATTTCTCAAATGTGTCTGAAATGGAAAATATATGGATGAACAACCTATAATAACTTATTTGAAATGAATAATAGGTGAGAGTGAAAATGTGTTTATTAAAACAAAACCCAATGTTACAGAACAACAGAAAAGAAAAAAAGTGAAAATATTACTTCAGGCTATTTGAAAAGGGTTAAAACATAAAGACCTTTAATAAAAATCACTAGTGCTACTTTAACTTTGTTTTACTGAAAAAGTTTTACTACTTCTTATAAGCCAGTATGTTGATGTCCTAGAGTTCCTCTGGAAACCGGCCTTGGCACCAAAGTATAAACCCAGAGGATATCTGTCTCCAGAGATACCAGGTCTAGTTGTACTTGATCCACTGAAAAACTATCACTGATTTCTTTGTGTCTCAATGATCTATCCTGGTTTATATTTACATAATATAAATTAGATTCAGGTTCATATAATCAATGGATGCTTTTCCTCTTTGATGTCTCTTATATCTACTAATTTATATTGAATTAGTGTTGATAAAATCTCATCTTCAAGTAAAAAAATCAGAACATTCTTTGAAGAGAATGGTAAATAGCAGGTCAATTCCAGTACTAGACATTTGGAGCCATATATTTCTTTGGTGTAGAAGCCTGCCCTGTGCTATCGGTAGCATGTTCAGCAGCCCTTCTGTTGTCTACTCACTAGATGCCATAACAACCTCTTGTCTCCATAGTTGTGACACGCCCAAATGTCTCCAGACATTGCAAAATGACCCCTGAGGTGCAAAATTACACCTTGTTAAAAACCACTAGTTCATAGTTTGTACAAGTGTCTAAATGTCATAAGTATTTTAACTTGTGCAAACTTTATTTTCTTGATATCCATATTCCATATTTATTTTTCTTAAGTAGTTCAAATTGCACCATGACATAAAGCCTTGTAAGTTTCTTTCCTATGTCAGCAACTTTGCATTGTGCTTTTTGACTCTGTAACTATTAGCTGTCTATAAACTAGCTTTGGAAAATTAGCATGCATTTGATCATTTATTCAACAAATCAATTCATTTCACAACTATTGTTGAAATTTACAATAGATCTGTCACTAAGTCAAGTACTAGTTTTATAGAATGAATCATCCTAGCCCTCAAGACGTAAAGTTCTTGGTCTATTGGGGAAGACCATGAAAACCACTTGAGATAGCAATAAAACGAATACATGCATATAGTGTTATATAAGTGTAAAATCAGGAAATAGACAATGAAAGGAAACACAATTCAACTTTCTTAACTACTTTTAAAATTTCCTGCTTTCATTTTGAAATAATTTTTAAAAGCTTATAATTAGTTTCTTTTTTTTTAAATGCATTTCCTGTGTGTTTCCACAGATGCTGTGGCTATCACATAGGCTGCTTCATTAACATGGTTTATTCCTTTTGTTATTTCTGCCTCATTATTTAGCAACCTTCTAATTACTGTATTTGAATTATCAAGAGTGACTTATATGGCAGGGCAAGAGGGCCAGCTGCCTTTGTTATTTAATATGCTTAATATTCACTCCTCTACATTTATGTCTGTACTATTACTTGTCACTACGGCATCTATCGCAATTGTCTCAACAAGCCTAATTGACTTGATTAACTGTCTTTATTTTATAAATTCTATTTGGTCTGTATTATCAATTTAGGGATACTGAAACTCAGATGCCAGGAGCCCAATCTAACTAGACCCTATAAGATAAAAGCGAATTTTCTCTTTTTTTTTCTGTGTGATATAAAAGATATTAGATGTTACCATATTTGAAGACTGTATTCATACATTAAAAACATCTGTGAGAAGATCTTTTTACTAAAAAAAAAGTGAAAATCATAAAGATAATCCGTTCTTCATGTTAATTTTCATTTTTATGGGGTAGATTTTGCTCAGTATAAAATCTTTTAGATTTGTTATGGTTATAGAGAGAAGGACAGTATTCTGGGTGGTCAAATGAATTATGAGTCTTTTGACAAAGATTACTTTGTTTACTTAAATGGTTAGTTACCCAAGCATGCCAAGATCTTCCACAGTCAAGGTCAGATTTAGCAGGTGGGAAACAAAAGAGACAAAATTTCTGATGTGGGGTCATGAGTAGTAACAGCTCCTATCCTGGAATAGCAACTTAATTTGATCACCTCAAAATTCCACCTTTTCAACTTTACTTACTTTTAAATTTACTTTCAGGCTGAATGGGAAGGTCCTTTAATCATAGAAAAGGAAGTCATCAAAACCTTGGTAGCATAAAGTGGCATTAAGGTACTGTAGGACAAAGAGGATCCTGAATTGCTGAATAGCACAACTGTGTAGCAGTCTTGGTTGGCTAAGCATCAGGTTAAAAGCTTTGTTTTTATTATCACGTTTAATCTTTTCAGTAAGTGAATACTACTGTATCCCCATGTTACAGATGAGAAAACAGCTTTAGAAAAGTTAAGTTGCTTGCACAAGCTACATAGCATGGAATGAATAGAGGCAAGTTAAATCTAAGCAGTCCCTGCAGTGTTTGCCTCTCACTAAGTACAAAGTGTAAGAAAGGGCAGTAATAGAAAAAAACAACAACGTTCTAACTAACAACTTAAAACCACCCTCCGTTCTACTTCTTCCATCTAGTTATTCTATGACTGTAGTGCTTTTAACTATCAGATATTGAGCAAAAAACTATACTTAAAGCTTTTTTTTTTTTTTTTTTTTTTTTGCTAGAACCTGGATCCTGTTTTAGATCGGGCGTTATCTGTTAGGATAGCAAGGTGAGCTAAAATCCATAGGATCATCACTACCACATGGTAACTTCCAGAGGATGCTCAGAGAGTACAGAGAGGAAGAGGAACCATATTTATTCAGCCTCAATTCTTAGTTTCTTTAGATTTAAACTGGGAATAAATGATGCTTACCTTCTAGGAATGTGGGGTATATAAAATAAGCGAAGGCATGCAAACAATGCAGAGTCTGACACTGATTACTATAATTATTTATTTTATTATTTGATATATATTTGCACCAAAAAAGAAAGGCAATGACAACTAGTGTATGAATGGTTAAAATTTGTCTAGAATGCTCACCTGAGTGTTCATTTCTGCTCTCTCAAGTTGCAAATGAAGAACCAAAGGGTTCTTAAATTGTGAGTAGCTGTGTTATCCTTGGGGGCTATAGATTCTTATTAATTTTTAAAGACATCTCAAAACTGATTGCCTACTAAATTTTCTATGTGGGTTGGGTAATATTTGGTGCAAGGCACTTAGAAACATAAAGTAAGTTTCAAGATTTGGGATAAAAAGAAACAAAATAAGATAAACACAAAAAATAGGGAGAATTGTTTTGGGCTAATTTTTATTTTTATTTCTTTCATTTTTAATATGCTGACCCTATCAAATCATATTTACCTGTCAATATCTGCCTGAGGGCCTGGGAATTCTCTGTTTTGATGTGAATTTCTTACTGCCTTAGGATATTTTCCTCGGAAAATCATTATGATTTCCCTTGGGCCTTTGGAACTTCCTCTCAACAAATGTATGTTCCCTACATCAGAAGATGATTATATTACCAATAAATGGCCATATTTTATTCCCATTCATGAACAGTCAAATGCTGCATGTTCATTCTGTACAAAAAACCCTGACAATGAGTCTTCAACATCCCCTTTTTCTATGCCAGGTATATCTAAACTCAGATAATATAGTTCGCTTTCTATCATTAGTGTGTTTCTCATTTTTGGTTTCTATAAATACACAGGTACCTCTTATGGGCTTTCATAGTTAATTTTTTTTTAAATTTTGCTCTTTCCAGGTGTCTTTGCCATTTCCATTGATAACAATGGCCATCAGCCTGTGCTTGGTTTTGATACCTTTGGTAAAGTATCCACATATGCATTATATCTATGTGTGTCTCTTTATTCTTGGACTTCTGTTTTGCATACCTTTAATATTTTTAAAATTGAAGTTGGTCTGGTTTGAGCAGATAACCTGCTATGTAAAATTGTTATTTAATATTTGTATCCCTGATGTGTCTGATGAATAGATATCACAGGTAGAAACTATTAAGGGAATCACCTGTTAAAAACACAAAATCCCAAAATTTAAAGGTCATGTACATGATAGAGGACTATTGATGGAATGTCTATGAGATAATATATAAAAAAGTATCCAAGATAAGACTTAGTTTAAAAATTACACAGAAATTGCTATGTGTAATGAAAGCTCTGTTTTGTTTGGCAAGAAGCTCAAATTTTGGCTGGTGTTGCCATTTATCCATGATCTCTCTCATGCTTCCATTTTTTTCTGTACTCCATACGTTCTCTACTGATTTCACGGTGATCTTATAATAAAAATTGACGATTAAAAATAATGAATAATTTTCATCTTTCCTGAGTCCTTTTCATGTTGATTTAAATAAAAGAATAACCCCATTTGTCTTGTTAACTTTCCCCCTCTAGCAGTAGTTTTTAAACCTAAAAAATTATTACAAGCATTAATTTTTAGTCTATTTTCTTTTATGCTCCTTTTTTATACTCTGAAGTGCCATAGAAGAAAAACATGACAGTGTCGTCATTTGATTAAAATGTGACCTATCTACAACTATGTAGTTGCGAGTGTGAAGTATGTGTATTAGATGAGTGAGTGGAGAGTGTCCTAATAGCACTCACCCAGCTTCATTCAATATAAAAGTTTTATGTGTCATTGTGCCTGGGTCTCTGTGCCCATATATTTGGTTAAACATGCTGGTTGTTTCTGTGAGGGTGATATTTGCATGAGGTCAACACATAACACATATGTCAATTGACTTTGTGTAGAGCAGATTGTTCTTCATAATGTGGTGGGTCTCATCCAATCAGTTGAGTGCTTTAATAAAAAGACTGACCTCTGAGCAGGCAGAAATTCTGTCAGCAGATGGCCTTTGCATACGAATTGTGATAGCATCTCTCAGCATACTAGCCTACACAGCAGATTTTGCATTTCCTAGCCCCCATAGTCATGTGAGCCAATTCCTTGAAATCTCCCTCTGTCTTCTCTTGCCTTTCTCTTTCTACATTAGCTCCAGTTCTCTCTAGAGTCCTGATTTTCTCAGTCAACTTAGATACCTTATTTTAGCTTATGAGGGCAATCCATCCCATTTCTTCACACTTCATTGCCTTTGGCATGTTGTTAAACATTACTTAAACATAAACAATTACACACTCAAGTTAGCAGGATACGTACATCAACACGCAATGTGGCAACATAGTTCAGGGCTTTAGGTCCCAAAAGTCATTTGCATTTTGCACAGTCAGCATCAGAACTTCAGATTTTGGAAGCTTGGGAGATATTTAAATTATAAATGAGAAGAATCACAGATTTGACTAGTATTAGAATTAGAAGAAATTTTTAACCTCTATATCATTCCCACAAGGTAACTATGCTTGAATACTCCCTTAGGTAGGGGTCACACTACTTGCTAAAGGTTTTTGCCCTCTCAATGGACAACTGTCTTTTAAAAACTTTTCTTGCTATAAAGCTGAAATTTAATTTTTATATATTAAATAAATCTAATCTTCTTCCACATTATATCCTTTCAGATATTTGTTAAGAACCCCCCGATTTAAACCCCTCAAATCTCAAAAGTTGCTGCTTTTGAAAACCTTGACCCCTCTACACCTCACTGTGTTCTTTTTATGTAAAGAGGTCCTGAAATTTTTATGCTGTAAACAATGAATTTTCCAGATGTAGCCTGACCACGGCGTGGTGGAGCAAAACTCTTTTTCAAAATATTAATTTGTTTAATGTTTGGCACCAGAACATACTTACACCTCAGTGTTTCCTATAAATTAAGGATAGGATATGTCTAGTATAAAGCCATTGGGATACCTCCTTTTCAAGTCTAACAGGTCAGTAAAATTTCTTAAGGAAACTTTTATTCTACAATAAGCTAATAAAAAATTGATAGTAACAAAGGGGTTTTAAAAACTGTCTTTCAAGGAAAATTTCAATGTAAGTTTTATAAAGTTTTTTATTTTATATTATTTTTAAAAATAATACCTTCTAGAATATTTATTTAGCAAACTTCTATTTTCCAATTCCTCTTGCATTACTCTTGGCCATCAGTGTTTTGCCCTTCTGTCAAATTTACTTTAAGAAGAATGTGTTTTGAAATCATCTACTAAAAATTCCTTTGATGTCATTAGGCAAGGGGCTTATTTGCTGTACTCTCTAAAGTGCAGCTAATGATACTCAGCTATTTAACCCAAGTGTACTATGGAGCTTAATCAGTTCTCTACCACCTTACTTTGAAGTATAAAAGTAATCTCATCTGTACTGTGCACATTTGGCCTCAGAGCTAATACTTCTTGTTTGTATTATGAAATCAACAAAACAGATGAGAAGCCACCTGAGAAGCTTGCACTTCCTCTCTATCCAAGCAGGTTTAGAATAGCTCTGAAAGGGCCTTTTAGTTTTTTAGGGTGTCCATAACAAATTACTACACATTTGGTGGCTAATAAAACCTGAAAATTATCCTCTTGTAGTTATGGAGGCTGAAAGTCCAAGATCAAGCTGTTGGCAGGGTTGATTTCCCCAGGAGGCTCTGAGGAAGAGCTGTCCCATGCCTCTCACCTAGCTTCTACCTCTCACCTAGCTTGTACCACATCATTCTAATAGCTAACTCTGTCTTCTCCCCTTGTCTGTGTATCAAATCACCCTTTCCTTTCTGTTATAGAGAAACTAGTTGTTGTACTTGGGGTCCACCTTAAATCTAGTATGATTTCATTTTGAGATCCTTAAGTATATCTGCCTAAACTCTTGTTCCAAATAAGGTCACAGTCTGAAATTCCAGGTGGGGGACCTGAATTCTTTAGGGGGACCACAATTCAACCCATTAAATTAGATCTTACTTGTTATCAAGTTCAATTCCCTGCTTGTGTGTTGACACTGGTTCAAAAAAGTCACCCAGTTTTTGCTTTTCTCTGTGGTTGCCAACTTATCTGCATTCTAGAGATATAACTAAAATTGCAATGTGGAAAGATCTCGATCTCCACCCCAGGGTGCAGTATTGTAATCTTCTGTATTAGTCATATCTCCTGAAAGGAGGGGAGCGGTATTTTAAAAGAAATCATGAGCTAGACTTGAGCACCATAGCCAGGTCTTCTCCAGAGCTGGGTTGTTATGATACTGATGGCAGAGCACCCAGCAGACAGAGAGGCCTCTGGGAATTCTTGACAAGTAAGAATCTCAATGTCACTATTTACACCTTGTTTTGTTGTCTTGGCTAATGATGTAGTTGTGAAGGAAATAATTGTGCTTCAGTGGCTCTGTTCATGTCTTCCCATTAGGCTTAGAAGTTGGGCAGTGTGTCTCAGAGATGACTCCCATCCCAGTTACTGCAAATTGCAGCTTTGCTAAATTTCTTGCACATGAAGCCAGTAGGAAGGAAAGAAAAACCATTCTGTTTAAGTGTCATTCTTATGCCAGTAGGTAAGGTATGTTGAACTATTTCCCAGAATACAGCATATGTACATATGCTCATTTAGAAACATGAGAAACAGGGCTTTCCTGGTGGCGCAATTGGTTAAGTCTTAGCCTATGAAACTATCCACAGCCACTGCAGCATGAGTTCAATCCCTGGCCAGGGATCTGACCCACAAGGTGCAGCAGACATCTCCTGTGGCTCCCACTGCTCCCCTCAGCAGTGTACTTCAGTAAGTCTGCCTGTTCTGCTCCCCACTCTGTCTCTGTTGAATCCTCTCACCCCCACACCTCTGGCCTACACCCCAACTTGTATGCATAAATAAATAAAAAATAAAAAAAATAGAAGCACGAGGAAACAAACTACCTAAATGAAGAAAAGTCACACAGAAATTTTGTAGAAAGCAAAATTTCAGGGATCATATTTCTGAATAAGGGATTTTATTACTTTAAGATGAGAGGAAAATTAAACTTCTTTGTATTTATTCATAAAAATAAATGAGATACCACCTGCACTGGTGAGAATGGCCCACATCACAAAGAACAGAGGATGAGGAGGAAAAGAAATATTTAGACATTTTTAGTAGGAATGTGGACTGGTCCAGTCCCTCTGGAACATTGTGAAGGTTTCTCAAAACATTAAAAAAAAGATATACCACAAAATCCAGGTAATTATCCAAAGAATGTAAAAACACTAAACAGAAAGCATATGTGCACTTCTATGTTCATTATAGCACTATTTACAGCAGCCAAGTTACAAAACAACCAAGTGCCCAAGAGCAGGTGAGTGGGTAAATCTGTGTTATATATACACAATGGAATTCTACTCAGTTATATTTTTAAAAAGATGAATTCTTGCCATTTGCAATGGCATGGATGGGACTGGGGAGGACTATGTTAAACAAAATAAGTGGGAAAGAGAAAGACAAAGACAAATACCAGATGATTTCACTCATATGTGGACTATAAAGAAATAAAACAAAGAAACAGATAAAACTAAACCAAAATAAACCCTAGAAATTGGACCCCAGAATTGTGACTACCAGGGGAAAAGGGTAGGGGATGGGGAGAAAGGGGTGAAGAGCCCTTGGGACTATGGTAGATTATTAGTGATTTGGTGGGGGGTGTGGTATGTATGGTAACATACATCTGAAGAAGTGTGAACCTATATACCTAAATCATACATGGTGTGGTAAACCAAAGTCACACCAATAAAAAATAATATAATTTAAATTGAAATGGGCAGTTTCTTAGGTCCTTACCAGTTATAACAAATGAGAAGCTCATGGATTTTGAACCTGCATTACTAAATGCAATGTGAAAAGAACTCAATTTTGTTCTTTTGTATAATTTGAGAAAACTTCACGTTCATTCATACTATTTATTATTGATATAGGAAATTAAGTTAATATTTATTTAATGAATGTTTTAATGAGCCCTTCTTTTTATTTCTGCAAAGCCAAAAAGGATATTTCTAATATCTCCATTTATTTCCACTTTTGTGATATAGCATTTATTGGACAACCCTCATTTCTCATTTATGTTGTTAAATACAATCTTTCCTTAAAAATTATATTTTCTTAAAAAATAAATTTATTGGAAAAGTAATGTATCTTTATAATAAAAGACTCAGAGATGTATGTGTCTATGTAAAAAATAAGTAAGTAAGGACTTGGGAAGCTTTCTATCAGAGGTATAATAGTGTGTGTAGACCTATAGTTCTGTTTTATATATAAATTCTTATTTTTAAGTAAAGAGGATCACTTATTAGTAATACTTCGAAACTATTTCCTGATCCAATTGTCATAATGTAGACGTTATTTAGTGACTTTTTTTCCTTGTTTAACAATGTACTTTGGAAATCTTCCCATGTCTTTCTATCCCACTATGTTTTGTTCTTTTTAGTGGTTACTAGTTCCTTTTTTTCATTTCTTCCCATAAAACATGTTAATGATTCCTTTCTTTGGAGAGACAGATTTGTTGAAATGATGGTACTCAAAGTATTAATTTTGAGTTATTGTACTTTACTCTCCCTACTGACATGCAGATGTCTTTTTCCCTCTATGTTAGCTACAATAACCAGTTGTCTGAATTTGTAAAATGAATAACATATATATTTTGCCTTTGTTTATTGGTAAGGATGCCTATTAGATGTGTGTGTGTATTTCCTGTGAAATATTTCCTGCAAGTTGGTGGCTTTCTGGTTAATGTTTGGTTTCATTTCATTGTTTGTAAAGTCTTTTCTTCATAGGAATTGCTTGACTTTCTAGTATTTTATGGTTTTGCTTTTAGAACCTTTCTCTTTCAATTATATAAAATTTATTGTTGTGCACATTTGGAAAAAAGACTTCAAAATTTATTTTCCTTTTTTTTGACATGAATAGTCAATTACCAATCTGATTTTTTAAATCATCTTTAATTCTAAAATAAATATATATTGGTGTGTTTCTGAATGATCTGTTCTGTTGACCCATGTGCCTATTTTGCACTAACATGCAATTTTTGAAACTTTCAGTTACTGTACTGGATTGAATAGTGTTTCTCTAAAATTCATATCCTTTCCTGAACCTCAGAATGTGAACTTATTTGGAAATAAGGTTTTAAGACAGAGTGGGATAAAGTAGGCCCTTTTTTCGATATGATGTGTGTCCTTGTAAGAAGAGTGGAAACACATAGAAGGAAGATGATGTTGATGACACAGAGGGAATGCCAAGTGACTACAGAGGCTGAGATTGGAGCGATTCTTCCATAAGCCTGGGAATACCCGATGACCAGAGACCACCAGAAGATAAGAAGAAACAAGGGAGCATCTTCAAAGTGGACATGCACAACTGGTATTTTAATTTAGGATGTCTAGTCTCCAGAAAGACTAGTGAGAGAATAAAATTTTGTTTTAAGTCACCAGTTTGTGATATTTTGTTATGGTACCTTGTTTGTCTCTTGAATTTCTCTCATTCTTTTCTCTTTTGGTTAGTGCTTTTGTTTTAGAAGGGCAACTTCTTTTGTAACTCTATGAATGAAAGTAACAGGAGGCAAATTTTGTAAGATATTGCATGTATAAAAATGTCTATTTTATTTATCTATATGAGTGATAGCTTATGTGTTGTAGAATTCTTTGGAAATAATTTTCTTTCAGAATTTTGAAGGTGTTTCTCCATTGAATTCTTTTTTGAAAAAAAGTTTTATTATGCTAATGTTGGATTACAACACTATATGATTCAGAAATATAGGCTCCCACTTCTTCGGCTGTTTGTTACCACTGTCTTCAAAGCTGCTGCAGAGAAATTAAAAATCATTCTGACTTAAAAAATTCATTATCTTGTCTAATTGCTCTGGCTAAATCTCCTAGTATATTTCTATATAATCTTTTGTATGTGGTCTGTGACTTGTTCCCCTACTGCCCACCTTAAAAACTTTTAAAATTTTTATCTCCAGTATTTTGAAATTTAATAGCAATGCATCATTACATGACTCCCCACCCCCACTGTGTTGGACCTTCAGTGAGCTCTTTCAAAATGGAAAATAATCTTTAATGGTTTGGGGAAATTTTCTTGAATCATTTCATTGATAAATTCCTCTTCTCTATTTCTGTTGTACTCCTTTTTTGGGAATTCTTATTATTTTGTGGTTGGAATTCCTGGACTGGTTTCCTGATTTTTTAAAATCTTTGTCCTCTTATTTTTAACTTTTCCTTCCTTCCTTCCTTCCTTCCTTCCTTCCTTCCTTCCTTCCTTCCTTCCTTCCTTCCTTCCTTCCTTCCTTCCTTCTTTCCTTCCTTCCTTCCTCCCTCCTTCCCTCCCTCCCTCCCTCCCTCCCTCTTTTGGATTTTGCCATATAAAGATTTGATGCTTGAAGTTATGCTGATCATCCTATGACTCTGAGATGAAAATCAGGAGAAGCTTAGAAAACAGACAGACCATTACACTGAAAACTTAACAAACCTTGAAACTACTCATCTCAAGATTTCTCACTGTGGTGCCTTAACTGAAGATGCTTATGGTTTTAAAAACTTTTGCCCAGTTCTACTTTATGCCAAAAATATTTTTATTTATAAAAGTGATAAATTGTAGGGGCTTTACTGGTCACTAAGTGATGAGAGATGCTAGTAAGTCTCTTTAAACCTGTTTTATCACTTACAAATTGGAGTCAGTAACTTCCAACTAGGTGTTTTTAATGAGAATGAAATGTGATAATATGATAAAATGAGATAAAATGTTCTTTTCAGTGACTGGCACATGATGAACTCTGAATAATAGTAGTTAACATTATTTAAATTTAATTAGACGCTCTATCTTCTTTCATTTAATCATTGTCTTAATAACTCATGATTTGGCCTACTAAGATTATGTAAGTCGGAGGCAGGCACGGTATACAGTCATGGGTGGCTTAGCACTTAACAATAGGGATATGATCTAAGAAATGCATAGCTAGGCAATTTCATCAATGTATAAAATTTGTGTAATTATAAAAACCTGGAGAGAGCAATTTCACAGACCTAGATTGCATAGCATACTACACACCTAGGATATGGGGCATTGCCTGTTGGGACCACCATAGCATATGCTGTCCTTCATTGACCAATATGTTTTTAAGGGACACATGACTATATATTTTTCATAAATAGTATATGGCACTATAAATGTCAATAAAGTTTATAAAACAAGTAAACAGAGTAGGTATGTAATATATTTTTATTAATAATCAAAAATATTCAATAAGTAAAAGAATAAATGAGTAAATGAACTAATGAGTATCCATAGTTTCAATTTGTATAAACACCTGTGGAAGGAAGTGACTATTGGTTACTCTACATTGTTAGAAGATACAGTAACATGCATTCAAATATGTTCTATGAAAAACTTAATACAGTTCCTCTAGAAAACTTAGGATAGCACAAGTGGCCAAATATGAGCTTTTCTTAGAACATTGGCCCTCCCACATATTACTGACAAAGTAGTCCATTGCATTATGGGAAATTATCCTGGAGCTCCTCATGGGAACTCAGTTTGAATTGTGTTAAGGACAGATTTTATCTCTCACTTTAGCTGGGATTTTATCTGAGCATCTTACAGGATTATGTAGCATCAAATTTCAATTTATGTAATACACATTTAACATTTCATAATAATAGAACTCATTAAAACAAATGGAATGCATCAGAGCTGTTTCTACAGAACAAGGTGTTCCTCATAAAAGTCTGTAGCCTCTAATTCTCTTCCCTTTCTGACTGATGGGCTCATTCTGGGCACCAAAGAGAATTCCAACTCAAATTTCATCATCTGTTGGTTCTAAATCTTATCACAACAGTTTGTATTTTTAAAAGAAATACATAAAGTTGAAAGATAATTTTATTTTCTTTTGCTCACAGGTTGCTCACAGGAAACACACATTGTATTTTTCACTGACAAATTTTGGCTCACAAAACTGTTGACGTCACAACTGAACTCAAAGCCCATTCTTGTTTTGGAAATTTTTTAAAACCTGATTGCAAATTCTACAGAAATCATAATATAAAAAGTAAAAGCTCAAAACTCCATGATGTTTTTGAAGCTGGATCAACAGAATCCAAGTTACCTCAGGTCAATATTAAGGAAATGACTTAAACCAATGATTAAATTTGTATAAATGCCTGTGGAAGGAAGTTAATGATTAATGTCTAAATATTTTATGAGTCAAAAGGTTGAATCTGAGAGTTTCAGTTTTGAAAAGCCAAAGTCATGTAAAAACTAATGCTGTAGTTTCTTTGGTTGCTCATCTGGAATGCCACTGGAAAGTTATGGGCACTCATCTGTAGTAGGAGAGAAAAGTTACTAATGGGACAATGCCATATACTTTCATCGTTTTGTATATGAGTTGAACAATGGCCCTTGTTGAGTGTTAAGAGATCAATAGTCTTCCCCAGTTAATGGAAGATACAGCTTGTGGTCTGATAAGAACAAATATTCATTCACTATCTTAAGAATCAGTAATGACAGAAGAAACAGGGGGGCTGACTTAAGTAGAACATGACTGCATTGAGAACATTTCAGCTGTGGCAAAACTAGTAAAGCAGGGCTTAAACTCCAGTGTAAGAGATTATATCATCAAAGAGTTTCTAAATTAGGGTGTACAAAGTGTTTGAGAATGACAATTATCTTGCTCTATACTGTAGGTAGAGATTCTGTTTGCAGGTTCATGCTGACGATGGAAGTATGTTTGACACAGCCCCTTCCTTTCTGGGACTGCTGTGAGGTTTAAATGACATTATGCATATAAATTGTCATGCCTCAGGTAAGGATTCAGAAATCGCTGATATCATTATTATGTGTGTGAAATAGCTATTCTACAGAGGCAATTGTTTTGATTATCTTATATGCTACTCTAAATCAGGCAACTATGAAATGAGCAAGTCAGTCATTCAATCTCAGACATCCATGTTTTACTAATTTTTATTTTTATAACAAGAGAGAAAGGGTGAAGGAATTTCTGACATTTAAGATTAGAACTACCTTTCATTCACAATTATCAAGTCTCCTTTAAAAGCAACAGAAAATGTTTAGCAAAGTTGAAAATGATAATTTTGATTATTAGAATTGAAATTCATTGCCAAATAGTGTGTCTGGGATGGTATAGAAATTACCTGCCACGAAACAGAGTCTACCTCAATTCTTTCCTTTCCCCATTACATCTTGCTCATGTATTTATATCTTGCCTTCTTAAAATAGTTTTTTTCTTAAAGATTTATTTATTTATACATACAAGCTGGGGTACAGGCCAGAGGCGTGGGGCGGCGAGAGGGTTCACCAGAGACAGAGCAGGGAGCAGAACAGGCAGGTCAGAAATACACTGCTGAGGGGAGCAGTGGGTGAGGCAGGAGAGGTCTGCCATGCCATGTGGGAATCTCCCCGGCTGGGTGTCGAACTCGTATCACGCGCTGCTGACAGCTCAGCTGACAGCACTGCTGACAGTGGTTGAGCACAACGCTCAACCACTGCTCCACCAGGGAGGCCCCTTATAATAGTTTTAACGAGGATTATGGCTGGCTAATTGAAAAAAAAAAAAAGGTTGAGTATATTAAAGAACACAGTTAATAAGTGTATTCTTTTCAAACTTTGACCGGATACATATTAAAATACAGCAAACCAGAAAGAAAAGGAAGTCTTTTAGAACTACCCCGAAGGGCAAAGGAAAATGTGAACACTTCTCCAGAAACAGAAATATAATTATTATATTGAAAATACAAAAGCAGTCTGGCCCCTGGATCTGTGAGAGTATATTTTCTGAAAGGTGTCTAAATATGACACCTTAGAGTATTCATTTATATTTTATATTTTCTCCTTACCTTAGGAATGACTATTTTTCTTGACTTGCTTTCTTTGTGGCAAAAAAACAATTTCCAAATGCTTGAGTTTCTTATAAATGTTATTTATCTGATGGAGAGGATACTTGGCCCAAAGTTTTATGTGGGTTGCTCCAATCTCAATGGAGCAATTTTTTCAATATGATACAAAGTTGTTGCTTCACCGTACCCTAATATTTCCATTTTCCTGCTTGAACGGTTACACTTGAATCATTTAGTGGAATATCAAACTCAGCATGTACAAAATTGAACATCTTCCTTACCAAATCTATTCTTTTACCTCTCGTAAGTGGCATCAATAACTTCCCATAAATGTAGGCTGATACTTAAGAGACATCTTTGTACCTTCCCTTCCCTTACTCCTCCATATTCAACCAGTTCTCTGAACACTACAAATTCTGTCTTGACAGTGTATTTCACGTTGCTACTCTCCTTTCCATTGCCACATCTACTTTCCTACTCCTTAACTTTTGACTCACCCAATGTGAAGTGTTTTATAACACCAACAAGCCATTCTCTCTCTCTCTTTTTTTTTTAAAGCATACAAGCTGGGGTGTAGGCCAGACGCATGGGGCTGTGAGAGGATTCACCAGAGACAGAGCGGGGAGCAGAACAGGCAGATTGACCGAAACACACTGCTGAGGGGAGCAGCGGGCGAGGCAGGAGAGGTCTGCTGCGCCATGTGGGAATGTCTCCAGCCGGACATTGAATTGGCACCCAGCTGCTGACAGCTCCACCACACTATGCTTAACCGCTGTGCCACCAGGGAGACCCCATTCTCTTTTTTTTCTAGCACTTGCTGCCATATCCCTCCTGTGGTATCATAGAAAGATATTTGGTATTTGTACCCTGTTCCTAGCACAAAGTTTCTAAAATTCTTGGAATTTCATCAATGTAGGGTGGTAGGCATTTTTTTCCTAAGAAAGTAGATAGCAGGATAGGGTCTGGTCACCAGAAAAACAAAGCCGTGATTAGAAGTTTTGAACTTCTAGCTCCACTCTCTCAACTCCTGGGGAAGCTAGAGGGGTCAAAGATTAACTTAGTTACCAACAGCCAATGACTTAATGAAACCTCTGTAAAAACCCTAGAAGACTGAATTCAGAGAACTTCCAAGTGGCAATTGTAGCCATATGTCGTGAGGGTGGCACACCCCACTCCAGGGGACAGAAGTTCTGATGCTCAAGACGCTCCTACGGTCTTGCCATGAGCAGGAATCATTTACATGGATATAAGTTTTCTACAATTTATTTTGAAAGAATTACAAAAATCCTAGTCAATCAGAGTCAAAGATCACACCATGTAAATTTACAATCCTTAAAAAAACAAAATGCAAATGTATGACTGTGAAAAAAAATCATAATCTTTAGAGGACCTTCCTACTCACATTGCAAGGCACCCAGTAATTGCCACTGCCCACTGTCAGTCATTAACATATTTTCCTCATAATGTCCTGTTCATTTTTCATAAAATGCCAGGAACCAGTGCCTTGTGAATATCATGTCAGAAAACTATATATCACTGAATAAATATTATTACTGCTATGTAGGAAATATAAGACAAATTAGAAATCTAAAAAACACTCCCAATTAGAAAACTCCTAGAAGTGTATTTATTATTTTTTCTACTAAATTAAGACCGCATTTTGAGTTATAAGATAAACTTTAAGCATACCAGGCTTTTAACTTTAAAATGATTTTTTTAGTAACGTAATTTGAAAATTCATTTAGTTTCTGAGAGTAGTTAAACCCAGATAGATCATCTGGTTATAATTCATTTAGCCAAGTTATATTAAATTATGATGACTAATGAAAATTAATACCCGTTTTAGGGAGTAAGATTAATCAGACTCTGGCATTTTAAAAATATCTTATTTTGATTGCTATGACTTCAAGCAACCTAGTTCTCTCAAATGGTTCAGTAAATAAACTAATCTAACTTTACTTAAAGCTTCTCAAAAGTATTTGACCATAGAAATCCCATTACTTGTACTTCTTAAGACAAATCATGCAAACTTTGAAAATCTTCAGATAATGTAATAAATTAAAAAAATTGATCTTATAAAATAAAAAAGACACTAAGATGATTCTTTCATTAAAGGAATATTTATATGGTTACTGTTTGCCTGAGAAAAACTTTTCAGGACTTAAAATGTATTGTAAAGGTGGAAATAGGAAATAATCTGACAAATAGGAAACTGCAATCCAATGGCCGATTCCACATGATAATCCTCTACAGGGTGTTGCTTTCCTGGCATTTGCAGAAAATGTCATGAGTCAGTGTAGTATTTATATGATATGGTTCCAGTTGAGATTAAAGGCAGAGCTTCCAAAGAAACCAGTTCAGCATTGCCCCTTATATGGAGGATCAAAACTAGCTAAAGCAAAAATTACTTAATCAGCCTCATTAATTCCTAAAAAGAGAATCTAAGGTTATTGGCTTCAAATTGAGGATGAAAACACAAATTTAACTGGTTTCAGGTTTAAGAAATTTTTCGCAGTTCACTGCCTGCCAAATTGTTGATGGATGTTCAGAGCATTCTCTTGTGCAACCTGGTTTGCATTTCCTTGATTGTTACAAAAGGTGGCATCGCACCAATCTATCTGACTACTTTAAGGGCTGGAGAACATTCAGAGGACTTGAGGCCATATCTCACAAAGACTCTGTAGATGTTTCTAAACCCCAGGTTAGTTCCAGCTGCAGGGCCTATTGGTGAGGAAAAGGAATCTTGGGGCTGGGTCTTAGGAATGGTAGTTGCCTCTTATCCCCTGAGGATAATTCCCAGACCCAAATTGGATACCTGAAACCACTAATACTTACCTAACCCTACATATACCACTTTTTCTAATGCATACATTCCTATGATAAAGTTTAATTTATAAATTAAGCACAGTAAGATATCAACAATAATAAGAAGATAGAACAGTTGTAACAATATAATAAAAGTTTTGTGAATATGATCTAAAAATATTTTTTGTCTGTAATATTTTCAGAGTTAAATCATGGATAAATGAGAACATGGAAACTGTGGATAAAGGGAACTAATGTATAGCCCTTTATGCTTATTAGCAGACACTCTTGGAAAGTTTTGAAACAAGAAAGGAAATGCAGACCAATGAAGGACAAATTCCACTGTGAAAATCTTGAGTTTTCATCATTGCTGGAATTCTGCCATGGGGGAAAAATCCATGCCTCTTAGATTAGGAAAAAATGTTGCTTTTAAACTCATTTTACACCCTAGTATAGTAGTTGCCACCTAAAGCCAGCATTTCCCTGGTGCTTTTGCAAGTAGGGAATGACCATGTGACTAACCTGTGACTGAGGGGGTATGAAGAGAAGTGACATTTGCTACTTTAGGAATCTCAGCTTTCAAAGTAATGAACTTGTGCTGCTACGGTTCTTTTCCTCTTATGACTGACAAGGAGAGAGCAAGAAATTGGCAACCCTCATGTCGTGAGATGGAGGCAGAGTCATTCTTCCAGATGGCACAGATGTGGAATGTTATATGAGAAAGAAACTTTAACTTGTACAAGTTTCATTATTTGGGACTCTCTTTGTTAGTGTTGTAGTCTTAGTTTAATTTACGCAATACTGGCGTTCATGGAGCTTACAGGAAAACTTAGACATAAATCAACTAATATTAAAATAAGTATTAATTACGAACAGATAAAATTTGCATAAAAAGCAATTATAAGTATTATAAGAGCTTGTAAGGCAGAGATTTGATCTAGTATGGGGTGTTCAGGAAGACTGGAGAAAGAGCAAGAATGGAGTGAGTACTGAAATGAGTTGAACACAGTATTTGGTAATTAAAAAAACTGATTTTTGCTTTAAACCAGTTTTTTTAAAGGCCATAACCTAATTACTTTTCTGCATGAATTTTTCCATCCTGTGTGATCCTTGGACTTGAAGGAACAATCACAAACATCTTGTACATAGAATAATCAAATAATATAATATTTAATAAAGTGGAAAACATTTAACATATTAAAAGATACTAAATTAGGATGAAATTATCAAGCAATACTCTCTAGTAAGTTGTATAAGCTATAAGTCTTACAAAAAGGAAAAAAATCTGAAGTTCTGAACAGAGCTTTATTAGTGTTTAAATTATAGTGCTTGGTTTAAAAAAAACAGAGAAAAAATGTTTCTATAAGTTAAGTCTTCATGAATATAACTAGAAGTCTACATAAACAGCTAAAGTACACAGAAAACCCAAGCAAAAACTGCAAGTTATTTCTCTTAATAAGGAAAAGAGTGTGTTTAATTTTTGATCTAGATAGTTGACTGTTTGTCTACACTGATCAATTATAACTGCAAGATGGTGCAACTCTCTATTCACTTTGTGGACTCTGAGCCATAGACTAATTACAACTAATATAACATAAAACCAACAGAATGATTCACTGAAGAACAGGAAACACTAGAATAACAGACACAATCAACTTTACTAGGGGCTGCACAAATATGCAGATTTACAACCAAGAGATATTGCATTGCTATGTGGCGTCCAGATACAAGAATAGAACACCAATGGGGAGAGAGCAGTGCAAGAATTGAGAAATGAGTGCATCTGATTGTTCTAGTTTAATTCCACTGTGTTCTGACAGCAGATATTTTATGTTCCTACTCTTTTAAATTTATTAAATCATTTTTATAGCCTAAAATGTGAAGTATTTTGGTGAATGTTCCCTATGAGTTTGAGATAATTGTTCTATATAGTAGACCCTGGCTTTGCTAATTTGTTCCACAGATGGGCTCCCATAGTGAAAAGTTATTGGTGTGAACCCAATAATATGTTGAAATTGCATAATTTTTCCTTAGGGCATATTTGAAAATTTTGGCACATAACTAAGCATATGAAGGACTGCTATTTATACAATAAAGAAACAAAAATACCAAGAGAACTTTGTTGACATTAAAGAGATGCAATTAGAATAAAGTGAAGTGACTTAAATTGGAAAAGGCGATTTCAAAATCACTTAGAATTTGTAATGGAATGGGTGGGAAAAACAAATTCTTTTATCAATTCACTAATTTTATACCATCAGTGTGCTTTTTAAATAATTTCTTGTTTCAATCTTGTTGAAAATTTATTTTTAATGTGCTCTTTTGGGCCCATGGCTATAGTTTAACACAATATTTTTACTCAATTCAACAACACAAATGAAAGGATGCAAAAAGATGAAAAAAACAGAACATTTCTGTACTTTACTAAAAATAACTGTGGACCTATGTGATAAAAGATTGTCAAACCAATAAATCCACTCTAGTTGGCTCATTTACTAACATAAATTCAAATGCCAGATCTGCAAACACCCACCCTTATGGTCTAGCTATCAGCAATGGTAATGTGAGTATTAAATCAGAAAATAATTTGTATTTTAATAGGAAGGACTCATCATAAAGTGGTTTGATCATGTGTATCAATCATAAAAGCTACTCTATAGGATCTTTGTTTCTGTATGTCTAACATGGAGATTATTTGCATTTGGAACCACAAAGTATTGACCAGATTGTTAATATTAATCTGGAACACATTTACTTTGTCACATCTAGAACCAATATTTAAAAAAGAAAACAAGTGATTTATTTCATTTTACTTTTACATATTAAGTTTTTGGCCATATTATTCCATGATGTGCCTTACTAGTCTCCCCAAATTAAGTCTCAATTATGTAAAAGAAATAGCCATCTCAAGAAAAACTATGATATTTGTAAAAAATTTTCACCTTGGCTAAGCAGTTCACACTAATTTCCATAAATTAAATATTATTTACATTTGCTACTGTAGGGATAAAAGAAAATACATATTTGTAGGAAGAGAGTAGCAAGAAAAATGTGTGATAGGGATATGGTCATAAATACACTTTTTACCTATATAAATAGAAAATTATATTAATAGGGGACTAGCAAAAACTAAAAAATAGAAATGCATTTGTTTAAGAAGCAAAACACATTTTAGTATCCAAAATCACATTTGCCATTTCTTTTATCATTTTAAAGGCATTATCAAAGACATCATATTATTTTGAGGTTTATAAAATGCCTGTGAGAGCAGGTATTTATTCAATGAACATTAATTGAGCATCTGCTATGTGCCAGGTACTGTTTGGCACTAGTAATATAATGTTGGGCCAACAGGTAGAGTCCCTGACCTTTTGATAGTTATAGTTTCCTGGGGAAGAAGTTTGGTTGGCAAAATTGGATGGGTGGGTAACAAGTAGTATCAAATAGAAAACCTTGGAGGTTGCAAACTGCATTTTTGGAGAAAAGATTAATTTTGGACTTGAAGATTTTGAGTTGCTTTTAAAATTTTGAGTGGCAGCAATCAAAAAAAGATAAACTCATGCCATTTGCAGCAACATGGATGGAGCTGGAAGGGATTATACTCAGTGAAATAAGTCAGAAGGAAAAGAAAATTATCAGATGATATCATTATAGCAGGAATATAGGGAAACTGAACATAGGGTCAAAAAAAAAAAAAAAAAAAAACCAAAACCAGGCAAAACTTGTAGGCAACTATGTATCTGAGGCTTAAAGCAGGGGAGGGTGAGGAAAATGGATCCAAACAGGGGAGGGACGAGCACAAGGGACCATGGTGATGGTTCACAGGTGATGTGGTGAGGGAATATTTACTGGGACTACACCTGAGGGGAGAAATCAAATACTGTAAAAATACAAACTACAATCTAAGAAAATTAAAAAATTAATAAAAGGAAAAAAATGTTGAGTGGGCTGTGAGATATCCAAATTTGGAGACTAGGAGAGGTTATGAGCAAATGATAATCTTTGGGAGTCAACAATTCAATTAGATGACAATTGACACCATGTGCTTTTCATGTTGCCTAAGAATCTACAGAATGAGAAAAATGAGATACCTAGGAATAAGCCTTGAGGATTTACAGCACTTAAAGGTCAGGCAGAGGAGACTGAGTCAGCAAAAGCGAGATGCCAGCGGAATATAAGGAAAGCCAGGTGAGTGGAGAATGCAGAAGTCAAGGAGAGTGTTTCAGGATGGACAAAGGAGGCAAAACCGCTGAATGTTAATTCAGAGGGTAACTATTCCAAACTCATCCTTGGGGACTGGAGGCAAGCAATTTCACTCTGTGTTAGGAACAAAATTTCAGTCTAATCTAATAAAATAGGAAGATTTTTAAAAGGACACATAGATGTCACTGAGAAAAGACGATCTGGTATGAATGGGGATTGGAGCTGGAAAGATCCCAAATTACATTATTTGTCACTTTATTTTAATGATATTGCACTTAATTAAATATAATTATATCGTTGGCATTAACTGTAAGCTTACTAGAAGTCAGACATTGCTCAGTACTTCACAGACATCTTTCTTTTGATTCTAACAACCCTATACGAATGATACTACTATTAGTTTCATTTTACAGATGAGAAACTTGAGTTTTAAAGAGGTTAAGTAACAAGTTCATACTAGTTGCTAGGAAGCCAGGGCTCAGGCTTAGATTCCAAATCTCATACTTTTGAATAATGTATAGGTTGGCATGAATCTAGACAGCTTCTCCATCCTTCCCTCTCTTTCAGGGGTCCACAGTCATTTCTGCTTCTCTCTGCAGGAATGCTCTGTTCTCTTTTTCAATGACTGCCTTCCTCAATTTCACTTGCACATGATTCATCATAGTCTTAGCCATGGGTTTTCATGAATTCAGTCTCTATGATCTAAATACCAAGTCCCACAAAAGAATCTGATCAGACTAGCTCCTCGAAGACATAGAAGAAAGTCATGTGCTTCCTCATGATTCGGACAGCCGTGGGTTGGAATTGAGGTCAAAAGGACAGTAGAGATTTGGAGCAGGGACTGTTACTTCAGAAGGGAGCTGTGGGCAAGCTGAAACAGGATTGCCAACTGAATTAAATGCTCCAATTTTCAGTCTTTTTTTTAACTTCAACATTTTTCCTGACTCTCTTTCCTAAACATATAAGCAAACCTGTCCCTCTTAGTATTAATTGGGCATTTTTGATGGTAAATGATAGAATCCCAGCCAGAATTTACTTAAGTAAAAAGGGGAATTTTATTCTAAGTATTTTGAGAATCTTATAGATCTTTAGGGAAAGAATGTTGCTGGATCTCAGAAGCAGCCAGAAGAAAGGATTGATAAGTTGCTAGGACTCTGTTTTTTCTTTCTGTAAACCTTTAATTTTGGCATCCTTCTTAATCTTGGATTAGTTTTTCTCTCTCTTTATAGGTTGCTTTTCAACACATGATGGAAAACATGTGTTGAAATTTTACAGCTTATAGTTTCAATCAGTGGAATGAAATTGACTCAATGTATTTCTACTATGAAACCTAAAAATCATTTGGAGTCAGATGTGGCTATGTGGCTAAGTTTGTCAGTGGAGTTGAAGAAGTGGTGTGTAAAATGTAGGAAATGTAGTGTCTTTTAAGTGAAGTGGTGCTTCCTTCTTCAACATATCCTCCTTCCCTCTGGGATAAATCTTGCAGACCAGTTTAGACTATCAAGATGCTGAGCAGAATGTAGAAAGAAACAGATGTTAATCCCTTACACTAGTTGCAGTTGCTTAACTCCAAACCTAGTTTATGTGAAAAAGAACTGTATGTGCAGCTAAGTCTAACGCTAAATGATACATATTCTTGTGAAACTCCCGAACCTTGCTTCTGACTCCTTTATGAGAATGCTCTTTGCTGGTCTTCTCCCTATTAGTCTTGATTTTCCAACTCAGTCTTTTCCTTGATCCATCCCCTAATTGTTATTTTCAGGGTTCAAAGCTGAAGTTTGTGCTTATGCTAAATATGAGAAACCACAATAATGTCCATACTTTGAATGTGTAAATCATATTTTTGACTCAGAAATATAACTTCCTAAGTCTTTCTTCTCCTAACTGTAGATCCATGTATCACTTGATCTCTGAAACTGCTTCAATATTCTCTCCTTCAATCAGTGACCCTCACCATTTAGTCTGCCTGACAAAGAAGACTGATGTTCCCTGGACCTTCATTTTCTGCTCCATTGCATCTTCTTACAGCCAGTCTTCTACTATTTAAATTCTCCTCTACCTTGGTGCCAAAGTAGTTTTTCTAAAACCAACCTTAATCATGTCTTTCCCCCAAATAAGAAGTATGAATCTCCATTATCTAAAGCACCAAATCCATATACCTTAATGTTTCATAAAAGAAACTTGAGGGACCTGCCTCTCTCTCTAGGCTCATTTTCAGGAAGTTCTTTAGATTCCAAAACTTCTCCCTAGCGAACAATGCTGTCTCTTATTCATACCCTTTGTAGGCAGTGTTGCTTTGAAAATGTACTTTTTATATAGGGCATGCTTCTCCCTCCTTCAGGGAACATTTCCACTTGCACTTCAAGAAACAATTCAAATATTCTTTCCGCTGGAAACTTTCCCTGACATCATCAGGTGTAGGAAGGTTGACACTTTTCTCCAAAGCTTCTAATAACTCTATATCCATAAGACTAAATTATATCTGTTTCAGTGCTAATCACATTATTTATGTGCCTTTATCTCTTACTTGAGTGAGAGCATATCTTTTCATTTCTGGAGTTTTGTCTTCTCCCTGGTACACAATAAAGCATTGAAATTATTCATCAGTTTAAAAAGAAAAATATAGGCAAAGCAATGTTCCATTTAGAACCATATGAATCTAGAGCCTCATTATGATCTCACCAATAATGGATGGATTGGCGTTGCCACTCAATGCACAGCGGTTCTAGGAGCGTCCCTGGCTGAGTTGTCTTTCCTTTCACTCTCTACCCATATCCTTGGCATTGGCTGTTCATTCAAGGGTAGCGCTAAGTCTGGCTGGGTCAATAGAATATGCTCTCTCCAACATTTGAAAATGAATTTAGATAGGCAGAAACCGAAGCTTCTTGGAGCTGAGTCATCTGATGTGAGTGTCCTACGGAGAAGGTTCATGAGCAAACAGTCCTCATGATTTCTCTGAATCTGCTCCAATTTCTGTCTCTTCAAAGTCCTGTCTCTCCTTTGATTTTGTGAGCAGCCTTTTAAACCACTCTCCTATTTCATCTGGACTAGCAAGAGTCAGTTTCTTTTGCGTGCATATAAAAGACTTTTAGCCAATGAACCAATTATAAAAGTACTGATGGACTGGAAACACTACTGGCAGATTCTCTGTTCTGTGGGTTAATGATTATGTTCCCATAAACCCACACAGTGAAGTTCTTTGAGCACACAGATTTTATAGCCCTCCAAGATTTAGATTTAGCAGAAACAAATGTAGATAAACACACGATAGTTTTTTTTTTTTCCCACAAACCATAACAACTCAATTTAAATCATCTTTTCTTTACAGGTGTGCTGTATTTATAACATATATGTATTTTCCCCACCAAGAAACTGATTTTTCACTTTAAAATCAAAATACCCTGTCAAGTTAGTAAAGGGTTTTGGCTTAAATTGTTTCTAGAGATTAGGTCCACTTTTCCTCAATGCCAATTAAAATGACATCATCTCATATACTGTAGCATCTGACGTTTCCATAGCAGCTTGCACTAAGCAGCTTTACTTAGTAATTAGCCTGAGAGTGCACTGTAAAATTCCTTCTACCCCAAAATGAGAGGTTATAAGATATAACCTTTATATAAACATAACCTTATATGACAGGAAACTAAAAGAACAAAATTTATCCAGATGAAACAGAGAGGGGAAATGTGTTCAGCCAAAGCATTAAATTCAAGCTGAGAGTTGGCAGAATGCAGGGAAAAAATATCCTCTACTATTTTGTTATCACACACATACTCAGTAGAATACTTAATAATCAGAAGGAATTAAAGGCTTGGTTTTGTAATGCAGTTTGGCAGTTGGCATCTCCAGTATTCAAGGTCTTTGTATATCGTCACAAGACATGATTTAAAGGACATAGCATCCTGCTGACTCAGCTCCACCACTTCCTGTCAACAAGAATGCTAATGTTATTAAAAACTCTTCACGTGCCCAACAGTTATTTAACACAGTAATATCAGCTCTAAGGAAGTTGAAAATAATCCATCAAACCAAAAGACTCCCTGAGAATTCAAAGCTGCATCACAATGTCCAGGTACAAAAGCTTACTCCGAGTTTTCTCTACCTTCTTTCAGATCTAATTCTAACTGGTATAAAAGTTTAGTTTTATTGCTCCCAGTAGGTAAGCAGTAAATCAGATTCACTAGAAGGAAGCTAGAGAAAAATGATATAAAATAACCTCAGTTACACTGACAGTGAGGGGAGGGGTAAGACAATTATAGAAAGAACAAGCATAAAACTACAAAATGTGTGCTTGTCTGGGTCATTTCAAAGAAAGGCAAATGGACTTATTCAGCCTGCAGCACTAGAAGCAACACTGTGACTTTTGGGGGCCTTTTTCATGCCTCTGTATATTCTGAAATGATAAAAGATACTTTCCAGCAGTAGTATTTTCAGAATTGTAGTTATAAATTTAACTCCTGGCTACAAGTATGTACTATGCACTGAAGAAAACATACATATAAGTGCAGCCCCTAAAGGAAGGGCACAGTGAGGATATTTTTGCTTGGGGTGAGCAGTGGTGTGAAGATGGCCTGCAAGCTGGGGTGAGAGGCTCCCTGTGGAGCAAGGCTCCGGGTGCTGCTGTCCTGTGGGATGTCTTCACTCCTGGTGCAGGGAGGCACCTCCTGTCCTTGAGAGCTGGGCAAAGGTAGGGCTCCAGGAGTCTGGGTTCTCTAGGAACACTCTTCAACTCAGACTTCGTGGACCCAGAGATACCTTCTTTCTTCTTGCTTCTATGAAGCAAGCGCTTTTAAAAATGATTTTGTTACTGGCCTGAAGAAAGCTTCCCGTAGACTGCTCGGCCTCTCCTGCCCACACCCTCGACAGGGATGGAGGAAGAAAGAAATTCTTCATTAGGTAAACATAACCAAGTGCCCCAGCATTCATGGCTGCCATCAGCTTCTTTCCCAGCTCTGAACCAGGAGTGCCATGGCCCTAACGTATAGCCAGTAACTAAATGGCAAACACAGATGTTTTTGATCAATTGGGTGTCTGGGTACTCTTGCCAACTCTTGGTGGCCCCAGGAGCCTGGCTCACATGCCTTTAGAATATTTGTGTACAAGTTCTGGGACATGCAGATGCTTTGGGAACCATGGCCTTGAAATTCTCTCATTGCTCAGCCCTCCTAGCAGTTACGAGCTTCCAGGCCTCTCCCCAACCCGTGTCACTCACTCCCCAGAGAGATTTTCTAAAAAGGCAAATCATTAAAATATAAATGATAAAAACAACAAAAACTGGAAGGTGGGGGGAAAGAAGTACAGGTAACCTTCACTTTTTGAAAATTTGCTTTATACTATTTCATCTTTAGAAAGACCTATGCTAGTACCAGTTTTTGCTAACCAAAAGAAAGACAAAGAATTTTTGCAGGTTGATAGGATTTTTGCTTTTACAAGAAAGGCCAAAAAAGCAAAACTAGTGTTCAGCATTTGTTTTGCAACAATCATTCCAGAGGCAGCATGCACCCTCAACCCACAAAAATGGTACCTCTAAGCTCCTTCTCTAGCATCTACTTTATACAGGCTATATATCATCTCTTTCCTGCTATTACTATGTGTTAGTGTTATTTTAGGTTTTATGAGTTATTTGGTATGTTACTTTTTGGGTGTAGGAATGCTCAGAGTTTTTTTCATATGAATTAATGTTACTTGCCTGTTCGTCTTTTTCCTTTTAGTTTATGAAAGGTTTTACAGGAAAACTCTGCTTTTGATAGTAAGGGGACCCTGTATCTTGAGCCATCAAGAAGAGCTTATGTCCAGTGTGGCAGACTATTTTAGAAAAGGGGGACATATTTAACTAAATTTCTGTATGTATTTATTGTAAGACCGAGTAAAAGCAGGAGGACCTGGGAGACAAAGAAAAGGGCTGATGAGTCCCAGGGCACAAACTTGGGAGACTTGACTACAGGATAAGTGGTGACACTGCAGAGAGTACACTGAAGAACTGGGAGAGGGGAGAGAAAGGAGAGCAGGAAGGACTAACTGCAATTGCAAGACAAACACATGAATTGCTCTAGGGATTTGGGGAAAGGAAACCTTAGGTTGGAAATAGAAGAAATTACAAAAGAGACCATACTGTGTTTTGCTGGTTGATATGGAAAGTAGTGGTCCTCATTTATTACAAATAGTTAACCTACAGCCACTACAATATAAAAATAAGTGAAATTATTTTATTCATGTATTGACACATGTGATAACCAAAAGCAAATGTTTGATTTCATTTGAAAAGCATGTCTGATTTATTTTGAGCAAACATTGTACAGGACCTAATGGTGACACAATTGTGCTTAAAAAACAGTCCTTTCAGGTGCTTTTGATCTAGTGACTGGGATAGGAACATGCACATTCTGATGAAAATCTGTTCAAAGGACCAACAAATACAACTCCTATTGAGCCCTACTTTGTGTTAGGCTGTGTGCTAAGCATTTAGACACATTATTTAATATAAATCTCATGGCAATCTCAAGAAGTTGACAGGATTACTTCTCTTTCACAGATGGTAAAACTGAATCTTAAAAGTTTAGTAAATTTGCTTATGCCTTAAAGTTCTGGATATCAGGGATTATAGGTTAGAATGCCTCTGATTTTCACACTGGTTTCTTCAAAGGCTTCTCTGTTCTAACCAATTAATCTCTTAGAGTCTAAGTTTATTTGTATGCTTTATGCCTAATGAGATTTGAAATATTTATGTCTGAAGCCTCCACCTGCTGAGCTCTGCCTAACAGAGGAAAGGCCACATGTTTTGGAGGGCAGAGCAGTAATGGATTGAGAAGGAACTGCATAGAGGACGGGTATTTTGGTATTTTATTATCTTGCAGGGTGCATATGGAAAACAAAGCTCACTTTGAAAACATTTGACACTTTGATTAAACCCCCCCTTCCCACACACTATCGAAGCAAAAACAGTAGTTCCCTTTTAATCCCAGGACATTCGTCCCAAGACAGCCAGTGGCTGCCCGAAACTGTAAATAGTACCAAACCCTGTATGTTTTTTTCCTACACATACATACATATGATAGTTTAATTTATAAATTAACTCCAGTAAGAGATTAATAATGACTACTAATAAAATAAAACAATATACTATAATAAATGATATATGAATGTGATCTCTTTCTCTCAAAATACTTACTGTACTGTACCTTTTTTGTGATGACCTAAAGTGATGAAATGTCTATGACAAGAGAGTAAGTAAGCTGAGTGATCTAGTCATTGAGATGTAGCTCTAGGCTGCTATTAACTACTGGTGTATTGGAGGGGGGGGCATTATTAAGTAAAATAAGGGTTATTTGAACATAAGTACTGCAATAATTTCCTGATTGATACGATAACCATGGTGGTACCAGTGGAATATTTGCCACAGATACAGATTTATTTATTCATTTAACACTTATCTATTGGATGCTTTTTATGTGCCAAGTATAATCGTATACTCGAGAGATTCATCAGAGGAGAAGCCTGCAGGGTTTCTACTTCTGAGCTAGTCTCTCTATGTTCACTGCATGAGACATTGGCAATCTGTCAGACTCAGTTGCTTTTCCTTTTCTATCTTCCTGGGCATATCTGTGCCTCAGTGGAAATTTGTGGATCACTTGGCCTAGTTATATTTTAGCCTTTTCTGCTATGATTTGAATCTTAAAACTTTACAGGTGGAAGGATTTGTTAAATTTTACATGAAAATATATATATTAAATGCTACCATATGTGAAGCTTTGTGACAAATACTGAATATACAATACAGCAATGATCAAAGCAATAAATTCCTTATTTTCACAGAGCATATTTGGATGGGAAAAACAAACACTATAAAACTAACAAATACATATATGAATACAAATTGGGGTACAAATTCTGTAATAAAGAACAGGGAACTTTGGGAGAGACCAGCACAGGTACTTCATTAAGATTAGAAGACTTCTTTGAAGAGGTGATAGGCAATGCTGTATATTGGTAATTTGCACAATTCTAAAAATATGGAAGTTACCCACTGAAAAGCACTAATTTGAAAATATATATGCACTCATATGTTGACTGCAGCACTATTTATAATAGCCAAGTTATGGAAAGCACCTAAATGCCCACTGACAGGTGATTGGATAAAGAAGATGTGGTGTATATATACACAATGGAATATTACTCAACTATTAAAAAAATGATGATATCTTGTCCTTTGTGACAACATGGATGGAACTGGAAGAATTATGTTAAGTAAAATAATTCAGAAGGAGAAAGACAAGTACTGAATGACAAATAAGCATGTGGAATGTAAAGAAACAAAACAAAGGAACAGATAAAATTAAACCAAACAAACCTTTGGAATCTGTCTTCAGAAGTGAAGTTACCAGAGTGGGGCTGGGTGGGAGCAAAAGGTGAAGGGGGCCCAGTCAACTATGGTGGAAGATTATTGTTGCTTTGGTGATGGATGTAATGTGGTAACATAGACTTGAAGAGACATGAACTTGTATTCCTAAAACATGCACTGTTCTATCTTTGAGCTAGTTTCTCTATGTTCGCTGAGTGAGACATTGGCAATCTGTCAGACTCAGCTGCTTTTCCTTTTCTATCTTCCTGGCATATCTGTGTAAACTCATGTTACCTTCTCCTAGAAGAATACACATTAAAAAAAAAAAAAGAACAGCATCTACTGGTGTTACACATTGTGTCCATTGTATCGCTCTTTAGACATGACTGTTTGGCCTCATTTTATATAATATAAAATACTTTTCAAAGGTTCATGTTGAAACTTGAAGGAAAAAGTCCAGTCGTTTGAAAATCCAGTGAAGAGACATTTCATGTAAAAAGACAACATGTACAGTAAACTCAAGATGGGAAAAAAATTGTGGTAATGGAAATCTGAGAGGAGGCCAGAGAAAATGTGATAGTGGATGAGGGGAGCTAGTAGAAGAGAACAAAAAAGTGTACAAAGGCCTGACAACTCTGGGTCTTGTAGGCCATGGCAAAGTTTTGATTTTATTTCAGATGTAACAAGAAGGCATGGAAGAATTTTAAGACGGGGTGATAAACTATAAAGAGGTTTTAAGAACCTCTTTCAGTTGTAGTAAAGCTAATGACAGGATAGAGAAACGTTAGAGATTTATGGCCCTAATCTACATAATAGATAATGAAAGATTGGCTTAGGGTGGTGGATTAAGAAATATTTTTAAGTTGAGTTAGGAGAATTTATTGATAGGTTGTATTTGATATGTGAGGAATATTAAGATGTCATGATATGACTCAATTATTAACATTTTATATCTGAAATCTTAAAATGCCAAAGTTTTGATAGCATTCCAAAATAGTATTATGTTTTGGTCACTCAATATTGTACAATGGTAAAGTTATTTCCAACTAGAAGTCTTAAATTATGGTGAGCATGATATAGCCTGCTGTATTTAACATATTAAATTAAATAAAGCAGGTAAGTAGTGTTTCCACTCTTCTAATAATAAAGTTAAAGTAACATATTTAAAAATAATTATCCTTGATTTCTTAAATATTGGCAGAGTAAGAAATATTATAATTGCAATGGTTTACATAAAATGCCTTGGCAGACCAGTCACTATCAAATTCAGAACATTTTTGTTGATATTGGACAAGAGGGACCTTTCTGTTTGGCTGGGTAGCTGGAAGGATTTGAGCCTGGGCTGCTGCTGGTTATCTCTGACACTAGGCGGGGAAAGAGAGAGACTTTTTAATGAAATCTTTGAATCCCAGCATCCAGTTCCTTGACTTCCTCAAATTTCCAATGGCAGGAGACAGCGAGTTCCCTTTTTGTATTGTTTGCTAACTTGATTGGTATTTTGTCATTTTCCACAGAACGTTTTTCTGATCAAACAAGGTCCTTGGTCTTAAACTTCAGGTTGTGACTTATGGAAAAATAAAAATCAAACTAATATTAAGTGTAGGACACTTGAACTATAGTTTTGACTCAACTTTTTTGGCTGTAGTTTTCCTTATTTGGAAAATGTGTCCATTCTAATTCTGAAATTCTGTTTCGAAGTACCCATTTTATGCTTCTATTTCAGTATCCTGCTTAAATCATAATCTTATTTATTATTATTAGTCTTTCTAGGACAGATACAACAATGAAGAAATAGATGTATTTATTTGACAGCTATATTGAATAAGGAAACATGAATTTTCAGCTTAATGTATTGTGTGTATTGTATCAGCTTAAGTTGTCAGATCAAGATAGTACCATGAAAGCAGATTGATTTCCAGTAGACATGAGTGGATCATTCACATATATCAATTTATTTATGAAGTTATTGTGATGATACTGATTTTAAATTTGTGGTGTAAGATGAAAAAAAGAGACTTAGCTATAGAAAAAGTGGAAAATGTTAATCTCTTAGGAACATGCAGAACAAACTGTGCAGAACAGGTATTCTTAGGTCCACAGAGATATCAAATAAATATAAAAATGGACTCTGCTAGTCTTACTTGTACCTCTTTGGAGAAACCATGGCTCACTCATCTGTTTTGTTTCTTGTTTAAAATAGTGCTTCCCTATGTAAATTGGTCCAGCCGTTATGGAAAGTTGTGTTCCCCAAAACTCTAAAGATGCATCTACCGTATCATCCAGAGATTCTACCCAGAGAACAAAAAAAGCAGTAATTTGAAAGGGAATCCACACTCTTATGTTATTAAAGCACTATTGACAATAGCTAAGATATGGAAACAACCTAATGTTCCAAAACAGATGAATGAATCAAGAAGATCTAGTATATATATGCAATGAAATACTACTCAGTGTTTGCAGCAATGAGATGGAGCTGGAAGGGATTATGATAAATGAAATAAGTCAGAAGTACAAAGATAAATATTGGATAGCTTCACTTCTATGTGGAATATAGAGAAACCAAACAAAAGCTCAGGAAAAAGACAAACCCTGCAAGCTGACCACAGATCTGAGGCATATAGCGGGGAGGGAGAGGGAGAGGGCTCAAAACAGGGGAGGGAGGAGCACAAGGGGCTACGATGATGTAACCCAAATTCTCTGGTGGTGGAGAACTACAGGGATGACTTTTGAGGTGAGAAATCAAACACTGTACAAAAACAAACAATGATGCAAGAAAATAAATGAATGAATTTAATTACAAAATAGAATAAAATAGTGCTTTTCTAATTTTCCATAAAACAGTGCTTTTCTAACTTTCCATATCATTCTATACACATAAAAGAAAGCATTTGTATGGTAGCTGGGGCATCCTGGGCACAGAGGTCCTGGGTATCCCGAGGCTGCCGGAATTCACATCTCTCTCCCCGTCTGCCAGGCATCGCTGTGTGCTTAGACATACTGACTGAGAAATTCTGGTTTAAAAAATATGTGTGACACATATGTCCCTGTTCATTTTTTTTAATGGCTTCTCAAAAACCCCTTTTCTGAGAACACAAGGGACCATGGAGATGGATCACGGGCGAATTGGTGGTGGGCTACCCAAGGGGAATACAAAATGTAAAAGACATAAATAACAATAAAAATATATATATATATAAAAACAAACAAACCCCTTTTCTTCAATTCTGGCTTTGGGCTTATGTAAGCTAGTGGTAATATTTGGACCTTAAAAGATAGTTAAAAGAGCTCTTAGCACTTTTACAAACTTGGAAAGAAAGACTCTTAATTTACGTCAACTTCGTACAATCGCAGATGTTTTTATAGTTTTTTTTAGTAAAAAGGGGAGATTTTCCTTTGTGCTTGCAACCACATTCATAGAATGCTAGATATAGGGGATCACTTTTTAACCAGTTTTTGAAGTTCAGATAAATCTTTTAAAGATGTATGTAGATCATTTAAGTAATCATTAAGGAGTTCAATGCAAGCTGTCGTACTGCCTTACCTTGGTCTCTGAGAGGTCTCTATAGTTCTGTGAGTTACATTTAAAATCAGTTTTATTTTCCTGTTCTGAGCCTTCTCTTTCCTAATTAAATTTAGTACTTATAATAGTTATAATAGTTACATCCTACTGGGAAAATACATAGGGAAAAGCCAAAAGAACTTAGGGGGGGCAAAGTTTAAAATTATTTTCACTTAAAAAGAGTTGTGCTCCCTCATCAACATTCACAAGACATTTGCTTTTGATTCTTTTCCCTTAGGTAAGTTCTCTCTCTAAGCAGGCTATTCTCAGGGCTTCAATCCAACGTTAATTTTGATTAAAAAAAAGAAGTCATTTCCTCTGAATTGACTGCTGATTTCTGATTTATTTTTACAGAGGTATCCCTTTTCTTTTTACTGCTGCCTTCCCATATTTTAAAATTACTCTTGGCTTCAGTCAATTTATGCTTTCCATTCGGCCCTGGAGGGGGCTAGCAGTATGTCCAGCTGCTTTTGATTTGCACACTGTCACTTTCTCTACAGTCCTGCCTGAAAATGGCCCAATCAGTGCAGGATGGCACAGGTTGCTTCTTGCACATAAAGATGTATGTTTTCTTCTAGGAAATATTCTGATTCAAATTTTCACTTGCTTTTCTGGAATTTATAGTATTTACTAGGGAGGTTATACATCTGCCCAGCCCACCTTTACTACTCCACTTGACTTACTTTTATTTGACTTTAAGCAATAAAAGATGACAAAAAAGATAGAAGTGATTCATTCCTACGTATCATGAGGGAATATGAGAGTATAATTTTCTTCTATTTCACTGAAGATGAAGCCTTAAAGGTAATTTTTTTTCCATTTGATTATTGAGTCCTGATGAGAAGCTTCAGGATATATCAGCTGGTGAGGATTTATTTATTTAGTTAGTTAGTTTAGGAGGTTTTTTTTAAGAAGTTTTAGGTTTACAACAAAAATTGAGGGGCAGGATAAGATATTTCCCAAATACCCCCTATCCTCATGCATAAATAACATCCCTATTATCAATATCCCTTACCAGAGTGGTACTTTTTTCAAATCAAGGAATGTATTTCAACACATAGTAATCACCCAAAGTCCAGAGTTTATTTTAGTGTTCACTCTTTTCACTCTTGATGTACATATGGACAAATGGGTAATGACATTCATACGTCATTATAATATCATGCAGAAAATTTTAACAAACTGCCTTAAAAATGCTTTATGTTCTGCCTATTTATCACTGCCTCCCTGGTAACACTAATCTTTTATTCTCTGCATAGTTTTGCTTTATCCACAATATCATATACCTAAAATAAGATAGTATGTAGTCTTTTCAGATTAACTTGTTTTAGTTAGTAATATGCATTTAAGCTTCTTCCATGTCTCTTCATGGATAGCTCATTTCTTTTCAGTGCTGAATAATATCTCATCCGGATTTGCAACAGTTTTTCTATTCACCTACTGAAGGACATCTTGGTTGTTTCCAAATTTTGGCATTTATGAATAAAACTGCTATAAATATGCATGTGCAGTTTTTGCGTGAACGGAACTTTTCAGCTCCTTTGGGGAAAAGACCAAGGGGTATGATTACTGGATTGCGCATTAAAAGGATGTTTAGCTTCGTAAGAAAATTCCTGTCTTCAAAAGTGGCTGCATCATTTTGCATTTTGAGCAGCAATGAATCCCCATTGCTCCGTATCCTTGCAGCAATTGATGTTATCAGTGTTCTGGATTTTAGTTATTCTCATAGGTGTGCCAGGACGTCATTCGGTTGTTTCTATTTGTATTTCCCCAATGATGTATGATGTAGGGTATTCTTTTCATATGCTTAGCTGCCATGCATGTATCTTCCTTGGTGTGATGTCTTTTAAGATGGTCCATTTATAATTGGGTTGTTTACTTTCTTATCATTGAGTTATGAGTTCTTTGCATATTTTGGATAATAATCATTTATTAGATTTGTCTTCTGCAAATATTTTCCCCTAGTCTACAGGATGTCTTGCAAGTCTCTTGATATTCACTTTGGCAGAGCAGAAAATTTTAATTTAATGAAGTCTAGTTTATTATTTCCTTTCCCCCAAAGATTTATATTATTTTATTTATGTATATAAGAACTGAGGTATAGGACAGAGGTGTGGGGGCAGGGGGTGAGAGAATTCACCAGAGACAGAGTGGGGTGCAGAACAGGTGGATCTACTGAAATACACTGCTGAGGGGAGCAGTGGGTGAGACAGGAGAGGTTTGCTGCCCCATGTGGGTTAGCTCCCTGGCCTGGAATTGAGCTCCTGTTGCAGTGGCTGGGATAGCTTGATAGTGCTGAGACTTTACCCCCTGTGCCTCCAGGGAGGCCCTATCAATTATTTTTTTCATGGGTTGTGTATTTTGTTTTACATCACATAAAGTATCACCATAACCAAGGTCATCTAGGTTTTCTCTTATGTTATCTTATAGTAGTTTTATAGTCTTGAGTTAACTTTTGTTGAGGGTGGTAGGTCTATGTCTAAAGCCATTTTTTTGTGTGTGTACATGGGACTGTTTAGCTATTCCAACACCATTTTTTGAAGATCTTATCTTTGCTCCATTGTATTGCCATTGTGCCTTTGTCAAAGATCTGTTGACTACATTTATGGCTCAACATTTATTTTAACCAAGTTATAAAGTTTTCACTTACCTTTCTTGGAAAAAAAGTAAGTTTTCACTTTTTTTGGTCAATTCATTTGATGGATATAAGAATTAATAATTTTTAAAAGATTTATTTTATTTATTTATGCATATAAGAACTGGCTATAGGCAGAGATGGGGAGGTGAGATGATTCACCAGAGACAGAGTGGGGAGCAGAACAGGCAGTGAAATACACTGCTAAGGGGAGCAGCGGGTGAGACAGGAGAAGTCTACGAGCATTAATAATTTTAAGAAGTAAAGTTATGTGCTTTGGATTATAATTTCTATTTAATATGAGAGAGTGTTGATTCTGCCCTCTGTCCCTCCATTATCTCCATGATTGACATGACTTACCTTGCTGGCCAGAGAGGGAGCCTTTTCCAAAAATGCATGTGCTTTTATGCTGGAACTGCTTGTTCACCTGAGCAGAATGTCCCTCTTTGAGTTAGGAAATGTATACAAGTACCTATACTTTATTCCACAAATTAAAATCCTTTCCTATTCATTATTTTATTTTATTTCTCAATGAAATGAACCTCCAAAGGGGTTTTTAACCTGTAATTTGCAAATTTCTAAGTTGTTCATGTATGTATTTTAGATAGTCCATTGTCTTTTTTTAACTCTGCAAACTTTTGGGTGAATGTGCAGATGTCTATTATTCTAAAGAAAACTGCATAGTGCTCATCAAATTCTTAAAGAGTTATGTGAACCTAATGAGCAAAGCCATTGTTTACTACTCATGTCAAACTCTATGACTCAGATAAAATAATCCTGGTATTTTATGGAATTACATTTAACACAGGGCACAGTTAATCTCTGCAGTGTAAACCCCTCCAATAGGATTTATTTTCATTTATCTGTACACTTGGATATTATGTAACTTTCCTTCAATTTTCTACTGAAAAACCTCTGAAGTATCGAATATGAAGATTATAAAAATCTTTGCTTTTCTTTCAATTTCACTTATGTGGAATCTGAAAAAAGAAAAAAATTGAAGTCAGAAACAGAGAAAAATGGTTGTGGTGGAGATGGGGGGAATAATGTATGGTAAAAAGTACAAACTCTTCATGAAAGAACTCGCGATGAATAACATCTGAAGACCTAATATTTGGTGACTAGTGGATAACACTGTATTATATAATTGAAATTTTCTATAAGAGTAAAACTTAAATGTTCCAAAAAACAAAGAAAGTATATGAGGTAATGGTGGTGTTAATTAACTTAGTACAGGGTATCCTTCCACAATGTATATGTGTATCAAATCATCATTTACACTTGAAATATGATCTCATTTGTCAATTTTACCTCCATAAAGCTGAGAAAAATATGTTAATATTTTTTGTTAAAAAGTTCTGATGTTGCAAAATAAATTGAAGTCTATTAGCATTTCACTCATATTTAAATAAGAACTGAATGTAAAAATAAAACCTACACTGAAACAAAACAAAAATGTTCAACAGTAAATATCTTATGCAATGAAGTATGTACCTTGGCATTAACAACTGAACAAAGAATAGAATTGGCTACTTGAATTTTAAAAACCTACAAAAGGAGAATCTGAAAATGTATACATTATTTAAAATCTAGAATTGCTGTTTGTTCAAAAAAAATGACAAAGGTAATAATGACTTTCACCTCTGAAGAGCTAGACTCAAGGTGAGTCAGTCTAGTATGGCTATGTCTTATTAGAAAATGCGACGGCTACCTTATACACTAAATTGCTTGTCTACATGTGGCTCTAGAAATACCATTTATGTCCTCAAGAGCTATAGCGGTAGTCCCTGAAAGTCAGAGCTAGGATTTGTTTTCAGATGAGAGGGACAGAGAACTTTACCTGTTCTGACCACCTGCAAAGATGATTAGGGAGTGGATGACTTAGGCAGGATTAGTCAAAAGGACTGCAGAGTAGTCACAAAAAACTTTTAGGCACATTTAACAATAACTGCTGAATACCATTGTCCCATTTAGTAATACTACATAAATGTACCCTGAACTTAGTGGTTCAAAGCAACTACTTTATTATGCTCAAGTATTCCATGGGTCAGGAATTTAGAAAGAACTTGTAAATTCTTACCTGGAATCTCATGCAGATGTGGTCATGCACTTGGACCTTAGTATCTGAAGCCTTGATCAGGTGAGACTTCCAAGCTTGTTCTTGTTTATGGTTAGTAGTTGATATTATTTGGTGGTGCTCAGCTGGGGCTGACACCCTGAATGCCTATAGTTGGCCTGTCCATGGCTTGGCTGCCTTACAGTATGGGAGCTTTGAATTAGTTGGATTACTACACTGGTGGCTCAGGATTACAAAATCCAACAAGCAAAAGAAACCAAACTGCCTTAAAAGTCACACAGAATCACGTTTTCTGGGTTTTTGTTGGTTACGAGCCAGTCCAATTTTAAGGAGAAAGACCCCATTAATTTGTGAAGGAGTGTCAAAGAATATGAGGGTGTGATATTGATTGTAAAATCATTGCATTCAGCCTTTATGTTTCGGGCCTATTCCTTGCTAACCAAAATGTATATTATATTTTCTCATTCAATTTTTTAAAATTTGTTTCCAATTTTGTTGATAAGAGATCCATGCTGGCTAACAAGTAGCAACAGTCCTAAGGGGTACCAGAAGTCTGTAATTGTCTGAAACTAATGAAAACATTTTATAACTTGTCAATGATCCTTGCTTTCAAATGGCACTTGTGGATGTGGTCAAAGTGATAATTCTCTTGAGAGAGTGTATTGATTTACACTAGTCTCTCTATGCATCTTTTAAGCTTATTCTTCTTTCTTTATGAAGATAATCCCAACTTGTCTTTCCTTATAAAAGTAACCAGATGTTGTTCATGCTTTGAACAGTGCTCTGGGAAGTTGGATGTCAATCAGTCATCAAGTCTCTGTCAGTAGTGAAGGCTAAAAACTGCAGCACAAGTAACTAAAGAGGGAGCAATGGAAAAGTAATTGAGAATGGACCTGATGGAATAATGAAAATCTAACAGAGGAGAAAGAAGTTGGCAAGATGCTTACAGTAGGTGGTTTGGCCCTAACTGTAGTTTCTGCAGGCTATTTTCAAATTTACAAAGCTTAGACATTTTATGACTATGTAGTTATCCAAAATGACTTTGAAACTCTGGCATTAGCTCTTGTGATATGTGAGATGTAATGACTAAGAATGATGTCCTCTGATAATGTCACATATATTCCTCAGCAATTCTATTCAATACATATTGCTTTCATTTTCTTCAGTGAAAAGAAAATGACTCAAAATGACAGCAATGAATCAATGAGAATTTTGCTCCTGAAACCTAGTCAAAACAGAGTATAGTGATGATGGTATCCTTCCCACATCCATCTCTTACTGGTAAAATCTGCCATTATGAACAATATTTTTTAAGTGATAGGCTTAAGAGTTGCTACCAATGAAATCCTTCAAACCTGATCATCCAGTCTTTATTCACTCTACAAAGATTTATTTGACCTTTTCAAGGTCTTATTACAATGCTGCCATGCTGGGGAGAGGGTGGTGGTAGTGGTGGGTGGATACTTTAAATTGATTAACTGAATTTTTTCCATGTCCTATAATAGCTAGCCTTGATGCAACTCACCCAGATTCAGAATAGGCATTTCCACCTGCCCTCAGTGCGCAGTCCATATTTGTAAAGCACTGGAACAAATGAAATGACTTCATCGCTTCTCAGATGTTCTCCAGATATGCTGAGAATTGCAACTGCCCTTTTGAATCCACTACAGTATTCCAGGCTGCAAGACCTTCTCATAGAAACCACAGATAGACTGATAGAGGGCAAGCAAACCCATGAGCAAGGCTAAAGGGAGTTGAGATGCTGATGTGTGAGTGACCGGAAGCGCTCATGCAGTAATGGCTGCAGACTGCAGGCAACTCTGGGTATAAAATTTGTTGAAATATAATTTGTCAAAACCATTTGTAGTAGAGTATAGGAGCAGACATTTGAGAAATTGATGAAATACTTCTGGAAGTTGGGCAGGAAAGAGATAGTAAGACCTTCAATCACTTGGAAAAACACATTTTTGCCTCTTTCTATATTGCTCTATAGACCTGACTGCTGGGTCTCCTTTTTGTAGAATAAGAAATATTTTTCAAAGTTTCATATTCTTCAGTGTAGATCAGTTCACAACACAGAAATCATATCCCAGCTCTTGAAACTATGAAAGCGTAAGATGAATTCTTCCAATTGTAGCATGTGTGTGAGCCTCTCTGATAGGGACACGTTCTATTTATGGGGCTACAGGGCAGTTCCTCTCTCCTGCATTCACATAACTGGTAGACTTGGTGCCCAGGGAAAGGATTTGGAAGATTAAAGTCTTTATTTGTTATTTACACAGAGGGGAAGGGAGAAGTTCAAGCTGTCGCCCCCTGGTAAATTGAGGGGCCTTATCCATATCATGCAGAGGTGGGTGGGAAGGGATTAGTTTGATAATCATCTTTCTCTAAGCTGTGCCTTTCTTATCAAAGCATTTTGCTGACAACTGTTAAACTTAAAACCTTAAATCTCCCACTGCAGACACGCAGGTAAAAAGGTAAAATAGAGGTGTCTCCTGGCTTAGTTCCAGGTAAGAAGGACAGTGGTCCTGTGCTGGGACCAGGAGCAAGTCAGGGAGGATGCTTTTCAGACCCGAGGCTAAACATGGGAAGTGGGCTCTTCAGGTATAACTGATGGGCCTGCATTTGAAGCCCCCCCAGGCAAGAGACTAGGCACTTCGTTTTCTTTCTGGCTCTGTGAGCCATAATTTGTACTTGTGCTTAGACATCCCTGTCACTAAAATATCCTACAATCAAAGTTGAATTTTTAAAGAAAAATTGATTTCTTCCATAGCTTATGCACCTAACTCTAAATGCATATACCTATATATACATTCATGTGTATGTACATATTTAATATTTTAAATGTAGGAAACATAGATTTTATATTTGGTAATCTTTATTTCTAAAGGCAGGACTTGAGTAGTATTTTGTGTCTTTCTTTTTTTCTTAGTAACTCTGTGTACCAGTTCTACTCAAGCCTTATATCCGTATAGAATCCATACTTAGCAAACTGAACCCATGATTTATGCTTCTGAATCAGTAAAATAAAATTCATGGGGTTACTTTTTTCTCAAGCAAAGCACGAAGGAACTGCATGAAAGAAGATAAGCATTTTATTTAAAGAAAGTTGTGAAAACATAATTATAAGTAGTAGCTTTAAAAACAATTTAACTCTATCCACATCTAGGGAAGATGGTTCAAATAGTGTGGCTCTCCCATGTCTCCTAGATTAAAGTGTACTGGCAAAAATATACCATATGTCTCATTACATGTGGTCTATGTTGATTACATATGGTTCTAGATTCTTGTGGAACCATGGAAGAAACACACAATTAAAAAGTAAAGCAGTCAATCTTTGTGTTTATGGAAAACAAGAAAAAATAAGAACAAAACAATTGTTCTTAGATGATTTTTAACATAATCAAACGAAAGTTGGAAAAGCACTATAGGGTTAATTAAAATCGATGTCTAAGGCCCAGTGAAGATTGAGACATATATATGGAAATAAGACTTAAGGCGACTAAAAAACAAGAAATGCTTTGTTTCAGGGTTAGTTTACTGTGTGTGCAGTGAGTCTGCATGTCATGAGAATGTAGTGTGCCTTGCTATTACGTTACCTAGGTAATAGAACACAATTCCTTTTATTATCCTTAATAATTTCCTCTCAACATTTATGATTTTCTGCACTCGAGGCCCACTATTGTGTTATAAGATTGGAATGTAACTATTAATTTTAGTTCGATGTCTTTGGGAGATGCATTCTGCTATCCACACGATATTTCTTATTTCTTGCTCTTTCAGCTTTGTGTATGCATAAAAGACACCATAGTGGAATTGCCTGTTGAACGCCAGTACATTCATTTGTACCTGAGGAAGAAAAAACAATATGGACTATCAACTTATCTGGAGCATATTACATTTGGGAAATAATATTAAGCTACAAACTGGGCTTTTGCTTATGCAGTTTTTTTTATTTCAATAGATAATGTCCAAATTGGATTAAATAGAGGAAAACAGTAGTAACTGAAAGTATAAAGGGATAATGTCACTCTGCAGATAAAGGTAAGCAATAGTAATTTAAAAAGCAAGTTCATACAGTGATAAAACAAGTATCAAATCTTAGCAATACTGCTACACAGATTCCTAGGAGAACCTTGGTAAGTACACGTGTATTATGTGCGTGTTTAACTTTGTAGTAATATTTATCTGGCTATTAGCCAATGCATTTGTCTCTTTAGGTAAAGTATTTTCTCTTGGCCACTACCTTTAAGATTTTAAAAAGTTTTTGGCTGCTAAACTCTCTTCTGGGGCAATGTAGCAAGCCCTTGGACTTCAGACTTAAGAGATACGATGAGCTTTCCTAGGATACTCTGCAGCAACTTGACATATAGTAGAACTGACCTTTGTCTGCAGAAGGTAGATTAGAAAAAGAAAAGTTTCAAAAAAATTGTTTAAACTAAGATAAAGTCTGAAAGGGAAAAATATCTTTATTCTTTTCCAATTTGCAAGTGAAGAGGAAAGGTGTCAAGTCCTTCATACATTCCTCATGAAAACCCCTAGCAAAGTAGCCTGGAAGTGGAGGCCCCTGCTCTCAGGAATTAACACTCATTTTTTCTGCTGAGGGCAGCTTCCCGACAACCTACTTTGCAGCAGTGGTACCACAGTGTGAAATTTTAAAATATCCTTATAAGCGAAATACAATGAAGAAATAAGTAAACACAATGCCAGTCATCACATATGGAACTACTTAGGTTGTTTTTACTTACTGTATAACAGACAATGGACAGCTTGTTGGAAAATGTCTGGAGTAGGCCTTATAGGAAGACCCCATATTACTTTCTAGAGCCAGTCTAACCTTAAAGTCTGGTGAATTTCAGTGTTCTCTGTTAGTCCAATCAGATTGAGGTGGAATGGCTACTGGTTTTAGGAAAGTGAATACAAAATACACTAGGAAAATTCTATAGATCTGGGGAACTTCCCTGGTAACAACTCTACCCCCCTTGCAAAATCCTTCCATTGCACAGTTTAACAGACCAGAGACTGACTATAAGTGGATTGAGTTCTCTTCTGCCTATTTAGGGAATAAGAATAATCTAGATTCTGGATGTATTTTCATACAAAAAATTCCTAGGTGTTATAATTGTGTCCGTGACTAAAATTTTATTCATAAATAAATCTTTTCTGAAGATGGAGTGGATTAGAGTGTGAATTCACCTAACAGAGTGTGCATCATGGGGATAGTAAATAACTAGGAGAATGTCCTAACTTGTTTCCCTATTTAATTATGGGATAACTGTATTCTTCTGAAGTTTTTTTTTTTTTATTATTTATACATACAAGCTGGGGCACAGGCCAGAAGCATGGGGTGGCGAGAGGGTTCACCAGAGACAGAGCGGGGAGCAGAACAGGCAGATCAGAAATACACTGCTGAGAGGAGCAGCGGGCGAGGCAGGAGAGGTCTGCCGCACCATGTGGGATTCTACCGGGCCGGGCGTCGAACTCGCGTGCCGACAACTCCACAGCGCAGCGCCCAACCGCTGCGCCACCGGGAAGGCCCCTTCTGAAGTTTCATTAAGTGCCTATCTGTCTGGGTTGAATAATTCCAGAAGAACCACCATAATGAATCACAAGATCCTGACTGTTCAAGACAGTGGTACCAACTAATATTCATTGGCTGTCAAACTGTGAATGAGACTAATCAATTGGCTTAGTCAATAATGAAAAGAAAAGCCAAAGGAATAATCCAGAGTAAGAGAAAAGTAGTATACAAGCTAATAACATTTCCATTTATATCATACCTCACGTTCATAAAACACATCCTCCAACGTCTTTCCCCCATTGCCATCACTCACAGCCTCGAACAAAGGCTTGTATACCTTAAAAACAAAAACAAAAGAATGTGGATGAAATTCTAGCTACTGCTTTATTTAGTCCTACAAGACAAGAAGCAAAAGCAATTCTAGTCTTAATGTACTCTGCTGGAGCCAATTTTCATGGTTGGTATTCAGGGCTAGGCTAGGTAGATACATTATAGAGGCTCAGTGAGTACTTGCGATTTGATCAAGTATAGGCTCAAGTATTCCTTGAGGTGATAACTCCTAAAATTCACATGGAATTTCAAGAGTGGAAGGGATAGAAATTGGAGAGAAACTCAAAGCTTCTAGTAATGACACATGCAATGTTATGAAGGTTTATGCCTTATTTGTTGAAATTTAGGGTTTCAAAATCCCATTGGAAGCTATAAAAGGAGGGCCATTCCTCCTCCTTGGTGGTGCAGAGGTTAAGAGCTGCACTGTGGAGCTATTGGCGGCCGCGATGTGAGTTCGATGCCAAGCCAGGGATATTCCCACATGGCGCGGCAGACCTCTCCTGCCTCGCCTGCTGCTCCCCTCAGCAGGGTATTTCTGTCGATCTGCCTGTTCTGCTTCCCACTCTGCCTCTGGTGAACCCTTTCGCCGCCCCACGCCTCTGGCCTGTATCCCACTTGTATGTATTGTATGTATAAATAAATAAATCTTTTAAAAAAAAAAAGGAGGGCCATTCCAAGTTCTGAAAAACATATAGACCTGCAGGCTCTTGTATGTTACCATCTGCAAGTCACAAAGTTGAGTCAGGGAATGAGGTGTATAAACTTGAGCTGAAAACCCTCCATTTCTTTAAGAGAAATTGGGTAATGGAGAAGAGGAAAAACATAAACAGACCTCTTTTCATTCTCTGTTATTGGCTACTGAGCAAAGGGAGAGGTATAAACTAATATGCCGTATTGTCCCTTATATTTCAAGTAGACATCCTGTACCTAGCCTTGTTTACCCAATGGGCACTTGAAAGGACTGTTGGGTCAGGCTATTTTACATGAGTTTGACATGAGCTCACATTTCCAGAACACTGCCCCTTCTCTCAGGGAAGTTGCTTTATCAAGCACTTCAAAAGAAGTGCTCAACTGACTATTTCTTAGATATTTAAACAAGTACTAGCTTGGCAGGAACCTTAAGAAACACCAGCTTGGGTTAGAAAGTTGAAGTATTTGTTTGGAAGAGACAGAGGAAGAAATACTGCTTTCTACCTTACATTCTGCTGCCTTCTACAAGAAGTGCAAATCTGATGTGTGGAATTCCAAAGTATGCAGAATGAAATAAAGCAAGACATTAGGGAACCCAAAGTAAAAACATACCCCATAATGATCTGCTACTCTCTTCATCTGCTCGAAGTCTTCTGCTTGGGCCAATAGACGTAAGCCCTCTGGATAGAGCTTGCCGCACGTCGGGTAGAGAGTCTCCCGGTCATCTTTGCTCAAGTCAGTGCCAAAGGAGTTAAGAGTGATGGTGAAAGCACGTCTGTCGGCCTCAAACTGAATTTTGAAGACATTAAATCAGTGAAATCTAGCCATCAACTCAATGCTGTAAACAGTAACCTAAGTAGACAAATTCATTCTGAAGTGATTTGCCCTCCTTTCTAGATCTATATCTAATTATAGTGCAGACATGTGTTATTAATGTTCCCATAGTCTTTCATAATGGAGTAACTTTGCTTGCCAGGGAAGCCCCACACAGCATGATTCTGGTCTATGACCGAAGACGCCGCTGAGCATTGGTTGATGGGACTCTACAATTTGTCACTTATGTGTCTGTCACGTAGGCCACCAGATTCTCAGCTGTCTTTTTCATTAAAATGGGAATAATACCTACTTGTCTGAGCCCAGCCAGGGACAGAACAGGAAATCCTAAGGAGGAGCACTTAGCACGATGCTGAGAAGAGAAAGGACATGCCATCCAAGTTAGCATGACGTGCTGGCTGCTGATGTCAGTATAATTTTCATATCATGATACTTCATACTGCCAGTCATTTGCTTGTACTTTTACTGTCTGGTTTACTTTTTAAAGTCTTAGTCCTATCTATGCTGAACTTCCCTGAATTGGAAAAAAAAATCTAACTCTTTAACTAAGAATTATGTGACTTGGGACAAGTTATCTTCCTCTTAGGGCCTCAGTTTCTGTATTTTTAGGATGATGCGGCACACCACGTCTCTCACAGGGTACATGTACTTAAGGCCCGTTTTCTCTGTGGCTTGGCCAACTAGGAACCTCAGCACGTCAGGCCTCTTTATTACACCTACCCACACTTTCTTGAAATTTCTTTCTATCCCCTTGTTCTCCATGTTTCTTCTGTCTCTTGGCTCTCTTCCTACCTACCGACTGTTTCATCTCAGACTGCCCTGCACCAGCTGTTCCTCTCCTACTACTGGTATTATAGCCTAAGTATCCTTGGGCTTAGAAACTTTTCTCATGTAAGTACCCTGCACTTACCACATTATTTTGAAATCTGCAGGTATTTTTCTCCCCACTACATTCTAAAATCTTTGAGGAAGCATGTCTCTCTTGTTAACTTTTCATTATTTAATATCCAGTGCTTGACATATAGGCAGATCTTAACTATTTACTGAATTCCACAGAATAACCTATAATTGTACTATTTTTTAAATTCTCCAACATTTTCTAATGTTGCTACTCGGGCTTCACTTCCTGGACTAATGATTTTGACATTACCTTGAAGTTTGATAGAAATACAGAATCTCAGCTCACTAGCCAGAATATTCAATTCTTTAAAATTGAGGTGACATTAGTTTACAGCACTCTATGTGATTCAGAGGCTTAGGCTCACACCTCCTGAGATGCATGTCTCCACACTACAGAATCTGAGATTCCAATGCACAAAGAAGCAGAAACGAATGGCTCTGTGATAGCCTCTGGTTAGCTTATTTTTAGTTAATTAACCAATAACAAATCCAGACTTGCAACATATTTTACCAGAACTCTTGTTAAGACAGGTGTTTCCTACCATGAGAATGTGAGCTAGTTCCTGATTCTTTGATTGCTCACATGGAAATTATGGGTGAATCAGAGAAGGGGAGTGGCCTTAGTAGGAAGCAAAGGCAGCTGCCTCCGGCTACTGAATGTAATCACTACTGTCAGTAATCTTACACCTTCCAGGACAAGAGAAGAAATGCAAGAAGAAGTTTTCAAGGCAATAAGAAACCTTGAAATAAAAACTAAGGCAGTAGGAGCAACAATAGAGGTAATTGTGCCAGATGTTCTTCACCATGTTTTCTAGTTCTAAGATGTGAGGATTTTAGGAGGGAAGTAGAGCAGGAGGGTTGAGGGGGGGCAGCACTGCAGACACAGAAGGCAACAAGAGCCCATTCTGGAGGAGGAAGCTGTGTGAAGTAAAGCATGACACTTAGCAGGAATGCACCAGCTCCACACTGGGCATGCAGCTGGAGCAGGACAGGCAGGTCGCTGGGAGAACGCATGAAAGGTGTCACATCATGCCAATAAGAGAGGACTTTGATACAATAATTTGAATCCACCCTATACTTTTCAACTTCTTGTCCTTGTTATTACATGTTCCCTTTGTCTACAATGCTGGAAACCCCACTCTATAAGCTTCTAGGTCGAAATTCTACCTGTTTTTGAAAGTCCCATCAAATGCCATCTTTTTCACAAGAAGTCCTCCTATTTGCCCCCTAATTGGATGTGATTTCCATGGACTCCCTGTTATACTTAAATTTCACTTTTATTATAACTCTCTGTATGTCCACCTTACTATTTTCTTAAGTTAGGAGCTCTTTGTGTTCAAACATCTGTATTTTCTTTTTTTTAAAAAGATTTATTTATTTATGTATACAAGAACTGGGGTGTAGGCCAGAGGTGTGGGGCGGTGAGAGGATTCACCAGAGACAGAGTGGGGAGCAGAACAGGCAGATCCACTGAAGTACACTGCTGAGGGGAGCAGCAGGCGAAACAGGAGAGGTCTGCTGTGCCATGTGGGAATCTCCCTGACTGGGGATCGAACTCGTGGTGCAGTGGTTACAGACAGCTTAATAGGCTGAGACTTAACCTGTTGTGCCACCAAGGAGGCCCTCAAACATCTGTATTTTCTTAGTGAAAAGAACGATGATTTTGAAATTGTAAAATGGCTATACTGTCTTTGGCCATCCTTGGCAGAGTGACGCATCTTATTATGGAAAAGAGTTTGTGGCGTCAAATTAGTTTCCCTTAAACTCTGTATCATTTGCAGCAGGTTGGTGTCCTGTTGGCACAGTATATGTTAAATGTCCTATGTCTTTCCTTTCCCTGCTCTCTACAAACACTCATTAACCCCAGCAGTTTTTGGTGTTGCAGCAAGAGACAACATGTAATATTGACTTACTTGACGTTATTATGAGTTGCACATTTTAAAATTGAGCTAATAAGGGCCTACCTGGTGGTGCAGCGGTTAAGCACTGCGCTGTGGAGCTGTCCGCAGCGTCGATGCGAGTTCGATGCCCGGCCGGGGAGATTCCCGTATGGCATGGCGGACCTCTCCTGCCTCACCCACTGCTCCCCTCAGCAGTGTATTCCCATCAGTCTGCTTGTTCTGCTCCCAACTCTGTCTCTGGTGAACCCTCTTGCCGCCCTATGCCTCTGGCCTGTACCCCAGCTTGTATGCATAAATAAATAAATCTTTAAAAAAATATAAAACTGGGTTAATCAGATTACACATTCTTGCCACTTTCTTACAGGAAGAAGGGAATATTTAGTAGGAGCAGTGTGTGGAGTGATTGATGGCAATGGAGAGTGAAATGAACTGAAATCAAGTCCCACCTTATCAGGTCCTGACCAGGGAGATAAAATAAATATGTCCTGTGCTTTTTTGTCACTGCTTCGTGAACCACGTAGTAAAGTCAAACAAATAACAAAAGGTATGAAGGCAAATAGTACACTACAGTGTGTTTGCCTTGAACATAAATTGATTTCTTTTTTTTTTTTTCATATGAAGTTGCAATCTTGTAATTAGGTCAACTTTTCAAATGCAAGTCTAGATTCTACCCTACGCTCTCTTCTAGCAGATTAAGTCTTTTGAAGTCTCTTGTCAAAGGAAACTATATATGGAAGAATTTTATACACTGTAAGTGCTCTTTAGTTGTACAAACAAAAGGGAAGGTAATGGCATGATCTATATATGTAAAATTGACAAATCTCCTCTGATGATATCATTAGAAAGGTTGTAATTGCATGCCACATTAACTAATATTTCTATATAAATGTATAAATAAAGTTAATTTAAAAAAATTTTTAACATAGCTTGAACAAAATCTAACCTAATATGATAGGATAGTAGAGATAGGAAGGGACAATGAAAACCCTGAGTATGCAGTAGTTTGATTAAACCCTCCTAGAGAGGAACATTCTTTTAATACTGTGCTGTCCTTTTCACATATGTAGAGTATTACGAATACATTCTTATTTATTTCTGATTTTTATAGTATTTTCATATGATTCTGCTTATGAGCTAACATTTACTTCTAGTCAAAAGAATTGTAAATGGTAAGTTTAATGTAAAGGTAATATCACAACAGATAAATATATAGGAATAGGAGTCAGGTTGTCTGGGTGTGACATTAGCCTTCTCTGTGCCTTAGTAACCCTTTTTGAAAAAACAGTACTAAACTGTCCATCTTGTACTATTTTGAAAATCCAGGTGAATTCAGGTTTCTAGACACCTGGGGTAGCATGTGGCACTTAAACATTAGCTATTAATAGTGCCATTGTATATTGTTTGCAAGGTTACAAGTTTTTGCATGATCTTTATTTCACATATTTTGTGGGTATTAAGTACAGGAACCAATTCTAAACCACAATAATTATGCCATGTAGAATCTGAACTTCTGCGCCATGGCTAACGTGACTTCTTGCTGTGTAGTTAGTAGCTAAATTTATGAAAAGAAAAAGGAGAGTATCATGAGGTTATTCATGTGATCAGCATATCTGGGACTAATTCACTTTTTGACCGTTAGTATACATGAAGCAATGTTATTCATCAATCACCACTTTCTGTAGAATAAGGACAAAAATAATTGTTTGGAGTTCCCGGTGATAAAGTTTTTACTTCAGGGCTGTTTTTGACTTGAAGAGTTTTAACAGCGGATTGCAAGGTATCTTTAACTGTAAAATTTAAATGATTAGATTTTTGAGGGGAACTAATTTTATCATATGTGGCTCCAGAATAATAGGTTAAAATATATGCAGATAAAGTTATTCAGGGTTCATTTTCTCCCTTTTTTTGCCCAAAAGGAATTTCTTCTCAGGCTTTTCTTGAAATCACAAGTCACTAAGCTATTGGAATATCTGCCCACCAGTGAAATTACAGATAATTTGATGATTAAAGATGTTCTTTAGACAAAGCTTAATTTTATGGGGCAAAACAAGGGCTTAAAAAAGCCCCAAATGGTATTTTTAAAAAATCAAGTGATTTAGGAAACCAACGAGAGAGATCTGTAACAAACACGCAGAGCAAACTCTGCCTAGGGCTCTCCTCAGCCTCCCACACAGGAGGAGCAATATTTACAAGGAATTGGGCTTCTGAGCACAGATGAAATCTGATGATAAAGAGGAATTAAAAAGAGTATAGTAGTCCCCCCTTGTCCAATGGGGATCTCTAAGACCCCCAGTGGGTGATTGAAACCACAGATAGTCTCAAACCCCATCTACACTTGTTTTTCTTACACATACGTAAGATGAAGTTTACTTTACAAATTAGACACAGTAAGAGCTTAACAATAATAACTAGAATAAACTAGAACAATTTGACAATATTATAATAAAAGTTAAGTGAATGTGAATTCTTTCAACATATTTTATTGTATCTTTATTATTTTGGGCTCATGATTGCCTGTTGGTAACTAAAACTGTAAAGAGCAAAACAGTGATTAATGAGCCAACTGTATAAGAACGAGAGAGGTAGAAGCCAATGTTGCATTTGACACATAGTTAAGTGAGCTTGCCATCTGTCAATCATCTAACCAATCTTCCTGTCCCAGATCTGGAATGACTGAGAAAAGCTTTGGATGACCTTTATTTTAGGATTTTTTAAGGACAGATGTCCCTGTGGATGGAGCCACAGTGGACGCTGGTACCAACTTATGGGAGGCAGGGTATTCTGCTGCCCAGTATTCCCTCAATAGAGGAAATTTTGTGACTGTTATAAGAAAGCCTAAAGTCCACCAACTACCTATAGTACAATAACTTTTTAGCTAATTAAAATCTGTCTTCATACAACTTTGAAATGAATCATGATCAAGCTCTGTTATTTCCTATTCCAAAATTACTCTTCTATATAGAAAACTTATAAATAACAAATTGTATTGTTTATTTTATTGCTAGATAAAGGAGCTGCTAAGATAAACATAAAGAGAACTATGTAAATAAGGAGTGTGTATGCATATTATTTATCATAAAAAATGCGAGGACTCTTACCTCAAGAATGGGACACATGATTTCTGCCGTGACATCACCATGATTCTTGCAGAAGTTATAGAATGCTTCGAGGTAAGACTGAAAAAGATGAAACATCATAAACAATAAAAATGAACATATTTTCCTTTTGGAAACTTCTAGATCAGTTTTTCATGGCTTATTAAACACTCTGATGGAAAATTGAATTACTTCTCCCATAGGGAGATATTTTATAATAAATTTGGTAAAAATTTTCACATTGAAGCATACTACACACCTAGGAAATAACTCCATTAAAGAATAAAATCACTTATCACACCTTGTAATTACTTAAAGCACTATTTTTGGCATGGTTCTTGGATTATGTCACATGGTTAATTTTTACTATTTGAACAAGAGTGCCAATCTCTTTTATGGATCAGAAAATTAGTCTAGATCATTTGTGCCAATGCTAACATTTAATCTCTCTTAGTGCCCAGGAGACACCCTTGGGATGACTTTGAGCATGGAAGTATACTATAAAGGCAGTGTAGGGTCTGGGTTATAGAGTCTGGGCTATGTTTGAATGCCAATGCTGTAACTCATTAGCTAACTGACTTCTAACAAGGAAATCTTACTTCCCCATGCCTTGGTTTTCTCATCTGAAGACTGAGGAGGGTGCATCATTATGCTGGCTGGGTTAAGTAAATTAATGCTTATAAATTTCTCAGAAAAGTACCTTCTAGTAGCTATCCCTCAGGGATGTCTGCTGTAAGGCCATAACTCTTTTTATGAACTGGAAAATAACCTACACAACAATGTTTCAGTGTGACATACAATTTATTTGGCATGACAATATATATTCATTCAATTACTCTGTGAGTGTAGCCAAAGTTTTATGGTTGTTTGAGTGAACATGGACAGATTTCCTTCAGTCTACACTAGAGAGTTACTTCAAATTGGCAGCATAGTCCAGTCAAACATCTGGTCAGATTATACAAAATGGTCCATAGGATGTAGTGTCCACATGTTCGTTATGTTGGTATGCTGCATATTGTCAGCAGTGGATTCAAATTCTGTTGACAAGTAGACTGTGAAACTCAGAATCTGTATAACAGGATTGAGGACAGAGTTCGACACTGTGTAACACAAGGTTCACAGTGAATGCTGGTTGCTTTAAAATGGATTGATATGGTTCACCCAACTCATCTACCCACTGACATACCTCACACATCCACTTGACACCTTTTATGTTGCAGGCACCATACAAAGAGATAGGGGTATGTTACTTCCTTTCAAGAGTTCCCTGCTTGAGAAAAGCTGACACGTATATACTACCTGAAAGACAGGCCAAGACTACAAAAGCTACATACCAGGTAGGCATAACTCTTCACAGTTGCAGAAGTTGGCTAGTGGACAAAGTAACTTTTAGTGAAGAACTCTGGTTATGATATACCACCTAATAAAGAAAAACAGTATTTGGGGAACTTGTTACCTTGTACAGTTTATTTCGTAGTATTTCAATGTTCAGCTCATCCAGAATGTTTTCAGACATACAGTCTTGAAAGAATGGAGCTGAAAACAAAGAGTGTCAAACGAAGTATGTTAACCACAAAATGATTATAAACTACAAAAATGTTTGCCAAACTGATGGCTCTGTGCTTCCCCCTGCAGAAGATGCAGACTGACAGTAGTGATGACAATAGGAGGCATTATTTACTGACCGTCGACTATGTTCAACCGTCGACTATGTTCAAGTCATACACTAGTCTCTGGATATACTTTCATTTATTTAATCTTCAAAATACTGTGGGACTACTCACTTTAAGTTTTACTTTTTAAATTCACCTTCAGTATCTAACAGTAATAAAATATAAAAGATATAAATAACAATAAAAATATATATTAAAAAAAATCCCTCCCCAAACCCCAAAAAACAGTAATATTTACCACTTGCAACCTTCCTGTGTGCCAAGCATTGAGTCGTACTAAACTGCCTAATTTAGCCTTAAAATTCTGTCATAGTAGGATACTATTATTTTTAATAGAACCTTCAGGTCATTTGACAGATACTCTGGGCATCTCAGAAAAATTACATCCTAATCTTCCTAAATTTAAATGCATCCTATATGCAAACTTATTTAGACATAAGTTTAAAATAAGAGTATAAGAAATTAATCATATAAAACTCAATTAGAAAATTAAATTTTTGCAAAATTATATTCCTTATTTACTTACTATGATTTAGTGCAAAGTACAATGGTTTAGAGGTTGGGAGATGAAACTCCGCACCTTCTTGGCTACAAATGATTTGTGTGTGACCCTAGATTGGTTACTTCATTTGTCTTGACTGAAAAATGAAAGACTTGGATTACTAGATGATTCTTTAATGTCCCTTCCACTTTTAGGACTCTGCATAGTATTTATACATAGTATTCTTGGAGAAAAATTATGAATTGAATGCACAGTTTCTGATGACTGTGATAATACACAGACAGCTGGATAACTACTTATGCATTCATACCTAGTGGTGTTTCAACCAGAATGGCATTGAAGAGGTCAGAAGGTGTCTCTGCAATGTTGACGGCTTCCATTTCTGTGAACCGGCCCAATGGGTGGCATTTCACCAGAATTTCTTTCACAGATTTTTTTTGCAATGCACCGTTCATCAGTAGAATCACATTGTCTATCATGTAACTGCACCTGTTTTAGAAGATTCAATCGTTAGGAAAGCGACTCTGTGAAGGTAAGAAGCATTCCACAAGTAAAAATCAAGCACAGTTTGAGTACATGGTTTTTCATTAAGGAAATACATTTGAGTGTCTTTTTATTTTCAACTCTTAAGATTTGAGAAATGTGGATGGGGGTGTCAAAATTTGAAAAACTGCATTCAGTGTTATAATGACACAGAGCATTTCACTGTAATTAATTTAAAGTACAATGAAGCCCATCATTCAAGTATTCAAAGTTTAAAATATTTAAAAATCATTGCAAATAATTGTCAATTTTAATATCACGATATTAAATATTAATATTAAATTAACGATTAAGATATTCTGTATTTTTTCTATGAGACCAGATAACAAACTTTCTAACTTTTCACCCCAGAAGCCTGAGAATCCATACATTCATATTTTGTGCCATTTCTTTCCTCAGTATAAGGCCTACCCAGGATATCTGAGTGAAAAACTTGTTCACTCACGCTTTCAACATCTAGGATAGTCCAAACAATCAGACTGAGAATTAAAGAGACACTATCCTTCCCTTCACAGAGAATATGGCTTAATGGAGGAATAGGACAAATAATCTATTACAATAAATGGATGAAGCATCCACGCTTTGTAAAGGAAATCACAGGTGGGGTGGGGTGGGGATTCAGAGCTGGGCACTAAACCAGTCTGGGATGAGCTGTCCTCGAGAGTGACATTCACGCTGACACTTGCAGATTATAGGAGTTGTTGAGCAACAGTGGCTGAAAATTGGGGGAAATTGGGAAAGAAAAGGGCATGAAGAGGCCTAGAGCGAAGAGCACAAGGAAATGCTTCTTCCTGGGGCTGAGCCCTGGAGGCAGGCCTAGGCTGAACATAGGGGCCAGACATGAAATAGGGAAATTTGGAATTTCAGGTCCGTGGGAGATACTGAGCGCCTTTAAGTAGAAGGGAGTATTATGCTCTATGTAGAATATGGATTAAAACAGAAGCTGTAAAGAGTTGTGTGGTGAGGTACTTTATAAAAGTTAATTAATTATGATAACACACTGTGGTGATAATAGGTATTGTTATTTATATTTTACAGTGAAAGAAGCAGAGAGGTAAAAATCTCACCCAAGACAACACAGCTTATAAATAAGAGAATTGAGTATCCAACTCTGGCAGTCTGTTTCTGGCATCTTTCTCCTAACCCTCATACTACACACAACTAATGGATAAGTGTCAAGACTTAAAGGTTAGATTGTGGAGACATTTACTGAGATGAGAGTATTAGAGGAGGAGCAAGTTGTAGCTGGAGCAGATGTTTTAGACAGAATGAATTTATGATGTCTGGGAGATATCCAAGAGAATATGCCAACTCAGCCTCAGAAATCTGAGACCTGAAAACAGCTGTGGAGCAGAGACAGGAGTTGGTGAGTTAAAGGTGGAAGAGAAAATCTTTGGAGTGCTTGGGATCACATCCTAGGCTGTAAGAGTTCTGTCTTCAGAGCTCTGGGGGACCTCAACATATAAGGACTTTGGGGGAACTTGTAGAAGGCATGATCACTGGTAAGAAGAAAACCAGAAAAGAAGCTTCTAGGAAATTCTAGAGAGCAAAGATCCCAGGAAAGTCAAGGTAAACATTGAAAGAATGGTTTCCTGAGAAAACAGGAAGTGGAATTTGTGAAAGGAAAGGGGAGAAGACATAAACTTGATCACAGTGAGTTATAAAATGAGTGGGCAGTAGAGAAGTTCACAAAACCATGTTCAAACTTTGAGCTGATATGAAAGTGTGAAAAAGAAAACTCTGTGGAGATCCAGGAGCCAAGGGAGTTTGAGTCCTGTCTTGTTTTTTGAAGACACAGCATGTGGACATTTTTAATGCTGAGGGAAAATAGGCAGGCGAGAGGTGGGGGGGTTGTAGTTCAGAAAAGGCGAGACAGTCAATTGTTAAACTGAAGTCCTTTAGGACTCAACCACTGCCACAATTCAGGCTTGAAGAACAATTTTCACTAGATAAAAGTCAACTGAGACACTCAGGTGCATCTTGTTCCTGGAGTCTGACTGCAGAGGTTCCGAGCTTCCTGTGCAAGAACAAATTTCAGCTTGAAAAGAGACTCTCCTTCATTGTGAGCTTCCACAGTTTAACTGGATAAAAATTCTAACGGAGATTTGAAGTAGGCAATTATCCCTTCATAAAAAGCACATGACTGTAAGGTTTCTTCGCCTCCCAAACAGCAGTACCAAATTTAGACATTATGGAATTTTAAAATCTTTTTTATCTCTTGAAATTGATATTAAAATGGAAGTGCTTATTTAACTGTCCCTTTATAGCTCAAAAGCTATTACCTGGAAGGGGAATTGCCAGCACTTAATAATCCTTAGCAGGCTTCAGACATTTCATTGCTCCCCACAGCACCCCATAATGTAAAAGCATATGAGCTGCCAACATTCCTAGCTGGCAGAGGACTACTAGAGCAGCGTCAATGGGTATCCAATGTCAATGCTGTAAGGATTTAGCTCACATGTAGCACAAGCTTTTGTCTTCACAGTGTGTGTGCATGTATGTGCATATGTATATGTGTATATATTCCCATATGTTTTGAGCTTTTTAAATTTTTTTTTAATAAGAAGGCTAGGATCTACACAATGACCATAGAGACTGGAGTCTCTTCTATTTCAACACATTATTTAAGTGACCTTGTTTCTAAGATGAGACAAGTTTTTAGATATTGTTCAGAAAATGAAATGAGAATACAAGCCTTGGCTCAAGACAAAGGGTGAGAATGGGGTGTCTCTTTGCAGCCCCCTCCCTCAGCCCCATCATGCTTATGAACCAGGTATATAATAATCATTGGCTGTTTGGGACAGCAGGAGGATAATCTACTCTGAAGAGTGCACATTTTCTGCATTAGAATCTTTATAGACCGCCAGGGCCATGCAGAGAGTAGTTAGAAATAAAATCATTGCTGATGTTGCAATATCTTTTGAGCTTAAAGACATTTGGGCATTCACTTAGTTCAAGCCCCTCTTCTTTTAGGTAACTGCCTCCTAAGGAATGACAGACTCAAGGTTAGTGCCCATTTACAGCTTCATCTTTCTCCTATTCATGGCTGAGAGAAACATCTTCATTTTCAGCTTTTTCTAAATATTTTATCCTGTAACTCTGATACTGGCACTTGTGAAAATAATGAAATCATTTAACACGATGGAGTAAATGATGCAATTTCAAAAATTTTAGGTTGTAAAAATAGTATTTTTTCAAATGCCAACCCCTTTTGAAGTTTTCACTATATGCCAGGTATTGCGTACATGTTCTCACTAAAATCTCACAATTCAATGCCAAAAAGACCACTTTTGCCAGCACTTGACATATTGGAAACTGAGGCTCAGGGGTGTTAAATACCTTCTTCAAGGTCACATTGATGGAAAGAGACAGTTAGGAACTTTTTGTCTTAGAGATACTTCTCCTTTTGCTCCCAAACTTATTTAGTGACGATGATAACTGATGATGATAACCATTTCTTCTATGGTACTGTCAAATTCTAGGCTGATAGAACAGTTGTTAAATGTTCAAATAATATAGAGCCATAATTTCGCTAGTTAGAGGAACCGTTCTATAGATAAAAATTTTAAGTACTTAAGTATAATCAGCAATAGCTAAGAAATCACTGTGATTCACTTAGCTCTCTGGCATGAGACAAGCGAAATGTCTTCTAAGAACACAATTCAGTGAAACTAAAACAAGCTCAGAAAAAAATTGTCTCTGATCCTTTCTGAGAACACAGCTACCAAAATGGTGAGCAGAGGTGAAAGGTGGAGGAGTTATACAAATCCTTCCAGGTTTTGGCCATCAGATCTTGGACTGAACAGACCAAAGATTGCACTCTTTGGTCCTCTCCAAGTCATATTGATAGTCAAGGTGTATGGGAAGGAAGACATTCACCATTGGAATGATGTGAGGGGGTGTGAGTAGAATCGTTAAAAAGAAAAGTATATATGTTAGTACAGGGAATAGTTCAGACTGCTACAAAACATTTAAAGGTCAGGAAGGAGACTTTGCAAGCAAGAGTGAGGCAAGGTCAGGTGGTTAAGATACATGATAAAAGTGTGATCCTAGAATGTTTTAGACAAGCCCATCAACATCGGAACACCATGTTGAGTCACTGTGCAAATTAAATAAAATAATACATATGAAATAGTTTGTGAATCACATGTTGTCACAGTAGAAGGAGCATAACCTTTGAAAAGGATAAGTTTAAATCAAAGCCCAGTTCTGTCACTTAAAAGCCAGCTTAACAAGAGCTTCATTTCTCCAGTCTTAAAACCAGACTTTGAAGGAAGGGGACCAGAAAATTACAAACCACATAAACTTTCATGTTGAGCAATTATAATATTTACATTCTTTCATTAAGCCTGAGATTTCTGTATCTCCATGGTTTTAGATTTAGTTCTAGCTAATTGAGTCCTTTCTAAATGTATCTGTTGCTTTTGGAAGATAAAGTATTATCAACCCAGGTGTGGTGTGGAGAGAAGCTGAGCAGTATAGCTGAGAGGAAGACCATGAATAATGCTACCTGTTGGGATACTCACCCTCAAGTCTGATTTATACCTATTTTATAAAACCTGTCCTATCATCTTGTTCTGCTTCTTGTAACCCTAGGATTATCCTTGTATGGTTATTATTTCATATGATGTTTTCTTTAGGAAAACTTCAAGAAATTTAATGTGATCTCCTTGGGAATATGAGCATTAATCTTGAAATAATGCTGGTTAACTCATTGTTACAGACAATAACTGCTAGTATAAATAAAAAGGCCTAAATCCCTTTGTTAGCTGGGTGGAGGTGCTTCAAAATACAATGTAAATTCCCTTTGGGTGTGATTAAATAACAAATAACCTGGAGATTACTGCAGTTCCATTATCTTTCCATTATCTTTGCAGGCCCCATATACTTTCAAGGCAGTCTTGTCACTGACTCTGATTTGTTAAATAAGCTGTTGAGATTTAGAATATCCCCATAAATATTCTGCTCCCTCTTGAAATCTGACATTTTTGGTAACATTACTTACTTCCTTGAAGTTTCCCCTTTATAAATAGAGGGAGTGAAAATTAAAATAATTTTAGAAAGCAATTAATTTCGCTAACACACTCATTTTTCCTTCCTACAAAATAAAATACTGAAAACTTACTCAGAAGTCAGCATTCCTTATTTTAGCATATTGTAGAACAAGAACGCTGATCACTATGCATTCCCAAAACCCTTGGTACCGCTCATATCTTTAGAAGATTTTTTCTTGTAGTACTTATAATGCTCAAAAATCTTGCTCTAAGCCATCTGTTTGGATTAAGAATTCCTCAAACATTGCTCCCTTCTCACCTTGTCTTTGTTCCCACTATTCTTTAGGTGTCGAAACCTCCTCTTACCTACTAAATGCTAAAAGTTGAAAACCTTCCATCCTAGGAATAAATTTTTCTCCATATTCTATAAGATGTTAAGTCTAATACTCACTGGATAAATGGAAGTGGAGGAGATAATTGGTTACTTGGTACTTTACCCCAAGCTCTGTTTCTAGCTGCCACAGCTGCTTTTTCTACATGTTAACTTGCTTTTTCTATATGTTACCCATTGAGAAGAATTAGTATATTAGAGAGAACATCCCCAAGTCACCCCTTCTCAAGCCATCTATGTAACTATTATGATAGCTCATTGGAAAACACCAGTGGAGTGATTTTTTTTTTTTTTGGTCAGTTAGATGGGTTAAACATGCAGACTGACTATTAAAGGTAGTTTTCCACATGGTCAAAAACTGAGTGGATCTCATCTGTATTATATTCAAAACACTAGTCACAAAAGATTTTATAGAATCTATATATGAGAGACTATATGAGAGAATCTATATATGAGAAAAATGAGGTCTTCATATATTATTGGAGTATAAGAGAACAATTTTGATATCTATCAAAATCTAAAACCTGCAAATCCATTGACAAAGCAATTTTACTTCTGAGAATTCATGCTAAAGAAATTCTAGCATGAAAAAAATAAAGGTATGTACAATGATGTCTACTACAGCATTACTTGAAATAATAATCAACCAAACAAAAGAAGAATGGTTAAATTATGGCAATTTATTGTATACGCAACACAATGGGGATATAATATGTGCTTTATGTAAGACAGATCTATATGCACTCACGTAGAGTTTCAACAGATTATATTAAAAAGACAAATTGTATATAATACAGTTAGTATGGCTTTACTATTCTGAAACAAATAGTGAACCAATTATGGATGCAGGTCTATAATTGTTTACATATAAACATGTATATGTCGGAAAGCTATTCATCAAAGTCATGAGTGAAAACCTGTGGGCTTTGGGAAATGGGTACTAAGGTATCGTTTATTTAAACTTCATTTCCTTATTTTTGAAAATAAGGGGGAAATGTCAATATTAGGGCTCATTGAGTGGAAGTAGAATTACATGAATTCAATACATGTAAAATGATTATAAAAATGCGGGCTTGTTTAATTTTTTAAAAAATTAAACACTCATGGGATTCTTTTCAATTAAAAAAAATAATAAACAAGATAAAATAAAGTGAAATTAGACCAATAGGTAATTGGATCAGTCCCAGGGTGGATTTAAGTCTCTTCAAATCATGGAAGACTCAAATTTTCTTTTATTAAACAATTGTTGGCAAAGGAACATTATTTTGGGAAAAGGTTACTGAGCTCAATCATGCCCCCTGGTGGTTACTTGATGCCTAGCCATAAAGTTGACTAAGCAAAGGAAAGAACTGGTCTGCCCCGGGCTTGAGGTGCTGATTTGAATCCTTAGGGAAGAATCTTGTAGCCATGGCATCCTAAACCTTTTCACGCAATTATCTTAATGTCTTTAACCCAAAGACACTAATTTTGCTGATGTCACAAGGCATCAACAACCCAACAGCGGTGCTACAGACTAAGCTTGTTTCTGCTCTCTGCGGGATTTGCCGCCTCACAGTCGTGCGCGTGTGAAAAGACTGTTCCAGTCTACAAGCCCCAGCTTGGGCATCTCCTCCTTTATACAACCTCTACTCATCTTCACAGGTGAATATTATACTCTAATGTACAAGTTTCCCGGGTGGGTGATCTCTATAGTCATAGGGTCTTACATTTAAAAGGGTCTCACACTTGGCTTAACTCTGCTGTTGCGCTTTAGAAATTACTAATAAGAGCTCTCCTTGTGTTTTCTTTTGTCTTAGGTTGTAAAATATGCTGCTGATTTAAACTCACAACTCTCTATTGTATATAATTATTACTTATTTCAGACGACGAAAGAGTTTGAGTGATTAGGAAACTTTTTTCAAGGTCCCATGACTGGAATATTGTAGATACAGATGAAAGTCTATTCATTGCTCATTTCTCCTCTGGATCAACGTAGAAGGCTTATTGAAGGGTAAATTTATAGACCACTTTCCAGAATTTGCTAAACATAATTTTTAGAGGCATGGTCCTGGAATCTGTACCTTAAGTAACTCAGCTCATCTGTAATTTTAGAATCTAACATAGACCTTCACTCATAGCAGACACTTAGTAAGTAGTATGTTAGTTAAATAAATATCATTCAGTTACAGACTTACTGTATATTGCTTTTGTAGACTATCACCAGTGCTTTTCAATTCACAAAGTGCTTGAGAGTTTTAAACACTGGAGGCCTTCATCAAAGAGTATGGAGAAATGTCAGATGATGGTGAAATTACTGGTGTTGTATTTATTTATATAATGTTTTCTAATGTGGAGAAGGATTTATACAATGAAAATTACAAGATACTACTAAAGGGTGTAGAACAAGAAATAAAAAGATGGATATTCTGTGTTCATGGGTGGGGGAAATTGATGTGATCAAAATGAGTATTTTATCAAAGGTGATATATAGATTTAATGCAATTCCCATTAATACTCCAATAATTTTATTAAATAAAGTATATTAAAATTTGTGTGGAACAATAGCTAAAGCAATCCTGAGAAAAAAGGAGAAAAATGAGGCATCATGTTACCTGATTTTAAGCTATTCTCTGAGCCAAGTTATTAAAGCAGTATAATATCGGAATAAGAACAGACAGTTGGATTAGTGGAACAGAATAAAAAACCCAGAACTAAACCCATATATCAATACCATTACTATGACAAAAGATCAATGATTATATAATGGAGAGAGGAGGTTCTCTTTAATGGGCAGAGGATTTGAACAGACAATTCTCCAAAGAGCACATCAGATCAATAGTGATATGTTCACCACTGCTTCTAATAAGGGATGTGCAATTCAAAACATAAATGATATAATCTCATACCATGAGGAATGGCACATATTTAAAAAAAAACGAAAACAAAAACAAATGCTGGAGAGGATGTGGAGAAAAAGAACCTTAACATTGTTGCTGGAAATGTATGTTGATACAGCCATCTTGAAAAGAGATCTGTCTGTATTTCCAAAATGGAAATACCGTATGGCCCAGCAAATCCACTTTTGAGTATCTGAAGAACATGAAAACATCAACTGATATAACTGCTGCATTAGTTATTATTTATTGCAAAATAATTTATAGTAGCTAGGACTTGGAAGTAATTTTAGAATCTAACATATACCTTCACTCACAGCAGACACCTAAGCACCCACTGATATATCGGATAAAGAAACAGGAATACTATTCAGCTATAAGAAAAGATGAAAAGTTAGCGATGTTCAATACTATACCACATGGCCTCCTAGTAGACTATGTTCCATCTTACAGGGTGACATTTAAGTGACAATTATGTGAGGATTTATTTATGACAATTAAGTGAGGATTCCATTCTACAGTAGCTAAAGAAGCATGCAAGTGGTAGCACATTTTCTGAAAAACTACCTTTATTTATTTTCACTTATAGAGACAGGCTCTTCACTCTGCTATTCCAGGCCAAGCTCCTGCTCATATCTTAGGCTCCAGTCACATCTGAGATGATTTGTCAACTAATGTCTAAGTATTCATTCAACCTAGTGACCAATTTATGTGTTGATTCAAATTCTACTTTCTCTGAAAAATCTTTTAAAATCAAAACCTGTCGCTCAGTTCTACAGACTCCTCTAATAGAATGTCCCAGTCTCTAGTGTAGCTGTTGCTAAATTCTCCTTAATTTTTCTTCATTTGTTAGACACATTGCTTGCTCCATTAAAATGTAAGTTCTTAGTTACCCAGAATTAGTCAGTTTTTGACTAACAAGTGACAGTATGACCAACACATCTAGTTTGCTAGGTGAGGACTTTTCTGCTAGAGGACTTTCCTGACATTAATGATGAAAGAATTGCACACTCTTAGGGCAAAAAAAATAAATAAATAAAAATAAAAGGTGTAGAACTCCCCAGTGTACAGGGCAGTACATAGCTAGTGGAATGGTTCTAATGAATAGACAGGATAGTCAAGAACTTTGCTTAATCTTTATGAATAAATCTTTAGTTGTTTCTTCAATATGTGGTAGAAGCAGTAGTGAAAATATCGCTGTTGACCTGATGTGCTGTTTGGAGAATTGTCTGTTCAAATAACCTATGACTCTCTGTTGAGAATACCATTAAAGTATTGAAATTATGTATTTCCTTAGTGATCCTACGTTGTGAAAATGTATAGCTCTTGAGGCAGAATATTTTGAATATTAAAAGATTGTTTTAAAAAATGGTTAATCTCAAAAGAAATGAGAAGTTGAAATGCTGCTGAGAAGTGTTGAGTAGGAGGGAAGAAAAATAAAACAACCGGGGACTATATTAAATAGTCACTTCATTAAAATGCTATTGGATTCGTTCCTTTGTTTCACACAACTGTGTATAATTATAGTATATAAAACCTTCAGATCTTCCTGCTATTAAGTATTTAAAAATATCCATTCCAGATTTTCAAAACAAGTTTAACATATACAGTAATTATATCACAGAAATGTTCAGTGCTTATATTTATTATACCAACTTAAATTTAGACTGTCTCTATAAGGTTTAATCATTTTTATAATGTTGCCTGAGCATTTCTTGATAGGACAGGAAGTAATCCTATTTGATGGAAGCTCATGGGTGCTTAAGTAGGCACCTGACTTTGCAAATATATTCTAAGAGAAATAAGAAAAATAGTTTCAGAACTGTGGGTCAACCACAGACATACACCTTCTGCTATAATAACACATTTCCAGGCTTTGCAGCAAGCAACTGAACGCTGCTGGGGATGGTAAGTACCATACAAAAGGATTTCTCCTAAGTATTAAGTGGACACAAAAATTACAGAAGGAGTATGATTTCGTTTGTATAAATCTGAAAAGTGATGATGAGATGGATTGAGTGTGTTTTAATATACATATAAATACGAATATAAATCTTTTTCTGTAAAAAATACATAAAAAACTAAGAAGAAATCACTTTTGGGGAGGAGAACTGAGTGGGGAAGAAGGGGACATGTGGCCTAGAGGCATATTTTTATTTTATGCCTTCCAAACCATTCTAGGACTGGGACTTATTCTTACATTGGATGTTATATCTAAATTATAAGTATATAGTGAACAACTTATTTATTGCAGATGTCTATTCCCAGTTTGTCAGCAAGAACAGTTGGAGAGGGGCAAAGTTCTGAGTACTGGATATAATTTATTAACTGAATTAATAAAAGTGTGAAAGTTCAAACATTTTTTATGGGAGAGACTTTTACACTGAAATACTGCAACACATGTGGGAGAGGGGTAAAAATAAATGCAGATAGGCTTGGTGGGGTTACCTATACCATCATAAGGGGAATCAGAAATGAACAGATAAAGGGGCCTCCCTGGTGGTGCAGCAGTTAAGCGCTGCACTGTGGAGCTGTTGGCAGCGGCGACGCGAGTTCGACGCCAGGCCAGGGAGAATCCCACATGCTGCGGCAGACCTCTCCTGCCTCGCCTGCTGCTCCCCTCAGCAGTGTATCTCTGATCTGCCTGTTCTGCTACCCGCTCTGTCTCTGGTGAACCCTCTCGCCACCCCACACCTCTGGCCTGTACCCCAGCTTGTATGTAAAAGTAAAAAATAAATCTTTAAAAAAATAAAAAAATTAAAAAAAAAGAAATGAACAGATACGACCTTGAGAGTGATTTGACAAGTGATTTCAAAATGTTATATAATACTTATCGTCAATCCCAACAGCCAAACATTTTAAGTACCAGCACCATTTATTTTTCTTTAAAACTGAAAACCCTGCTTTTTACATATGTAATCTTATACATATGTACATGACATCTATTTTCTAAAAGTGAAAAGGTGGTGAACTTGTTAGTTGCTAAGATTTTGTACCTAAACTTATAAATAGTAAATAAAAGTCGCTAAGTCTCCAACTAGCCAAAAGCACCCCCTGCCACTGTTAGGGGTCCTTAGCACACTCACGCCAGGGATTAATAGGACTTCCTGTTCTCACTTACGTCATGTAGGTGAGAAATGTGCTCAGGGGCTCCAGGGAATGATTCCGGAAATACTCAAATTCTCTGCAAAGCTTTTTCCTCATTTCGGTGTCAATTTTGGAAACAGTCAGAGGATTTGTTTGATTAGCCAAGAAGTTGCCATAATCAGTGGTTTGGAGATGAATTTTCAGGTCTGAAATGAAATGAAAACCAAAATCAGGTTAAATTTTGAACATACATGAATTGCCTTTATAACATTAATTGATTATTTGTGGTAACTTTATAAGAAATGCATATTTAATCATTATTATCTAATTAGGCCTGAGCATAGATCTACAGATGATTTGGACTTGAATGTTTCTCTTTAATGCAATAAAATTTTCAATGTTACTAAAAATATTCTAAAACATAAAAATGTTTCATTACCAAACTAATCTAGAATTGTTTGGCAGAGCTAAAAAGGACATTAATAAGAACCTAGTTCAGATACAGCAAATAGGTCTTACCAGAACCAGTTTAGTCATTTTAAAATAGCTGTTAGGAGAACTGTTGAGGATATTAAGACTCAATTCCAGCTTGATGGAAAAGAGAAACTAATTTCAATGGGACTAAATATTAAAGTTATGTAATAGTAAAGTTTGAATTAGGAGATGGGTCTTCTTATTCGTAAATCCAACATCATTTTCATCATTTATGCCAAGCATCCTCTAAAGGTAATATTCTGTTTGCCAGATAATTGAATCGAATTTCAACTTCATTTGTTACTTCCTCCTGAACAAACCATGTGTTTCCCCAACACCCACACGTATGCGAAAGTTGGTCTCATCCTACTCTCTAGAATTGCCTCCACCCCATCTCTTTTCAGAATTGCTCTTTGCATGTCTCCATCAGTGTCTGGGTTAAAATAAGGGTCACCAGTTGTGTGGACAACACTACGCTGCCAAAGAACGGAAGTCATGGAGCAAGCTGTAATGCAGGATGTTCCTTGAATAGCAAGATCCTGGCATGTTTATTCACAGGAAAACAAAAAGGGTGGGTCAAACTGAAAATATGATTGTTATTTAGGGCTTTAGGGAAGATGAGTTTGCTGGATCAGGTAAATCATGCTCCCGATCCCCAGCCAGAGTTCCAATCTTATTAACAAGGCTTTCTGCTGATCAGTCTCTGATATGCAAAGTCCAGCAGTAAATGCCCCCCCTCACCTTCACCCTTCACAGTCATACCCATTGCTCCAGGGCCATCAAGCCCTGATCTTGTTTAACTTGAAAGGAGCCTTGTAGGGTCTGGTATGATACATTTAGCAGTGGTTGAGTGTTTATTACATACTGGGCATTGATCTAAGCATGTATTATCTCATGGTAATCCCGAGGAAGGAATGATTTGTATTCCTTTTATAAATAAGAACACTGAAATTCAGAGAGGTTAATAACTTGCTCAAGGTAAGAGATAAATGGAATTCAAAGCCAGGCTTATCTGACTCCAAATCCACTTAAAATCTTTATTATATTGCCAAGCTATCTAAATTAGGTTATTAATTATTCCATATAGCCTTAATTCTGTCAGGTAGAATGTGTAATCTCACTCATCTGAATTTCAAAGTACTTTGACTATGGTTCTATCATAATACCTGTCACAGGATATTATATAGCCTTAAATATGTTAACTCCAAAAAGGCAATTACATTCTCTTGGTTATATCTTTTATCTGTGATTCCTTGAGCAGCATCCCATTCTTAAGTGTTATTGAACATCTGATAATCAAAAATGTCTTTGGCAGCATACAGCACACAACCGAAGCCAAGATAACACCCTAGAGCTTACTGAATCTTCCATTTAAGCATTTATTAAGCATCTTTTATGTGCTGTTAGCTACAGGAGACTTAAAGATGGATCAGATGCAGTCCTTGTACTCGAGGAAACTCAAGAGTCGGCTGGATGAGGAGTACCACAGACATATAATTCAAAATGTGTTGAGTTCAGTGGTAAAGATGAGGACCTTGATTGATGAAAACAGAACATGAGAGCAATATCCATAAAAATGGGACCCCAAAAAGCTTGGGAAAGTTTCCTGAAGGAAGCCAAATCAAAGATGAGTTTTAATGTGGCGTCATTAGAGTAGGAGGAAGGCATTCTATGTATTAGAACAGGGATGGTATATGAAAGAAGCTCAAAGCAGTTCAGCATTGCTGAAGCTGTAAGTAGGTGAGGACAGGAAGAAGAAATGAAGCCAGAGGCGTAAGCAGAGGCTGTCACAGGAAGTGCGTGGTATGTCATCCTTTCTCCTGAGGACAACAGGGAGCCACTGTGAGCTATGAATTGCTCTAGTAGCTGAGGAGTAGCTGGATTTGCAACAAGGCACTTTGTGGTTCTTGAGCATCTAAGATTCAGCAAACTGGCACTCTTTCCTCGCATCTGGAGTAGGTTATGCATTGGAAATACTCTTTATCTGACAACAGAATCTATTTGCTCAATTACCTATTTAATTAAGCTAATTTTTAAAAATATTTTTTCCATGTCTTGTTTGGCTTTTATTTCGCAGTTCAGATTTTATACAGTTTGTCAGTTTGCATTCTCAGTATTGAGAAGTATTTGCCAATGGATGTGACACAAATGGTATTTTTTACAAAACCATGGTATTTTGTCAGGTGACATATGCTTCTTTTAAACAAAACAACTTTCAATTGCCAGTAAGATCCTGAAATTAAATGTCTCAAGTGTTTTAGACCATAGGAATCTTGTGATACAGTAGTCAGAGTTGGTGGAGAAGCAGATGGAATAGAAAGAACCCATTTTCCCCAGTATCAAAACAATGCAAGGGACACTTGCATTCAGACTACGAAAAATCTTAGGATCTGAAATGTTTGTTCTGTGATAATGATAGACTTCGCCAATAATAATAACATAGCTTATAGTTCATAGTTTCAAAATGGGATTACGTAATTATTTCCCAAGAGTTTATCTAAATAGGTGTGTGATGAATAGGACTTTGTGGTCAAATAATTTGGAATGAACACACTTCTTAACTGTAGGAATTGAAAGCCTTTGATATATTAATTTGAGTGATTTCTTTGAAAAGCAAGTACAGAACCTCCCAAGTCACTTGAAAACAATGGAGCCACCCACAGAGCACACTTTGGAAAATTACACTGCTTTTTCATCCGGAGAAGTACTGTGGCAAGTGGTGTTTTTTCTTTTTTATTCAAGTGAGAAAATGGAATGTTTTCCAAACTGTGAGATCGCTGCCAACTAAATCAATTTTATAGGTCCCAGACAGCAGTAGCACAAAAGGAATGGATTAGGCTATTCTAACAGATATCAGAGGGTAGCACACAGAGTGGCTTATGCTTTCGTGTGCCTGCCATGTGCATGCTGGGTGGCAATGTGCATGCGTCTTCTGTGGGTTGCAGTCAGAGTCCAGGGAATTATCTGAGCTCCTTTGGCTGTTGAGGCAGGACAAGGATCTGGGACATCATGGTTATTTTTTCTCTATTAATTTGTTGGGCAGATCATTTTTAGAAAATGATGTCTGAGGTGTCTTTGGGTTTGTTTTTGTTTTTCTCTCTGTTTGGAGCTCTTTATACAGTGACTATAGACCTTTCACACTCCAGGTGTGTTACTCCAAGTTAAAATCCTAGAAGAACCTATCAAGGGTGTTATCTTTGAGCAATCCCCTGCCTCTTCCCCACACTATGCTGTGCTGAACTTATGGAAATTATGAACTCAGTTCCACACCTACAAAATGGACGTAGAATCTGTGCGTTCTGCTGGTCGTGGTGATGAAAGAGGATGCACATGAAGAACTGGCATATAAAAGCTACTACATATTTTTTTTCTCCTTGCTTGTACCCATCTACTTTCAAAATGATTTGATTGCATTGACTAAGGACTTTGGTTTCAATTCTCTAACAGAATTTTCTCAAAGTGTTGGAATATATCATTATATCTTATACTTAGATTTTAATAAATATATCAATATCTATAAAAGCGTGCATTTCTTCCTTCATTTTTGCTAATTCACTGCCATCCTCATAGTGATGGGACAGAAAGTCTTAGTTCTTGTGTTACTCCCTGCATCATTTTTCAGTACCTTCTCTGATTCCAGTCCTGAGGCCCTGGATTAGCACAACCATCCAATGCCCAGATTACAGGGCAATCTCTTTCCAAGTCAATTTATTCTCATGCACTTTTAACCTCGTTTAATCTTTCCTGAGAATTATTTTTCTCTTGTAAAGAGAAATCACTTGGAATCACTGAAAGTTTATGCAGATTAAAAACAACATTCATAGCATTTGTTGTGCTTTAACCACGGACAGGACAGGTTTTTTTTTTTTTATCTTACCTTTTCTATTGAGGTAATGTTGTTTAACAATACTGTATGTGATTCAGAGACATAGGATCATACTGTTGGGGGGAAAAAGGATGTCTGCAACAAACTCCACAGGAAGGTTTATGGACTCCACCTCAGACCAAAGAGATCCAAGACACTAAGGGCTACTAATCCCTTAATTCCATTATCATCCCGAAGAGAGGATTACTGGGAACTGAGGGGTGGAGTTAAGCAGACATGTTGGCTATATAATGAGAGTTTTGGACCTTGGGGGTCTCTTGCTTCTTGCCAGGCTACAGCGTGCCATTGGGGGTTTCCAGCTCTTCGGATCTGGTAGGACGTATTTGGAGATTTATCTCTCTCTCTCTCTTTTTCTCTTTTGTCCCTGAGTTATTGATTTTTTATTTCCCTTCCTTTTTGTAAATAAACCTTTTATTAACTTTTTTGTGAGTGCCTGCAATTGTTCTTATTATAAGTCCTTTTAAGCGCACGGGTGAGAACCCACAGTCAGGCACCCCATTGAATATCAGGGTGCCCTGTAACAATATCTGCTCAGATGTGTGTCTCCACACTACTCCCTCCAAGGAACCCACAGTCCCCCAGCACAGTCCATTGTGGCCCTTTGCCTCTGGTTTACCTTCTCCCCTCCCTACCCTGTAGCCTCAATCCCACAGTCAGATTTCTGGTATCTGTTATCAGTTTGGTTCTGGCAGAATGGTTTTATTTACATTATTTCCCCTGCTTAACAATAATCCAATTTCACAGATGCAGAAACAGGCTCAGAGAAATAACTTGCTCATGTTTTCCAAGTTTGTGATTTAACCAAAGATTCAGACATGTCCTCATTCAATGTCTTTAAGTTCCATAATCAGACTTTCAAGGTCTTTCAAAATGTCTCCTAACTTAGATTCCAGACCTTTCTCCAGGTGTTCTAGTACTTCAGCCAAACTACCTTACTGCCCCACCCTAAAGTTTTCATTTTATCTTATCTGTAGCTGGTTGGTTTTCTCTGTAGGCCCAGAATGTCTAGAGCTCAACTGTCCTCCACCCTCCGTCTCACTGACATTTTTCCAATCTATTGTCCTTCAAGATTTGGTTCACTTTTGATTCTATCTGCCATCTGTAGGCTTACACTATTCTTGTATTTTTTAACACATCCAAATGTTAAGATTTTATTCACCAAATGCTTCATTATTGTACAGAAAGTAAAAATGCTATTACAAACTCAGCTTCAGAGGGTTGACTCACCAATCACAGCTGCCCCCCACCCACTACAGCAAGAGTTTTACACAAAAGCATAACGCTTGCAATTTCTGTTGGGATGAAGTCCTCAACCTTGGTGGTAGGTTTCTAAGAAGATTTCAATGGAGAAAGGTGGAATCTCATAGGAACCACTCTTTGACCTTTTGGGTTGGTAGTTGGGTGTCCTGGAGCTTGTGTTGTAGCTATCTTTAAAAATAGAACATCACAAAAAACAACTACCAGTCCATGTGTGCAGTATAAAACTGTTCTTTTACTTTCAGTTGATTTTATTTATTTATTATGATAATTTTTCAACTAGAAAGCTATCTAGGGAGTGAACAGATTTTATTGCTTATCACATTCTCCACATCACCTAATAACAATTTTCATCATGTCGACAAGTTTTTTAGATAGTAGTAAATTTAATTTGTGGTTAAAACCTTGGACCAATACGCCAGTGGCCATCCAGCTCTCCACAGAGCCTGTTCTCAGGGTTGAACGCCTCATTTGATTCACCAGAATGAATACTTCCAGAACAAATGTTCTCTTGAAGAAGAGTAAAATCAGCTACATAGAATCATATATAAACATCATATATCATTAATCATAATCACAAAATAGGAAAATTATTTCAGAAATTCCAGAGTCATCCAAGTAAATTGAAGCTAGGCCGGGAAGATACCATCTAAGTATTAGATAACAAAGCAGGGGCTGAAAGCTAAGCAGCTGACTTAACTAACAACCCAGAGCCAGAAAGATGAGCCAGATTTGAAGCCAAGCATTGGACATTTCTAATGTGTTTTCAGATTCTTACTTACTATAAGCAAAATATAGCCTTAGGCTAAGAGACCTAGGGGGAGAGAAAATTATAAGGTCTAGTTTCTGCCCTTTTAAAATGTGATGATTTTTCTTTTTAAAATATCACCAATTTTGAGGCAAATTGGACAAAAACGTAAAATACTTAACATGCACATTATGGTGCATTGATATACATGTCCTTTGTGAAAGGATTTCCCTTCAACTGGTTCATTACAACCTATCATCTCACATATTTACAGTAGTTACCTTTAAGAAGCTTACAGCAAGGTAGAGAAATTCTCATTCACTCTCAAATTAAGCTCCTCACTATGATAATTCAGGGGACCAGGAGAGAGGAGAGACAAATGTGTTGTCCCTGCGGCATTTACCTATGCAAATATCACAGATGCTATACTGGATTAGGGACAGGGTTGTGATTTGTCAATCCTACTGTAACAGGGAAGCTGTAGGAAAGAGTTTATAGAGGAAGTGACTCTGGCGTGGGACTTTAAAGAAGAATGGGGGGGTCTCCAGTATAACTGGGTGGAGAATGGAACTTGTGACTGAAGGAGTAACTTATAAAAGCCAGAAGGGTTCACAGGTAATTCTTGCAAGGTAAAGATGGGACAAAGTGCTCCAGCATTTAAATTAAGAGTGAAGTTTATCCTGGTTGATGAAAGCCACTGCAATATTTGAACAAGAAAGTGACAGCATTGCTTATGCATTTTAAATATAAGGTGGTGAGTAAAGTGCTATAATTGGCATTAAAAATGATGCATAAGGGAGCACTGAAAAAGGTCTTTGAAGGTGGAGTCTTCCCCTTATATGTATTTTTAATTTAAAAATAGTTAATAGGTATAAATAAAGGTAAATGGTAAAAGGCCTCCTATGTTCGCCACATATCCTCTTCTCCCTCTCTCTCCCCATCTACTACAACTGACTCTACTCACCCCTAACAGAGGGTAACCATAGATTTTTTGTTTCCTTCATATCCCTTCAGGGTTTTTCCGTGTGTAAACAATCATATAGAAAATACATTTTTAAATATATTGAACTTTTTATTAAAGAACATCATGCTTAAATATTTCTTGGTTATATTTCCCTGACAGTCCTCTTGAGAGTGTGTTCTCATGTTTCTTTCCTCTCATAGCTGTAAACCTTCCATAATTTATATAGCTGTTCCCTGCAAATTGACTTCGAATTTGTTTCCAACTTTTGCTATTCCAAACAATGCTACATGAAGTCCCAAGGTCAAGTAAATATGAATTTGGAATTTGGTAGGTACTGCCCAATTGCCCTCATTAAGAGTACTTATTTGGCCAATATTTTATTCTTTAAAGTGGAACCCTTTGAGGACAGGGATTGTGTCTTATTTACTTTTATTTCCTTGAGTAGCTAGAAAGTATTGTTGTTGAATTAATTCCTACCTACAGACAAAGTTGGAAAAGAATAAACTTCAGGTCCCTTGAAAGAAGTATAATTGCTAGTGAGATCTAATCAGCTCCCTTCATCCCCTTCCAAAAATTATTACAGAGAGGATTACAAAGTAAAGGTTCAATCTAGAATGCTCTCACCATCCCTGACAGCCAGTATACACTTTCACCATACATTTTAGAAAATATCATTAATACTACATTCTAGAGTTCTAAAGCATTAATTTTACCACTTTATCTTTTTTTGAAGAGGAAAGAATAATTATAGCAGCCTTATTTATAATTAAAAAAAGATGTGATGAAAATAGCAGTGTTGCCATGAAAAGACATAGAAGAGCATTAAGCGTGTCTTACTAAGTGAAGAAAAAGCAAATGTGCAAAGACTATAACTATAGTGATGGATTCATTGGTCAAAACATGTAGAATGCACACCACCAAGAGTGAATCCTAATGTTAACTATGGCTGCCTGGTGGTTACGTGTTAATGAAGTTTAATGAAGATTCATTGGTTGTGACAAATGTGCCACTGTGGGGTACATGTTCATAATCGGGGAGGCTGTGCATTTTCAAGACTATAAGAAGTGCTTTTGCTGTGCTTTGCCACTGTACATGTGTGTGTGTGTGTGTGTGTGTGTGTGTGTGTGCGTGTGTGTGTGTGTGTAGTTATTTATAAAACACAGACAAACTAAAACCATCTGATATTTGTCTCTCACTTTCTGACTTATTATTTCACTTAGCATAATCAACTCAAGTTCCATCCTTAAGTCAATTTAAAGTTTCAATGCGAATAGAGCCTCTGGCAGTACCAATGGCCTAGACTGCAAACTAGCTTCCCACTTCTGTCCCCAGGAAGGACTGAGTCACAGAGGATCCAAGATACTGATTAAGAGTCATGGGCAGCATGGGCAGACCTTGGAATAGATGAATATTTCTGACCACAATAACATATTATGCACACAATCATAATTATAAATACTAGGACTTGCAAAGTTTTTCTGGATAATCTTCATTTTCTCTCCTCCAAATCTGTCAAAACCTTGTGTATTTCTTGTAAGTGGTTCTAAAACAATTTGTTGATATCAGAACAGTCTATATTTAAAATAAAGGCAAATTTAATCCTTGGCAGGTTAGTTTTTCCCTTGTGAATTTCCTGCTTCAACACAGAGTGCAGTAATGGTGTTGTATTAACTATTCTTCATCCTTAATCTGTATGCTTTACAGTTTGTGCAAAATTAAGCAGAAGTTCCAAAATCCTTAAGTTCTATACAAATGAATACCCTTGGTTTCTTCTTTTCAACTCTTAAATCAGCTTATAAATTTTCTCTTAGAGCATCTACAGATCCAACAGTTGCATTGTTTTACACAGGTTATTTATGTCGTAGCATCTTTATTTTTTAAAGATTTATTTATTTATGCATGTAAGCTGGGGTACAAGTCAGAGGCGTGGGGCGGCGAGAGGGTTCACCAGAGACAGAGTGGGGAGCAGAACAGGCAGAGCAATGGAAATACACTGCTGAGGGGAGTAGCAGGCAAGGCAGGAGAGGTCTGCCGCACCATGTGGGAATCTCCCAGGCCGGGCATCGAACCTGCGTTGCCGCTCCACAGCGCAGCGCTTAACCGTTGCGCCACTAGGGAGGCCCTGTCTTAGCATCTTAGGAAACAATCAAGTAAGGCAAACCTTATTATGTTCTATATCAAAATGAAGCTGACATCAATAGGGACCTGTTCATGTATCTTCAATTCATACTCAGCCAGCACAGCCATTTTAGTGGAAAAAGAGATCAGGTGTCTCTATCCTCCACTGCTGACAATCCATCAGGATATTTACAGTCAACTTCAGCCTCACTGTCCTCAACTGTTAACTGAGGACATGAGATCCTTGTTTGTATACATTTTCTCAGCAGCCATTATAACCCATAATTTGATGATTCATACTTCATATTCCTAGTAGTCTTTAAATAGTAAATTGACACACAGATTCAAACGTAGTTGTGAAATAAATGGTTGAAAGACGTATGTGTTGTTGGGAGGAAAGAAAGAAACCATGAGATATGATGACAGGAAAGCAATTGGGGGGGGTCTCCCTGCTGGCACAAGGGGTTAAGTCTCAGCTCATGAAGCTAATGACAGCCACTGCAGCATGAGTTCAAACCCATGGCATTAACCCACATGGCACAGCAGACCTTTCCTGTCTTGCCGCTGCTCCCCTCAGCAGTATATTTCAGTCAGTCTGCCTATTCTGCTCCCCATTCTGTCTCTGGTGAATTCTCTCACCCCCACGCCTTTAGCCTACACTCCAGTTTTGTATGCATAAATAAATAAATCTTAAAAAATTAAAAATATATAAAAGCAGGGCCTCCCTGATGGCGCAACAGGTTAAGTCTCAGCCTATGAAGCTATCTGCAGCCACTGAAGCGTGAGTTTGATACCCGGCCAGGGAGATTCTCACATGGCACAGTGCACCTCTCCTGCCTCGCCCGCTGCTCCCCTCAGCAGTGTATTTCAGTTGATCCGCCTGTTCTGCTCCCCTCTCTGTGTCTGGTGAATCTGCTCACCACCCCACACCTCTGGCCTACACCCCAGCTTGTATGCATAAATATATCTTAAAAAAAAAAGCGATAGTGTGCAGGGTAGGGTTTATTAACCTCTTTTCTTTTCTTCTCTTCTTTTTCCCCCTCCCTCCATTGAATCATTTGGTCAAAGGGCAGTTGTCAGAAAATATTTAGGAGTAACATTTAAATTCCTGATTTTTATTTTTCTCCTTTTTATTTCCTATAGTTTTTGTTTATGATTTTGAATGGTTGCTCTTGGTTTCTCTCTGAATTCTGCAGCGAGCTGGTTAAACCTTGGTTTGTATCTCGAAGGCACTTTGTGTAGTTTGTGTTTAAATCCACATTCCTTAGCCCATTTGAAAGCTTGACTGAAAACAAAATAGAATTCATTCAGTTGGCTTCTCTCTGACATACTATTCTGCCCAGTGTTTGTTAATTTTTTCTACCTCAATTTATACAGATTTTCTACACATAATTAACATTCTCTAGTCACCAAACTTAAAATTTAATATGTTGAAGTAATTTAGAATTTGGGGTTATATTGTAATTATGTGTAACCAACAGAATTAGTTATATTCTGAAAGATTTCTGTAGCTGTTTCCATTGCTAGTGAAAGGAGAGTGTCCACCTCCACTTGGGCCGTTCTGCTTTCATTCTGGTTTTAACAGGTCAGAACCAAAAATGGTGATCTCAGGACCCTTCATCTGTGCCTGAGAAGCCTGCAAGTCACCTTCAGAAGGTTCTTTTTGCTTTGTTTTTTGCCTTCTAATTCTCTTCCTAGCAGTCTTGCTTCCCATTGTTTTCTTGCTTTTTCTAGAATATGGAAGTTTTGCAGCACCTTACTGTTGACATATGGGTTTTATAAGTACATCTCAAAATGAATGAGTGTAACTTTTAATAATAAAAATACTCTATTTGAAATGTGTAATCTTTGGTAAAGTTTTGAAAACACTGTGGTTTAAAGATAAAGTCCAAGAAGGAGGGGAAACAGGAAGATATATTTGTCAAAGGGTGCAAAGTTTTGGTTATAAAGATGACTACATCCCAGAGATCTACTGCACAACACAGAGTCTATAATAGCAATACTGTATGGTACTCTGTGCCTAGCAATTTGCTAAGAAGGTAGATCTCAGGCTAAGTGTCTCTGTCTCTCTCGCCCACACAGGTACACACATACACAAACACACACAATAAAAGAACAGGAGGAAACTTTGAGATGGTGAATAGGTTTAAGGCATAGATTGTTAAAATAATTTCATGGGTGTCTGATTACCTCTGAACTCATCAAGTTGTATAAATTAAATATGTACAGCTCTTTGTCAATCAGACCTCAATAAAGTGGCTTTAAAAAAGATAATTTCCACTTGATGAGTGCTTCACAGTCCTTAATGTATTCTCTTACATGTTTCTCCAGACAACTGGGCAAGGCAGTCATTACCATCAATTTTTTTTGAAAGAGTTATCTGAAACTAACAGACTTTGAGCCCCAGATCACCTACCTAGACCTGTAGATGTCAAAATCAGCACTTGGAAGCCAAGCTTGGCTTCATCACATGCCCATCTCTTGATTTCTTGTTTAAGCTTCAGTTAAAGACAAATCTCAAAAAAACCTTCTTAAATCAATAGATACTGAGAAACTGGAGATAGAGTTATATATATATATATATATATATATATATATATATATATATATATACACCTAGACACACACACACACACACACACACACACACACACACACACACTCATACACACATCTGCTATAAATTGCTAAGCAGTTTGGTGAAGTTTTTTTCCAAGTAACACTCTTAAACATGAAGAATTACAAGGAAGGATTACAAAGGAAATTAAATATATTATAATTATCAAGATATGCTTAAAATGTGTAATATTATACTTCTTTATTAAAACATTAACTATCCTCATTAAAGAATGAGTCAATAGTATAATTATGAAATAGTGAAAACATTAATATTTCATAAATATTTCTACAAGAACTTTAAAGGGTTATAAAGATACCAGGTTTCTATTGGTGATAAAGTAATAATCATTGTGATTTGTTGCCCACATTTATCATCAAAGGAAATATTAATTTCACTTAGAGTATATTGAAAATAGAGATATAATTTTTTTCCTTATCCAAGTCCATTAAACCCTTGAAATTTGGACCCAAAGAATTAGAATCTGCCTGGACTCTCAGATCAGGGGAACACAGTTCTTTCTCCACGCTTCCAGAGGAGACCATCACTTTCCTTTTTTTAAACAGTGAAAAGCGTGACACTCACCTTCTAGGGTCTCACATTGGACCAGGTTGATATAGTCCTGCTGGGTCAGAAGGCTGGCTTTGCATCCCCGTGCCAGGCCTTCCAGGTAGCCATGGTCCACATTAAAGTACAGCTCGGCACCCTCAAGCATAACTGAAACAGCTCTGTGTCCTAGTCAGCCCCTGAAGACTCACACTAGTCTGGAAAAAGTGTTGGCAGTTAAGGGGAGTTATCAGGAAATGATCTATCAGCTGATAGTCAGTGTTTTCATGACTAGTTTCCTCCAGTTTTAGTGGCTTTCAACATAATCTGCTTAGCCCTGTTTTTACAGCAACAGAGAATGAGCTAGAAACCCTAAATAAATCCAGGAAGCAAACCACTACTAGCCGGAGAGTGGGAGAGTCAGAGGGAGGGTCACGGCTCTCTCCTCACCCTCCCTGAGCAACCGGCCCTTCCCAGCTCTGCTATAGAAGGGCAGGAGACAACTGGGTGTTTGCTAAACATTCCTCCCCAGTCTGAGCTTCTGAGGTTCCAACTGTAAATCACTTTTATGTTGAATTGCTCGAGGTTTATTAATATAAAGAAAGAAAGGATTTTTTTTAAAATTAACTTATGTAAGTAGATCAGATTTGAGCTGGCAGTTTAAAGAATCATGAGAGGCTAATTCTATAACGCAGTTGTTTGTCGAATAGATGGTTAATAAGGTCTCGGCATTGCCAAAGTCTGGTAGCTTCTCTTCCCTCCTATCAATCCTCAAACAAGGGACAAAGCCCAGAAGGTAATCCTGGAAGCAGATACACAGTGCTGTGATTCTATGATAATGAGCCACTTCTGCAAAATTTGACCACTTACAATGCACTGTTCATATTCTTTTTCCCATTTGAATCTCAAGATACTCTGAGTAATGTATCTGGAGAGATAGTATTATTACCCTGATCACAGATAAGGAACCAGCTCTAAGAAGCTGTGAGGCAACTCAACATGCACAGTTGGTAATACAATAAGTACTTAATTAAATCAGGACCAAATTATTTCATGCTCCAGAAAGAAATGTTAATTCTTCCTCATACTTAGATCAAAAATTAATCAAATATCCTGAATATTATTTAGCAGAAGTGGTATTTCACATTCATATATGTTGTGTCAAATTCTTTACCGAAGTTAAAATTCACTGAGCTCTTTCTTACTATTTCCAAATGGGGAGAAAAGATATAAGACAGTCTCAATGCGAATTTTGCTTTTGTTGCTGAAAATCAGGGAATCAAACTTACTTTAGCACAGTGCCCAGAACTTTGAAGGTATTCAGTAAATAGAAGGTTTTATTATCTCTATCATTATCTATTCTTAAACTCAAATTCAAACTCAAAAATAAACTCAAAATATGTGCAGGCAAATTCATACTTCTGTGGAATGGAGATATTCCTTGGAGAGATACCATGTCTAATATCTTGTGCATAAAAAGTTTCTTTCTGAGAGCAATCCTCTGAATGTCATCACACAGCTGACTGAAGGAAGCCATGCTCTTGCTAACCTCTGAGGTGGTAGTCCAGGTGGATAGCCATTCCCACTATCAAACACACAAACTTGAGGGGATTTTTAGAAGCCGAATGTTGTACAGGATGAACCTTGAAGTGGGACCAGTATAGTCCATTATCAGTGATAAAGTCAAAGACCATGTCAAAGCCCTTTCTTAAAACTATCAACACTTAAAAAAAAAAAAAGCAACCCAACAACAAACAAAAAACTTGAAAACTTTTTATTATGAGACATTTCAAACATAAATAACAGGAAATAATACTCGAATAAACCCCATACATCCATTACCCAACTTTAATAATTATTGAATCTCAGTCCAGCTTTTCCAGGGACCAGCAAGCTTTTCCTGTATAGGGACAGAAAGTATTTTAGCCATTGTACTTCCCAAAGTCTCTCTTGCAATTACTCAACTCCACCATCACAGAGAGAAAGAAATTATAGATCATACATAAATGAAGGAATGTACCTGTATTCCAATAAACCTTTATTTTTATTTTTTAAAAAGATTTATTTATTAATGCACACAAGCTGGGGTACAGGCCAGAGGTGTGGGGCGGTGAGACGGTTCACCAGAGACAGAGTGGGGAGCAGAACAGGCAGATGGAAGGAAACACACTGCTGAGGGGAGCAGTGGGTGTGGGAGGAGAGGTCTGCCGCTCCATGTGGAATCCATCCTCCGATTCAGGGTGTTGAACTTGAGTCACCGCTGCCTACAGCTCCACAGTGCAGCACTTAACCGCTGCACCACCAGAGAGGCCCAATAAAACTGTATTAACCTAAACAGATGATGGGTTGGATTTGGCCACTTGGATCATAGTTTGCCAATATGGTCTCGATTTACTCCTTCCTCTTCATGCTGAATTTTTTCCAAGTAAACCCAAGATATTATTTTATCCATTGATATTTCACAATATTAATCTATCTTTAAAACATAAAAATCCTTTAATAATATAATCATAACTGCATTATGAAACTTAATTATTCCTTAATATTAAGTATCCAATCAGTGTTCAAATATTTTCAACATAATTTTTAATTTATTTTACACTTGGTGTGTTTGAAAGATGAAACATTGCAATTGGTTCACATGTCACTTAACTTTCTTTTAGATACACCTTCTCTCCCACTTCCTCTGGTTTGTTGTTATTTAAGAGGCTGGATCACATGTTCTGTAGAGTTTTCAACAGCTTGGAATTTGCTGATTTTATCTTGAGGTGTCATTGGGCTTGTTGTTCTCCTGGAATTCTAATAAGTTGGTACTTATATCTAGAGACTAAATCTCTTTTATGTTAGATTTTTTTTTTTTTGCAAGAACATGTCACAGCAATATTGAATACTTCCATCAGGAGGCATACAACATCTACCTGTCACTTTTCTTTTTAAAATGTCAGCAGCCATTTATGGTCACCACCAAGCTCCACTGTTTCTTTTGGAGTAAAAAAAAAAGAGATTTTTTTTTTCAGTTTATTATGCCTTCTTCATTTATTAAATGTTGAAACTTTTCTAAAGTTTATAGAAGAAAGGCAGAATAAATACTTAACTCACTCGATTTACTTACCAGTTTTCCAAATAATGAGTTTGTTCTTTAGCATCCTCCCAAAGTGACCCATAGAGCTTTTTAAAAATAAAAATATTATTAACCTTAGGATTTAAACAGTCAGCATGTACTTTTGACATAATCTTGGTAGACTTTGACAGTTTTCTTGCTTCTGTAATGATAGGGTGTTCTATGTTAATTTTGTGTAATTTTTGTCCAGACACGGAATCAGCTATTTCTCTCAGGAATGCTGGTTAAATATTGCAGTTCTGAATGCCTATTCAAAAAAAGACAAATCTCTGAAGGTTAGTGGGCTGTGCAACAACTGGTGTGACTGCTCCACACTCCTCATGAGAAACAGAGACCAGGACCTCCCTGGTGGCGCATGGGTTAAAGTCTCAGCACTACCAAGCTATCGCCAGGCACTGCAGCATGAGTTCCATGTGGCCAGGGAGCTAACCCACACATGGTGCAGCAGGCCTCTCCTGCCTCCCCCGCTGCTCCTCTCAACAGTGCATCTCAGTAGATCTGCCTGTTCTGCTCTCCACTCTGTCTCTGGTGAATCTTCTCACCCCTTGCATCTCTGGCCTACACCCAGTTCTTGTATGCATAAATAAAAAATAAATCTTTAAAAAAAAAAAAGGAAACAAAGATCAGTCCATGCAAGGGGTAAGTTTCTTAAGCAGATGTTCTCAGCAGACACGGTGCTTTTATAGATCGATTAGCAGTTACCTTCCTTTCCCTCCATACTCAGGTTTTCTAATTAGAACATGTCAAAGAACACACCTCTTATCCCAGAAAAACATCATGCTGAAAAGAATGAGTTTTAAAGCCTCATGAACTTAATGTTCATGTCAGTTCTTCAAGAATCCCTATTTGATTAAAATGGATTACAGTAAGAAAAACCAAAAAGCATGTGACTGAATTCAGTACAAGAACACTGCAGGCAAACCAAGATTGCTCCCCTGACATTGATTTAGAACAGCTACAGCTATCACATTACCCAGCCAGAGAGCACTTCTGCTTTAACTAGCCTCTTATAAACAGAGGAGAATTTGTGAACTGTCATCAGAATCATTGCCTTTCTGGACTACTTCAGCCAGAAGGATCTCTTAAGTTTGAGCATAGAAGTGGGATCATTTATACTTTGTTGGCTTTGGATAATTTAAAGTTTTAAAGATGTTTTAATATTTTCTTCTTCCCAAACAGAAGACTAAAAAATATTTCAGGTGTTGAGTGGCTATGAAATCCAACCAGTCAGTGATTTGTAATGTACTGTTTGCCCTATTGATTCATCTTTTGCACTTTAATGAAATATTTTTATATATTAATTAAACCTGGACAAGGGATAGTATATGTCTTCATTTATAATATATAATTGCTCTTCAGTTATCGTATTTCATTTCTGATTGCAAAATCTGTTCTACAGCTAGATGTTTAAATATGATTAGAAAAGTACAAAAATCTACCACCATTTGTAATGTTTAGATGAAAGATTTACATAAGTATAACAATTAATCAAAGATTTAAAAGTTCAAAATACTGGAATGTCTTTTTATTTTCAAAGCTTAAGGACATTAATTAGTGACTTAATCCAAATTCTATGTATTGACTTATAGAGAAATGAATATTTACCTGAGAAAGATAATCATTTCTCCTTACGTTTTATATTTTGCTCTGCCTTTATTGTTTTATTTTCCGCTCATGAGAGCAATGCATATTTTTTACAAAAATTCAACAATTACAAAATTATACAATATGAAAGTCCTTCTAATACCACTCTAGAGAGATAACCACACTTTGGGTGGACATTGAGAGAGGTTACTTAAGCACCAAAATATTTTCGGCTCAGGGTGCCAGAATTATTTTTTCAAAGGATGATTTTGGTTTCGAACACAAGAGGTCACCATAACATTACAGAAAGCATCTTTTCACTTGATTTATCTTAATTGTACATTTTTACATAAAAAAAAGTCACATCAAAGCTTCAACAAGTGATTTGCAGTTGTATACGTTAAAAGGTTGTGGTTTTTTTTAGACATTTCCCTGAGTGTGAAGGAGTTCTGCTCCATCTCTTACTATAGTCTTCAAATCATTCCTGGTTCTTAAATTCTTCTTCTTTTTTTTTTTTTTTTTAAGATTTAGTAATTTATGTTTACAAGAGCTGGGATGTAGGCTAGAGATGTGGGGGTCGAGAGGATTCACCAGAGACAGAGTGGGAAGCAGAACATGTGGATCTATTGAAATACACCGTTGCAGGGAGAGGCAGGTGAAGCAGGAGAGGTCTGCTACGCCATGTGGGAATTTCCCTGGCCGGGGATTAAACTCATGCTACAGTGGCTGCGGATAGCTCCATAGTGCTGAGTCATAACCCGTTTTGCCACCAGGAAGGCCCTGGTTCTTATATTCTTCTGTTCCTCCTAAACAGCAAATGACTCTCTACCATTTATCTGTTATTTCACAATCTAGTGTTCACCCTTTACATTTACAGTGACTCATATTGTTTTAGGGATCCCTGAGAGATATTCTGTAGGGGGAGAGAAAAGTTTTGTGAACAACACATTTAAGAAATGCAGTAGATAGTGTAGCCTATTTAGGACAAAGTGCATATTAACCTAGGAAGTCTCTGAGAAGTACTTCAGTGATTAAGGCTGCTTAACTTTAAAACAACATTTTCCAAATAATTGGCCCAACAATGGTTCCCTTTATTTGGCCAATTAATACATTTAACAACCTGAAGTAGTATACTTTGGAACATTATTTGGCAAAATTCAGATTTATGACATTAATTTTTTATAAAATATACAACATATATCACACTATTGTATGGATATTCATTCTCACTCGAAGATATTATTTTTTTAAATCACATGTATTTAAAAATGTAATAGACTTATTGTTTTCTTCTTGCTTCCAAATATTCTCCATTTTTTAGTTTTCTTCTTTTTAAATCCTAATGGCAGAAATCCCAAGACCTGTCTTGCTGTAGCAGTAACTTTGTATAGTAATTACATGAACTAATGACGGAAAATTTACCAGTGGGAATAATAAATGGCATTATTATACTGAGAATACTATTTCTATGAGAAAGTATGGACTAAGAAAAATGAATTATTATAGTAGAAAGGCCATTATTTTACATTATTATTAGGCTAGAAAAATGTTACAAAAGGAAGCTTTGTAAGCAGAAACCGTATTAGACCTTATAGTCTAAGAATAGAAAGGAACCTCAGAGGTCCTTTGATATAATGTCGCACCAGCTGCAGAAATAGGGAGGAACTCATGGCCTTTTCAGGATAAACATTAAATTTCGAGCTATCTCCAAGTAATAAAAATGTTTATTTCCTAGTAGAGAAAAACATGCTCCCATGAAACTCCAACCAACTAACTCTATTTCTGCAAGATATGAGTTTTTGAAAAGTATATTATTTTATTTGGTTTGCCATATTCTCTTAAGAATTATTACAAAGTAGCTTTTAAAAGTATTTTAAAGGCTTTTTTTTTTCTGAAAAAGAAATTTCTTGATATGAGTACTCCAAATGTCACATGGAAAATAACTATAAAACATACGGAAATTACAGAGAATTTAGGAATATCAAAAATGTGCTTATTACCCTAAAGAAAGGGATCCCAATTTCAAAAAGGTCAAGAAAAAATTTTTTAAAAACTGTGCATCCCAAATTAATAATGGCAAAGCTATGAATAAAACAAGGCTATTCTGACTCCAGGCTTACTATTAATTGCATTATTTTAAGAGTTGTTTGTAAACTAGTCATAATCTTATGCCAATATGAGGTCATTATTCAGTGAACCTGAAGAACTATATTCTGAAGAGAAGTTATTTTTCTGGAGGAAAAACCTGTACTTCTCTATTGCCAACACTAGATGCAGGCTACTGAATTATACATGGTATGGGACATCACATATAGGTCTAAAGTTGTAAATAGAGTCAAGGGAAAGAATAGTGAATTGCAAAGTCACAAAAGCTAGGAGGTGATAAAGGTCTGGAGAGTGTGATTTACTTAAGTAGACTGAGATCGTCATATTTTCTTTTAAAGATTTATTTTATTTATTTACGCATACAAGAACTGGGTGTAGGACAGAGTTGTGGGGGTGAGAGGATGCACCAGAGACAGAGTGGGGAGCATAACAGGTAGATCTACTGAAATACACTGCTGAGGGGAGCAGTGGGCAAGACAGGAGAGGTCTGCTGCGCCATGTGTGGGTTAGCTCCCTGGTCAGCTCAAACTCATGCTGCAGTGGCTGGCGATAGCTTGGTAGTGCTGAGATTTTAACCCCTGCGCCTCCAGGGAGGCCCCATCATATTTTCATTTCACTTTACTTCTATGGTAATGATGGACAGTTTTTGAATCCTGAAATGTAATTTTTTTTGGTGATCCTACATCTGTGTTGAGAAGAAAATGAGAGGGTTTAAAAGAACCAAGACTGATTACACGGTGCATTCCACATGAGAATATATCCATGGTAAGAATATATCCATGAGAATAAATCCTTTCTGAGTACAACGCAAAAGGTGGAAGGGAATGATGGTAGCACATTCCGGTGTCCACTACATAGTGGAAATAAACATTCAACAGAATCAAATGCTTAATTAAATTGTGAAATATCTAAATGATATAATGCTGGTTAACCATATAAAACAGGGGGCCTCCCTAGCGGCGCAGCGGTTAAGTGCTGCGCTGGGCTGTGGAGCTGTCGGCAGCGGCAACGTGAGTTCTGAGTTCGGCACCCAGCTGGGGAGATTCCCACACGGCAAGGCAGACCTCTCCTGCCTGGCCTGCTGCTCCCCTCAGCAGCGTCTTCCATTTATCTGCCTGTTCTGCTCCCCACTCTGTCTCTGGTGAATCCCCTCACTGCCCCACACCTCTGGCCTGTACCCAAGCTTGTATGCATAAATAAATAAACCTTTTAAAAAAAACATATAAAATAATCTTTCAGTTGAAAAATTTTTGGCTGTGTGAAAATAAGGATAGTACTAGGTGGAAAAATGTTACATTGTAGTACAGACACCATGATATTTTTATTATGAAATAATATATAATATGGAAAAGAATAACACATATATGTCCTTAAGTAAAGTTATTTTTTAATGGTTAACTTTTTATGTTTTCAGATATTTAGCTCTAAGTATGTATTACCTATAATTTGGGGAATAATTACTAAAAATAACCAAAGTGAACATAATAGAAGGGTTGGCATAGCAGTTCCTTTGGAGTAATAGGGAAACAATGTACCCCAGCCTCCCTAGTCTTTCAGGCATTCCTGATAGAAATCTTTTTCTTCTTTTCTCCCATTTCTACCTTACATCTCTATTTCCCTGAAGGTGAGGCATTTGGGGTTTATAAATTTATTGCTTGGTCAGCCATTTTTACCATTGATGAGTTATAGTACTGAAAATGGCTATGAATCTTTGATTTAAATTTTAATGACTTTTAAATTTGAATGTTTAAAACCTTATTTTCAAATTACAGTTTTTAGATCATTCACATTGGGTGCTTGTTTAAAATGCAGAGTATTGCGCTCTTTGCCAGGCTCAATAAATGTGAAATTTTGGGAGTGGTGTTTTGGAAATTGCATTTTAAACTAATTCCCTGAGTTATTTTTAAGCACATTAAAGTTTGAGAATCATTGCTAGCAGCTGGGATCAAGAGTCAGGAAAATGAGAACAAAAATATTTAATTAGTGAATGCTTTTAAACTCTAATTTTTTTTTTATTAGACTTCTGTCTGAACTATATATCTGTTTTTCTGGCAAATGGCTATATGCTCAACATTTCAAAAGGCATAAACATGTAGGAAAAGCCAATGATGTAATTTTAATGACCTGAGTGATTTTCCACCACCTTTCTACCCCAAAATTTACTACTTCATTAAAGCACCCAGCATGTATCTGGAAATTGAACTAAATAAACCAACTAGTGATGTCTTAAAAAACAACAACAACACTATTTCAGAAATAAAACTTCACATAACCGATAAAATCTGGAATTAACCATTCTTTGTTATTCCTGAAGTCAAACAGAATCTGATGAATTGGACACCAAAGGAGCTGATAATAGGCTGAAAAGAGTTAGGTCTCAAAAGCTTTCATGGTTGACTTTAGCTTGACCATGGGCTTCTCTTGGGCGACATGACTATGTCCCACATCATGAGATTAATGTTTGGAAGGAAACTGTGACCTCCAATTTCAATCCACAGCAGGTTTCTCCAAAATGTCACGGAGGGAAAATTGGTTACAGACTGACAGAGAGAAAATTATTGTCAAAGATGCAATTGATGATGTTCTACCAAGAAAAAGCTATTTCCCTGCAGAGAAAGCCTTATATGGGGATGGTAGACATATAAGAAATATCTTCCACATATGTGGAAATACCTGAAAACCACAAGTCAATCAAGAACCAAGATTTTTTTCCTGTTAACTTTTTAAGAGTCTTGTTTGGCTTAAACATGGCAGCAAGGAAATCCAGGACGTTTCCATATATAGTTAGAAAGTGCTGATTTACTTAAGTTAGAAGTTTCTGAGCCACTGGTTTTTTTTTAATGCTTACAGAAATGATGCAAGAAGTTTTTTTTTAAAAAAAAAGCTCTGATTTTTGTTAAAAGATTCATTGCAAAATAACTTGTCCTACTAGTCAAAGACTGCTTCCCTTTCATAGTAATTATATGGATACTTGATACAGTGGTGGCTATGAGAATTGCACCTTCAGATGGCAGATGGTAGGGAGTTTGACTAACTGATGACACCAGCCACTGATCTTTGAAATCCATCCCGATATTTTGTCAGTAGTCAAATTCCTCACGTGAAGTCTGAGTGTGGGGGAGTTCTAAGGCAGACTTCTTTCAGAGACCAGGGCCTCCTTTCACAGATGACTAGCTCCCTGATAATGTTCAGTGGGGCACGTGAGATGATTCAACTTGGCCACCTCCAATGACTCTTTAATCTTTTTGGACTCTATTACATTTAACACAGACATTAACTTTAAAAAAATCCATGCACATTTAGCCCTATGTTGATATTTGTTTCTTGGAGGACTTGGAATAGCACAATCCCTCTTGATAGCTTCTTCCCTCAGAACTATGTTTTGATTGGAGGTTGAAGTAATACAATTTGAAGTATAGGAGTAGAAATGTGTCTTTTTCCCCCATGTAGGAAGATATGAAACTAGGATCTAAAATAGACTGCAGTAATGGGAAGTTAAAAAACTTCCTACTCTACTGAGACACCACAGGTATTCACTTATTTTCTTTGTAGTTCCATTCCCCTCTTAAATTACCTTGGATGGTTTGATTTTTTTTTTAAGTTATTGCTTTATCTCCTAGCAACTGCACATTTCCTTGCAAGATATTTTGCGTGAAATCATGTGAACTAGTGGTTATGTTAGACTTTAAAGTATATAAAACGGGAATTTCCTAGAGAAATGCCAAAGAAGTAAATATAAAGGACAATACAAAGGATTTATTGTGGTAAAATAAAATAATTTGATTTGAAAAGTATATAGAGAAAAATATTTTAAAGTATATAAATATGTAGATGCACACATAAATTCTTACCTATTTAATTTTATGATAGTTTTAATGCCATATTAGCTACAGACTGAATCCACAAGAGTTTGTAGAGACCTTTCTTTGTATTCAACTCTTGGCTCAATCTGAAAGTCTGAATTCTCAAGTTAATGATTAGATTTACTCTCACGTGAAAAAATTCAGAGAAGCCCAGAAATGGAAGAGGGCTGAAACTGGATTATGTCCAGACATCCTTGTATTTGAATACTCTTCTACCCTGCAAGGGCAAGCAATTCTAACATTCTTCCTGCACAACTCCCATAAGAGAAGGAGCCTTCAATTTCCTGAGTTTGATGTCCATTTCTATATATCTTTGACCTTGAAAATTCCTCTTTATAAGAAAGTTTTGGTCTTAGTTTTACTCCTGTGGAAACCAGTCTTCAAGATGAGCCCCAGAAGTCCCCATCTTCAGAAGTCATACCTTTACAGGGTTCCTTCCCACCTAGTACTAAAGTTGCTCTGTGTGACAATGACAAATGGCAAAGGTGATGGCATGTCAGTTCTGAGGCTTACATTATAAACTATGGGTACAACTTTTGTTTTGGGTGCTTTCCCACTTATTTTCTCATACATGATTGTTTTTTCTTCTTTCTAGCTTTGGGCGACACTTGTGGCTGCCCATACAGTGAGGACATTCAGAAACCTTATGGAGAATCCGTGTTATGAGGAATGGTTGTCTTTGCCAACAGTCAGCTGGGAAATGAGTCTTGCTAATAGTCAGAGACATGAAATTGGGAGGGAATTCAGACTCAGTGAAGCCTTGATAGGACTGCAGCCTCATCAAAGTGTGCTTGCAACCTCCTGAGTTCTTGAGCCACATGCATCCTTGCCTTGCAGATCCTTGATATTAAGAAACTGAGAAAATAAAGGTTTGTTTTTTGAAAATTGCCAAATCTAGTGGGGAAATTTCTTATGCAACAATAAATAACAAATACTACTTTTTAATGCCATTTACTTATGTTATTTTAACTTGAAGAGCTATATTCTGAACAGAAGTTAATCTTCTGGAGGATAAACCTGTACTTCTCTATTATCACCACGAGATGGCAGGATACTGAATTACACATAACATGGAACCTCTCATAAAGCCCAGTTATTATATGTTAAAACTATTGTATGTTGATATAATAATAATTATACTGTATTACACTAATTCTAGCAATAATGATATTCATTTAACATTTTTAACATTACGGATACTGTTCATAGTGCTTTACATTAAGTTGTTCACAACATTATGATGTTATTATTTCAATTTCTTAGATAAGAAAATTGGAGGGACCATGAGGTTAAGTAACTCCCCTAAGGTCACAGAGCTGCTAAGTGGTGTTACAAAGACTTCATTGTCAATAGTCCACTTTCAAAGACAAGCTCTCACAAGGTTACCATCAAGGTGTAAACTGGGGCCCTAGTCAGCTCCAGGCTTAGCAGGGATTTGCAGAATCTGTCCCTAAGTCCACTCACACAGTTTTCAGCAGGTCTTTGTTCTTTGCTGTCTGATGGTTGGAGTTTCTTTCTTCACCACAGGAACTTAACTCATTAGTGAGTTTAAAAATTAGATCATGCTATACAGGGTTTTTTTCCCCACCCAGCAACCTATTATAAATATCTTCTCATGTAACTAAACATATTCCTAACTATCATGTTTTAAGAATTTGTATGCAAATCGCCACCTTGAAAAGACAGAACTGCTTTAGGCAAATCAGTCAAAATGCAGTAAAATAGTCTCTCACCTTAATTTATGCACTAAAACACTAAACTTCATTCACTCTAATGGCTGTTGGCTTCTTTGGTTACCTACTATAAATGATAAGAGAGCTCTTTACCTACAATGTGTTACTATGTTCTAATATTTATCTTCCTTTTTTGTAATTACAAGATAAACCTTTGTAAGCTTTACCTTTTACAAAAGCTAAATACTCTCTATTTAGTAATAAATGTAGAGATACGCAAATTAGCATGATAATTCACCACATTAATGAAGAAAAATATTTTCGGTAATTGAAAAATTCTTTATTGCTTGTTGAGTTATTATTATTTTTTTGTAAGTTGCTATAATACTGAGAAATAGTCTGCCAAGTGTAGCTGGAAAGCTTCTTCCATCTGAGTTTCACACAAAGGCATCCTACTTAGAGACTATTATTTGTTTATGGGAAGAAAGCTCAGAGAGTAGCTTTGTGCTAATAGTTCCATGCATCACCGGGTATGTGTGATTGACTTGAAAGAGCCCCATGCTAGTTGTCATTACAAACACAAATCCTACACCTGGGGAAAAAGGAAGTCGATAAGATGAGCACCTTCAAACTGATGTCTCAGGCGTGAGATCACTTTAGAGAAAATTAATCCTAGTAGGGGGGCTCTAAAGCTAAGGAGAACTGAAAAACAAGATCACAGCTGTTTCAAGGGGAAATAATTTTGAATGAAGCAAATTCCTCATGTTATTTGTTAGAAATGTCTTTTGGGTATATCTTTTTATTTTTAAGATACAGGGAGTTAAAAATGTGTAGGGATCCCCACTATATCACTCCTTGTGATACCCCTAATTTTTTGTTTTGCTCCATTTAGCTTACTGAAGTGTACTAGAGACTAACAATAGAATATAAGATGTTTATAATTTTTTTATGTTTTCCACATATATTGTTCATGTAAGAGAGAAATGAGCTCTCCCTAAATGATAGCTAAGCCTTTAATGAGTTTTTGATTTGGCATAATTCCTCATATCCTTCAGTGGAATATTCTTTAGGGATTGAATTAGAATTTATGGAATATATCTTTTACAAATCAGGTTACTTAAGTCAATTTGCAAAATTTAAGCCAGAGTGTTATTCTAGCAGGTTTTTAGGGATTCAAAATTCCTATTGCCCAGAACACTTTCGAGAACTTAACGAAATCCTTTTCTAATTATGCTTTTTAAAATAAAATTGTAGGACGAACCTTGACACTGAATGGTTGGAGCGATACATTATACATTATTATGAATGTTACAGCAGATTATATAATTAGAAATTCATTTAAAACTAGCCTTAAGTTTCAATAATTTTGTAACTTCAGTTAGGACAAACTATACAATTTAAATAAGTATAAATAGTTCATTAATGGGTAAATAATATGTGGTTCTAAACAATACTTGAGTCTTCCAAATAAAGAGAAATACTGTAAAGAGAAATACACTCAGGGTACTATGGAGTAGGATGCCATTCTACACATTATTTTAGGCCTCCTTTTTTTTCTCAAGGATTAGGCTATAAGAACATGTTTAGTGATATGTCTTTAATGTTTGAATATTTCAAAATTTTGTGAAAGACCTTAAAATTAGGTTTTGAATGCAGAAGTAGCTAAATTTTGTCTCCAACACCGATTTTCTATTAGCAACAACTCTTCCAGTTGAAAGCTGATGCTTTCCAAGGCCTCCCTGGTGGCTCAACGGGCTAAGCGCAGCACTATGAAGCTATCCAGAGCCACTGCAGCACGAGTTCGATACCTGACCAGGGAGATTCCCATATGGCGCAGCAGACCTTTCCTGCCTCGCCCGCTGCTCCCCTCAGCAGGGTACTTCAGTCTATCTGCCTGTTCTGCTTCCCCCTCTGTCTCTGGTGATTCCTCTCACCCCCCACACCTCTGGCCTACACCCCAGCTTGTATGCATAAAAAAATAAACCTTAAAAAAAAAAAAGTTGATGTTTTCCAAAAGAGAACTAACAGGCAGAAGTTTCCATTTTTAAAGGGCATTAAAAATCAATGACTTTATTAGCCAATTTTCAAGGAATATGGTTCAGGCTTAGGGGGATTGATAAAGCTCTTCCTGCTGTGAGGTCAGCTGCTGTCAACATCGCAGAAATCTACAGGTTGCTGGCTTCTGCAGCAGGTGCTGCTGAGAGAACCCAGATAGGGAGAGGGGCTGCCTGCATGGAATTATTTGATCTCTTCACTGTTACTCAGATTTAGAATTTGTAGAGAATGCTTTTATTTGCTGGGCCGCACATTTCCAAACACCCCTTACACCAGGGATTTCTGAACAACAGATACTGTTCTTGAAGCAGCATCCGAACATTTCTCTTCTCTCCATTTATTCCTTTTTTTCCCCCTTTCCATTCTGTTTAGATTGCCTCTCCTGTGAGTTAGATCACAAGCTTGGGGCATGAAAACGCGAGTTGTTTACCTGTTTATAGCCTACCTACTCTTTGTTTCCTAGTACTTGGAAAATTCTGAGGTGCTTTATTATTATTTGGTAAAGTCTACTATTTGGTAGTTAGTCTTCCTTTGCAAGGCTTGGCTGGTTTTCTCTTAGCTATATACACAAATTACATTTCAAAGTTTTCTTTAAAATACAATTCTTCTGGGCAAATCCATGACTAGTTAATTCATCACAGAACCAAACTAAAAATTAAATGAAATTAGAATGTAAATGACCACAACTTGCTATGGTTGTGGTCCTGATTTACTGCGACTCCAACGGATTTCATTTCTTACACATCATCTACATACATAATGTAATCTAATCAATATACTGATCCATAATTAATATATGCATATCTAATCAATAATAAAATGTCTATCAAAATGATAACTATCAAATATATAAAAGGCATACACTCATATACATGCATATACAGGTAATTGTGAATATTATATTCAATATTTATATAAGTATTTTAAAAAAAGATTTATTTCTGCTTAGAAGAACTGGGATATAACGGCAGGAAGTGTGGGGGCAAAACAGGAGAGATCTGCTGCCGTATATGGGATAGTTCTCTGGTCAGGGATTAAACTCAGGTGAGGGCAATGATGGGGTTGAGACTTAACCCCCTACACCACTAAGGAGGCCCCATATGTATAAGTATTATTATCATTATTATTGGTGCAGAGTTTATCCTTGTATTTTTATGGTTCTGTTGGGCTAGGTTCGACATATCTGGTTTTGCCCAGAGCTTTTCCATCATAGAAGCACCACCCAGAGAATGAGTGCCATGTGTCTCTCCTGGCTGTAAGAGGGCGAGTGGAGTGCCAGACAGACCAGTGTGCCCAATTAATGGAAGAGAGTACAATGGTATTTTATACTTTATTATAATAGAGAAAATAATAAAAGTATAATGTAAAGTATGTTTTTATAGTTTAAATATTATAAAGGCTTGCAGTGACAGATATATTTATATATAGTATATATACACTTATATAATATATACATATAAAAATTTATAAATTGATGTTCCTGTCATCTGGAATATAGGCTCAGCTCAGGAGATATGAAAGTAGGACATAAAGGCCATACAATATCCTTCAAAAGTCTCACATAATTTTGTATGTTCATGTTCTCATTTTACAGATGAGAAAACGGAGCCCCAGAGATTAAGTTTACGTTCCAGATCTCTCCTCCAATTTGCTTTTACCACTAGGTATCCAAATCTGTGCAGATAAAGGCGGCCTGAGGAGTAAGCCCGGGCTCCGAGAGTTATCTTCCTAACAAAGACCCCCACCGCGGGGTTTCTCTCAGAGACTGCCCTCCGGGCGGTCGCTCTTCCCGCCCACTCTCAGCTGTGTGGAGGATAAAAGGACAACCACCCCGAGCCCCAGGCCCCTCTTGAACGCAAGGGATGATGGGTTGCGGCACCAGCCGGAAGGTGGTCCCGGGACAGCCCGCGCTGGCCTGGGGCAAGCTGGAAGGTCAAAGTCAAAACAACTCGGGAGGTCCCCGGCCCGAAACCCTGGCGGAGGCGGCTCAGAGGATGCAGGTGGCCCGTTTCAGAGCCAAGTTCGACCCCAGAGTTCTTGCCAGGTAAAGCTCAACGTGAGGTGCCAACTGAGAGGTGGCCCGGATGTTAGGGGGGAAGGCGGTTGGTAGGGAGGTTTTCGGGAAAAGGGGCAGCTAGGTTGAGTAAGATTAACCACTCATGGAGAAAACCTTAAAATTCCTCTCAGCTTGAGCAAACCAGAGACAGACTTATTTCTGATTTTAGGCCCCTGCTTACCTAACTTTCTTTCTTTGCCGTAAGATAACATCTACCACCGGGTAATGTCTTTCTCAAGTACCTGGGCACCATCTTTTTGGAATATAGGCATCACGCTCCTATCTCTCACTCTCTGTGGGATGGTGGGAACCTAAGTGTTTTAACCCTTTGCACTCCGAACCATTCTGGACATTGGCTACCAGCTACTCGACGCTACTTTGCGGCGGAAATGTGCATTTACAGACCCTCGTATTATTTAGTATAATTTTGGAACCAAGTAACATATTATAATGCTATTGGACTTATATGAATTGGGTGACATTGAGGAATGTATATTTGCAAAAAACCCCCAATATTTTATTGTTTATAATTTTGTACAGTATGATAAGTTTTGTAACACTCCCCAGTATGCATTGCAGGCTGATTAGTGCACGTTCTTGTCCGACACAAAACCCGCTGACATTTCTTGTATATATCTCAGTAATTTTACGATATTTTGATTTAATTTCTTGTGCCATTTCAAGATAAAACTTCAGGGAAACATGCATGTCTCAAAAAGTTGCGTTGAAATAACTCAATTCCCCGTAATCACTAATAAACTGCAATGTCCCCTGAGAGGGGGCATCCGAGTGATATGCTAGAATTCCGATGTCCTCTGAGAGGGGACAGCGGAGTGCAAAGGGTTAAGTACCGATGAGCAAACGCTAGAGGCCTAATCACAGTCACAAGCACTGTAGCAGCAAGGAAAAGGAGGGAATCACTGTCTTCCGAGCTGGGAAGGAGGAAGGCCTCCCAACCTCTGACAGGGTCTGCACATAAGCATGGCTTGTGATCTACTAAATGAGATCATAGTCAAAATGAGATCATAGTCAAATAGAAACAGTACTTCCAATTAGCCAGACTTGAGATCCACTCCTTTTTCTTCTCTGTGTGTCACTGACAACGATCCTTCACCTTTCTCCTTCCTCAGTTTCAGCCTTTGCAAAATAGGAATAATTCCTACCTCCTATGAATGTTGTGAAGATAATTACATGTGAATTATGCCAAGTGCTCATTTAGATATTCATACAACACTTAACACTATTGTCCTCATGAAGGACATGGAAGATTTAAATGACTCTGTGTAGGAAATCATGAAGAATGGCTGGGTGGTTGGCCTGAGGAACAGTTTCCTCAGAGTGAAACACGTTGGACTTGTAGAGGAAGTAAATTATGAATCTTCTCACATTCTGCAGTGTTTGGTGAGACATAGTGGTAGGTGACTTGACTGTCTTCTCAGAGACATTTCTAGTCTTAGAATTGTATGCTCATTTCATCACAGAGTTGTTCCTAGGTCTCCTTCAAACTTCTAGCACTTGTGGGTCAGTCTAGTCACTGCTAACCTTAGAGAAGAACAAAGCTTGCTGTATGTGAATTTGAGTGTATGTGAATCTTCAACTGTACGTGAATCTGAGTGGATATGAGAGCTTGTCACAGCTGAATAGTTTAAACATCATCTCTGGTCATCTGCAGCCTGGCAAATGAGCTGCTCTGGGCAAGGCTTTATCCAGTTTCATAGCCTCTACCTCCATAATAGTCACAGCCCCTTGAAGTATGGAGGGGTCATAGGAGCAGAGGACCTAAACATTATAAAGGCTTTAGAGATAAAGTCAAGACTCTTAAGTGATGAAGAGCTGAGCTCCAGAAAATTGGCCTTTCTAAGATAGTGGTATGGTTGGATATAAAACACAGTTGTCTTTCTTTTGTATTGTGATTTCACTTATAAAACTCTTGCAGAAATAGAGATGACAGAATCAAACTATATTTAAATCTAACTTTCTTCTTGGGAGTTTATCACAGTTACTCGTGATTATTGACTCCACATTTCAATTTTTTACCCATATTCAAAAAATTCCCAGTTTGTAGCAGCTGCTATCAAAGCAGCAATTAAAATTTACATAACCTCTGGGATGATGTAAAAATTGCACCACAGTGATGATATGAAGCTGACTTTGAGGCTGCTCTGCAGGGCATGGAGGTTCAGGGGAGCAGTCAAAGAATTAGAATGAATGCTTGATTTGATCCTAATGTTTTCAAAATGATGATTTGATAATTTGGAAATAATATGTATTCAGTAAATTATTTTTTCATTCAATATTTATTGCTGTCCCCTCTTTCCCAGGCACTGCACAGGTATAGCTAATCAAATCATAAAAGTGGTCATTAGCCAGGGCCATCAAGGGTTTACAAGCAAGGCTGCTGCTTCATGGGTGCATTATGGGGGATGCTTATTCAATCTGAAGCCTTTTATTTACACTATTCTACACCTTGGCTTAAAGCCTACTGTTTCCTTCAATGCCAAATTACTAGCATTTCCCCAAACAGTATTGAGTAAGCTCCTTTATTTGAGCAAGAGTGTAGTTCTTCAGAACTTTGATAATTTGTCTGATACTGATGATTAATTCCGTGAGAAATGGATTTGCCTGCAGTTTTGAGAACACAGAAATAAATTAGTATCTGCGAAGTCCTTTCATCCACATTAGAGGTCATGTTAAACACTTGGTTGATCTGCAGAGCAATAGAATTTGAAATGCCTGTGATTATCTTCAAAATCACTCTAAGAGTACATGTGAATACACAGCAGAGTTGGAAAGGGAAGAGGGGACAGAATCTATTTAAGATTACTAAATTGCTATCTGTTTTGATAAGGTAATTGGCCAGAAAATTAAATGCACTGTGTAGAACAAAGCTGTTTTCTGTAAGCTGGTATAGTCAAATGCCATTTTTTATTCAGTAAGCACAGGAATATAAGGAACAAATATGTAGGCAAAAAGAAAATTACAGGAAGAATAAGTCCCAACAAAAGAAATAAGGATAAAGCACTGATTGACATTTGCATTTAAATTGAGTGTTGAGTATGTGACCCAGAGTTATTTTTTACTCTGGTACTTCCTAAGTGTATCCTAACTTGGGAGGAATTTTAATAAAGGAGAAGAGCACTGAATTATAATGCAAGTAAGGAGATCTGGGTGCTAATCCTCACTTCTACAATTTAACCAGTCAGTCAATCCGATCTTCAAATTTCTTTCTTTGTAAAATGAGGAGTTGGATTAAATAATTCTCTAATAATCTTTCCAGCTGTAAAATCACCATCCTAACACTATTTCAACATTCAAAAAATAAGGGTAGTGGGTTAAATTTCATAAGTTTCTTAAATGTACATAGACTTTTATACAGATAATTCAAATTTAAGATCCTTGGCCTTTGAAATCCTAGCAGACTTACTTTCACATTAGCAACATACATCCATGTTAACATACTGCTTACTGCCATCAAACTGCAAGTGCAGGAGGGCAAGGGTCAGGTGAGCGCACTATGGAAAACTGCTGAGTGTAGTGGGCATAATATCACTCTCACTGGATTTTTGAAACCTGACCTTTCACTAGCAAGGTCATGTTTACTTTTTCAGAGACCATGGATTAGGAGCTGAGGTAGATAAGAACTGAGTAGTGCCTGGGACTAAGAGCTCACAGGCAAGCAGTCTGGAGAAGCCTACTTTTTATAGCCCATCTCCTGCTATGGTTTCCTCTCTCTTTTGAAAAGTTTTAAGTAGTACTAAGCTTCTTTAATTTTGTCCATGGATTTGCAGGTATCGTTGCAGAGTGACAAATAGAAGGGCTGGAGGGAGGAGAAAAATGGGCAGCAAGAGATGCTAACATTTTTCACAGAAATTTTGGTGAAATACATTTGAAGGGGTTGGATTTAAATCCCATCCTTTCAGTTACGATCTGTGTAGTTTTGGGAACTCACTTACCATTTTTAAATTCTTAATTTCCTCATCAGAGAATAGGGGATAGTGGTACATTACCCAGTAGAGATAAGGATAAGAATTAAAAAAAAAATATTCCTGGCACATAATAAGTGGTAGTTATTGTTATTAAGATTGTTTGTCTTTCTATTAACTAATTATTTTTACACCCCTTGATCCCATTTCAAAAGAGAACTTGTGGTGGTGCAAGGGGTTAGGTCTCAGCACTATGAAGCTATCAGCAGCCACTGCAGCATGAGTTAGATCCCTGGCCAGGAAGCTTCCCACATGGCACAGCAGATCTCTCCTACCTTGCCCATTACTCCCCCCTGCAGTGTATTTCAATCAATTTGCCTGTTTTGCTCCCCACTCTGTCTCTGGTGAATCCTCTCACCCCCCACTGCATCTCTGGCCTACATATCAACTCTTAATATGCATAATTAAATAAATCTTTGGGAAAAAAAACAAAAGAGCACTTGGGGTGGGTTTCAAAATTAATAAGCACAATTAAACAATAATAAGCAAGAAAGTTGAATGAGGGATATAAAAATAAAGAGTCAACTTTGATAATTTTGAGACTCATTACACACAAGATAACAGATTTGGTTTTTCTTCACAGATACGATGTCAAGGCTCTTGTTGGGACCGGCAGTTTCAGCAAAGTTGTCAGGGTGGAGCAGAAGAGCACCAAGAAACCTTTCGCAATAAAAGTGATGGAAACCAGAGTGAGAGAAGGCAGAGAAGCCTGCGAATCTGAGCTCACTGTCCTGAGGCGGGTTAGCCATCGCTACATTGTCCAGCTCGTGGAGATCTTTGAAGCCCAGGACAGAGTTTACGTGGTGATGGAGTTGGCTACAGGAGGGGAACTGTTTGATAGACTCATTACCCAGGGCTCCTTTACAGAGCAGGATGCTGTCAGAATCCTCCAGATGGTAGTTGATGGCGTTAGTTATTTGCATGCATTAAGAATAACTCACAGGGACCTAAAGCCTGAAAATCTCTTATATTATCATCCTGGTGCAGAGTCAAAAATTTTAATCACAGATTTTGCTTTGGCACACTCTGGGAACAAAAGTGGTGACTGGACAATGAGGACACTCTGTGGAACCCCAGATTACATAGCCCCTGAGATTTTGCTAAGGAAACCTTATACAAGTGCGGTGGACATGTGGGCTCTTGGTGTGATCACCTATGTTTTACTTAGTGGATTCCTTCCTTTTGATGATGAAAACCAGACAAGACTTTACAGGAAGATTCTGAGAGGCAAATATAATTATGCAGAAGAGGTAAGAGATTGTTTTATTCCTATTGAGTTATTCTAGAGTAGGTTATCAACTTCTGTACCATTAACATTTAGGAAAGGATGATTGTTTATTGGGGTAGGGTGGGAAGATGGGGATGGGGTTGTTCTGTATGTTGTTTAGCACCTCCACTGGTCTCTACCCCCTAGATGCTACTAGATATGCTACTGGTAGATACTGAGATCTAGTGGATATACTAAATGCATGTCCCCTCTGAGGCAAAAACCAATGAGCCATTAGTTTCAAGGTAACGAAAGCTTTGATTATTATCTGTGGTTGTCATGACATTGATAATCAAGTTGATAATTGATTTTGCAGTTTTTTTCTTCAATCAGTGTGCAAAACCTGAGCCAAATGAGTAGAGCAAAGTGTACTTAGAAGCTCAGCATGGGGCTTGGGTATTTGGTGAGAGATTTTCCACCTTAATCTAGATAATTCAAGTCCTTTTTGTAGTGTAGTTTTTGCTCAGTGAAAAGTTTAACCTCACAGCTTGTGTAAAATATTTATCTACTGTTTAAACTCAGAACTCTCAGTGTTCATGAATGTGTTAAATTTTTGTTGTTTTGGATAAGGAAGGAAAGTTACCAATGTTTTTATGTGGGGAGTTTGACAAAATAGCAAATTTATTTCATGTTGAGCAAGTGACCAAATTTATTTTATATTTAACTATGGAAGGGTTTTTCCTCATAAACTGTTGGTACTTTAATTGTACCTATTTAACTCTAACACCTATATGTATAACAATCTTTTAAGCAAATTAAAAGCTAATATTTTCTGTACTTGAATGGACCTTTAATATCTTACTGTTCATTTACACATTTTTTAAAAACAGAGATAGTTGAAAACTAAGGCTTTCATAATCAAGTAGGAAAGGTTGGGGAGAAGTGAGACAATGCAATGCCATTGATTATTAAAAGTTTGAAAAATATCCAGCCTCACAAAGAAATGTAAATGAAGCAAGATATTTCAAGTTGATAAAGATAAAAAGACCCTCAATTTAATTTATTCATTGCATCTAAGAGCAGTAAGAGATTATCTCTCTTATCCACAGCTAGTAGAACATGAATTATTACAGATTTCTTGGAAAGTAGTTTGAAAGTATACATCTAGAGCTTTAAAAAGTTTATATATTTTGATCTGTTATGTCCTCTTCTAAAAACGTAAAGGGGCCTCCCTGGTGGCGCAGCAGGTTAAGTCTCAGCACTATGAAGCTGTCTGCAGCCACTGCAGCAGACCTCTTCTGCCTCTCCCGCTGTTCCCCTCAGCAGTGTACTTCAGTAGATCTGCCTGTTCTGCTCCCCAGTCTCTCTGGTGAATCCTTTTACCACCCCACACCTTTGGCCTACACCCCAGTTCTATATGCATAAATAATAAATCTTTCAAAAAATAAAAATATAAAGAATAATCTCAAAATACAGCAAAGATTTAGTAGAAAGATGTTCATCTGAACAAATTGAAAAGTAGAAAATTGAAAAGAACCTTAAGAGAATATTTGAATAAATTATATGATGATTATATGACATTCATAGGATAGTCCCTAAATTATGCATGTTTAAAAATTATAAAGACATTGGGAAATATTTATATCATACTGCCAAGTCAATAAAGAATTATACAAAATACATATAAGATCATAGTCATGTGGTAAAATTTCTGCATGGAAACCAAGACTTGGAAGAAATACAATGAAATGTTAACAGTTTATCTTCTGGTGTGGGGATCAGGGATTATTTTTGTTTTCTTCTTTATATTTAGAATACCTTTGTGTTACTGTTTTTGCAAAGAATACGTATTTCTGTTTTAGTTATCTCCTGCTGCATAACAAACCATCTCCAAATCTAGTGGCTTAAAATGATCATATTCCACTACATCATAGTAATTTCTTTTTGATATGAAATAAATTGATAATAAAATGAGTCATATAAACATACAAGTCAGTTGACAAGGATAAACATTGGTATTAAAAATCCCACATGGATATTGATAGAAAATTATCATCATCTGCTTAGATTCACCTGTGACTGCTGTATTGTTAGGAAAGGGTTATTGATACATGCTCTTAGAAGTTACACATCTAGTGGATTATGCTTGTTTTTGCCAGTCACAACCTCAATTTCTTTCTGTCTTCTTCTCTCCATAATTGCTTTTATTTTTTCATGACTACATTTTCATTACTCAGGTTATTAAATAAGAAAACATGAGAAAGCAAAAGATTTGGCACTTTAAATTTCTTTTTATTCATGAATAGAATTTCAGGAGTGAACATTATGCCACATTTCAGTTAGCGCATAAATCTTTTTTTTTTTAAGATTTATTAATTTTTGAATACAAGCTGGGGTGCAGGCCAGAGGTGTGGGTGGCGAGAGGGTTCACCAGAGATAGCGTGGGGAGCAGAACAGGTAGATCGACTGAAATACACTGCTGAGGAGAGCAGCTGGCAGGCAGGAGAGGTCTGCTGCACCATGTGGAAATCTCCCCACCGGGCATCGAACTTGGGGACATCGAACTCGCGGCACAGCCTCCAGTAGCTCCACAGTGCTGCGCTTAACCCGTTACCCTACCAGGGAGGCCCTAGCGCATAAATCTTGTAATTTGGCTCTCATTTCTGTGATTTATACTTATGTTCCCCAGAAATTTGGTGATCAAAATTTTTAATTGATATTTTTATTTTAAAAATTGTTTTAGGGAAAACTATTTTTGTATTTATGGAATCTTTCAAAACCTAATTTATATTCTGTTTGTCACTTTGTTTACCTCTGCTCTCACCTACCTTAAATTGGACTCCCTTAAACTCAATCACAGTGTTTCTAAGAATTGAAACAGTGCTGGTACAGTTCATTTTGACTATTTAACATAAGGGATAGTGATTAGAGTGGTAGTAGTTCTCTCCTTGATTATGTTGCAATGCTTGACCTTGATATTAACAAATTCTCAGAGTTGAGTAAAAAATAGCTATCTGCATCAAGTTTTTGCGAATCTAGAAATACCTGGTTGTAATGTTAGGTTTATATTGTTTATATCATGGTTGTAACATAGGAACTAGTTCTAAATGTATATTACATATAGAAGAATGGTTAACAGTAATTTTGAGCCAAAGGCAGTTCAGTTTTTTGTTATTTTTCTCATGTTCTTTCTTTTGGAGGAAAATGAAGTGTTCTTTTTAACCTCTAGACCTTTGAAACATGACGGGTACTCAAAAGAAAATTTAGTTCTACCCAATACTCTTTGTATTTCTGTATTTTCCTTAAGAGTAAAGAAGTAGAAGTATCCCTTCCCTCATGTCAAGGAACTAATATTCGATAAAATTATTGTCTTTGGAGGAGCTAGCTGGCATTTTGAATACTCTTAGTTCAAGCATTTGAAAAATAGCTTATCTAACTACTAAAAAATTGATATTTGTAGTTTTGAGAAAACTAACTAAATCCACTGATAATTACCTTGTATTCCAATAAACTCTATTATCTAGCATACTTTAACATTGGTTACAATACTTAAAATTTAAGAATTGCATCTGAAATTGTAAGGACAACATCTATGTTGTGTGCGCATGTTTGTAATGTCTAGCTTTTTAGTGATGATTTTTAATAATGATTCTCTGTAGGCATTTTTCAAAGGGACCAAGAAACAGGAAAACTTTGAATAGTCATTGGAATATTATTCCATCTTTAAGCTAGTGAATTAGTCATTTTATATATTAATCTTCTGCATAAGCTATTGCGTTGGCTCTGTTAAGCAGTATTCATAAAATATAAAGAATCAAAGTATGAATCTTGAGGGTATGTGGGGAATCTTCATGGGCTTGGGTAGGGAGGGGAAACCATAACATACAAAGCTACTGGTGGCCCGTAGATAAGAGAACCCTGAGCTGAAAATTTTAATTTGAGAGCTGATACAGAAAATTAGGAAAGGAAGGGGGGGCTTGCTTGCCAAAACAAAGAAGGGGGCAGGAAAGGGTAGAGTGAAGAGTCCGCACCAGGCTGAGAGGAAACTGGAGGAGTCTATTGAAATTAGGTGACAGGCCCAAGAGAGCCAGACTCTTTTGAAGACCTTAATGTGGTTGGGCCCACATTAAGAGAAAATTGTTTTTTAAGAAATTGAAAAGCGTAAAATGCAGTTGTTCCTGATTTCTCTGTTTAAAGGCAAAAGAGGCAACGTATCAACAGAATATCATATACCATCCCTATAAATTCCCTTTTTTCCTCCAAAGCTGATAAATAGTACAATTGATAGTATTGAATTTCAGTTTTATATCTTTTGTTTGTTACTGTTTTTTACAGTTTAGCCAATTTCTAAATTTGAGACGACAGAACAATCGGCAAAAACCCAGATGGGGAAAGGAGGAAAGAAGAAAGGAAACAAGGGCTGATTGGCCACAAATATTGCAATTTACTTGTAACTCAAGTAATTGAATGACCTTGGAATAATATAAAGCACTACCTTTCTTTTTCACATGGCTCATTACCTCTCACACAAGAACATTTTGAGGGCCCACATTTATCATGGTAATAGTAGAAATGGTCTGAGAGATTTTGAATAATTTCATCTTAGCGTTCTCTATATGTGGGCTATGTATGTGTCTATAAAAAAACTGTGGACTTAAATTGTGATTTTTAGTAACAAGAATAAGAATGACAAAAATCTACATAATTTGCATTTTGAAATACATATTTCACATACTTGATCTAATTTGGTCCTAATAGCAAATTTGGGAAGAGATATGATGATCCCCATTTTTCTGATGAGGAAACAGACCTGAGGTTTATAGCTTTGTGTGACCTTACACCTTCCCTAGTCTAAACCCACTTCCCTCAATCCCAAGCTTTTGTGACATTAAGATGGGCTGACTGATGACATGTCTCCCTGAGGCTGCTGAGAAAAGCCAAACAGAAGAATTTTCAAGGCAAAGAGTGGATATGACTGAATTGAAAAAGAAAAATGATGAGAAAACTTCATTGAATGTAGAGTGGATGTGAAAACTGGTGAAAGGAGTGAATGATCACACCAAGAGACAATTAGTCCAAGGTAGGAATCTGATTCAATATGTGGTCTCCAAATTGTTTTTAGTCACATGACTCTTAGTAAAAAAAAAAGGAGCTTGCGTACCAGTTAATACTGAATTGAACAATACACGTTGAATTGAATAATACACGTTGAATTGAATAATACATGTTGAACACACGTGTATGTTAATCTTTTTTTTTTTTAAAAGATTTATTTATGCCTACAAGAGCTGGGCCGTAGACCAGAGGTGTCTGTGTTGGGGGGAAATGAGAGGATTCACCAGAGACAGAGTGGAGAGCAGAAAAGGCTGATTGACTGAAATGCACTGCTGAGGGGAGCTGTGGGCAAGACAGGAGAGGTCTGTTGCGCCATGTGGGAAGCTCCCTGGCTGGGGATTGAACTCCTGCTGCAGTGGCTGCTGATAGCTTCATAGTGCTGAGACTTAACCGTTGTGCCACCAAGGAGGCCTATGTTAATCTGTTTTATACTTAAGAAAACATAGACAAAATTGTAGATCAATATGATCAAATGAAGCAGAAGTTCTGACATTTTTTTCCTGTACCTGCCCTAATATGTAGAATGAAATTGACTCCTAGATTCTTTCCAGTTTTTCTTTGTGGCTCAGGAACTCTGTAATTTATAATCCATGTTTGAATAATGAAATTTGGCTAAAGAACTTTCTTCCAGGATACCAGTTACCTTATTTTCTGCAACTGCATTTTAAACATATATTCATTTTGAGGTCATCTTAATGAGCTCTCCCTAAATCTCACTTCACAAATATTATATTCTTTCCCGAAAGATTCAGTTGCATGTCTAATAATGTTCCATTGGAGACATCTAATTTAGCCTTCATTTAAACAGTCTTGAGTCCAGATAAATGTGTCTGGATTCAGGGCCAGATAGGTGTCTAGCCAGAAGAAGACGTGCCGCGTGTCAGGCACTGATGATGTGCTTTGTCTAGACTCACAGGCTTTGCATTTTATTTTCCCTGAATTTGAGTATTTGGCAAATGTGTTCAAATATTGAATGCATTTTAATAATATTTTGGAGATAAACATTTCTCATCTCATTTAACTAAATAAACTGAAGGAAAAAAAGAAGAGTAATTCCTTTAATGGTTCCTTTTAATTCAAATTTCTTAGTAGACTAATAAATTGGACATTGTGAGATCTCTGTAGAATCTGATTTTTCATTATGCAGGGACAAAGACAATATGCTGTAAGGATTTGCTTATCTTTTTTGGTGAGATCACAGTTTTCGAAAAATGCATATAGAAACAGAAATTGCTGTTTGAGAAACAAGTAAATGTATGGACTTTGTTTTCGGTGTTTGACTTTTGTAAATAATGAGGGATACTACACTAGAGATTTTTTTTGAAAGATTTATTTATTTATGCATACAAGCTGGGGTACAGGCCAGAGGCGGGGGACAGCGAGAGGGTTCACCAGAGACAGAGTGGGGAGCAGAACAGGCAGATCGATGGAAATGCCCTACTGAGGGGAGCAGTGGGTGAGGCAGGAGAGGCCTGCTGTGCCATGTGGGGATCTCCCCTGCCTGGCACCGAACTCACTTTGCCGCTGCTGACAGCGCCACAGCGCAGCGCTTAACCGCTGCGCCACCAGCGAGGCGCACTAGAGTTTTTTCAAGAGATGTGCCATGTGTTAGTAGGTCATGCAGAAAACAAGTTTGTGTATAAAATATTCGTTCTCTTCTCCTTCCTTACAAAAGTCACTATGAATTATAACTACTGTACTTGAAGTAGGTGCAAAAGTTGTAGGTATTGCCAGAATAAGTCCCTGAAACATCACTTAGCTGGGGGCATGCACTGCACCCTGCTGTAGTGCTGCTCTATGCTGAATCCTGCTTAGAGCCCAACTAACTGGGAAGAATGACGATCCTGTGCATTTAGAGGCAATGCAGTAGGTGGATTCTTCCCTAAGTGCCCTTACTGTTCCCCCACTTCTCTCTTCAGACTGTGGAGACAGAGGTGTCCTAAGTCTAGGATTTGCTTTCAAAGGAAGATGAAACTTGATGATTTCTTGATCCATTCACTTTCCACTTGAGCTCATCCTTGGAGTCCCAGGGACTCCAAAATGACCAGCATGTAGTAAATACTAATCTGATATTGGCACAGGTTCCCAAAGACAGCTACTTTGCCTTGTCCAGCTCATGTTAATATGACATGGGAAAGCTCATTGCTGAGAGCAGCTTGCTGGACAGATTTATGGAAAGAATTCTCAGGCACTGGACAGAGAATTTCTGTGTTTTGTTTTCCCCTTTTGCTAAAGAGATTATTTCTCTCTCAAAAGTGGATTTTTAGGTTCACTCTATATTTAGTGACATAGTATACAAATTGCTTATTTGAAAAAGTATTTTGGATTTGATATGCATTGATGATAGTTAACAATAAGATTGTGTGTGTTCATGTGTTTTTATTTTATTTAATTTTATTTTTCTTCTTAGCCTTGGCCAAATATTTCCCATTTGGCTAAGGACTTTATAGACAAACTACTGATTTTGGAAGCTGGTCATCGCATGTCAGCTGGGCAGGCCCTGGGTCATCCCTGGGTGATGACCATGGCTGCAGGGTCTTCCAGGAAGAATCTTCAGAGGGTCATTTCCCAGAACCTCATGAAGAGGGCATCTCCCCACTCTCAGAGTCCTGGATCTGCACAATCTTCTAAGTCATGTTCTTATCACAAATCAAGGAATACATGGAACAAGAGAAACTTCAGGGTAGAAGAATCATCACTCTGCACTTTTGTGAACAAACTTTAAAATGATTTGATCTAGGGCCTCCCTGGTGGTGCAGTAGTTAAGCGCTGTGCTGTGGCGCTGTCGGCAGCGGCGACGCAAGTTCGATGCCCGGCCGGGGAGATTCCCACATGGCGCAGCAGACCTCTCCTGCCTCGCCCACTGTTCCCTTCAGCAGTGTATTTTTGTAGATCTGCCTGTTCTGTTCCCCACTCTGTCTCTGGTGAATCCTCTTGCCATCCCATGCCTCTGGCCTGTACCCCAGCTTGTATGCATAAATAAATAAATCTTAAAAAAAAACAACAAAAAACCACTTGATCTAAATTTAAGCCAGGTCCATTAATTTCATTAGTGGCTTTAGGTCATTAGTGACAATTTCTTAATGAATAAGGCATCCTAAAGCTCATGCACGTGGAAGCATGTTGTTATTGTTGAATGTTGTTGACCTTCGCTTTTAATATTTTTTTGGTCTGTAATTTCCCCTATACGTATATCTATTTTCCAATATATGCTGCTGTAAAAGATGAACGATATAGCAAATGCTAAATATGTTTATGTAATTGGAAATAGTAGGTGAAGAAAATCTGTTAAGAATTGAATGGATTAAATAAAATATGAGATTATAGGAATAAGGGATATTGTAGGAATAAGGGATATTATAGGAATAAGGGATATAAGAAGGAATAATTAATCAGAGACATATCAGACATTAGATATGGGGAACAAAGGTATTTATCCTAAAATTACAGATTTGTATTTAAGACCAAACTATGGTGTTCTAGCCACTAGATCAATTCAAGGTGGTTATAAGTGTCTGTTAATTTCATGTAAGAAAATATTTATGAAATCATTAATTATGGGGCATATAAAGAAGGTTAGAAGCAACAAAGCCAAAAATAACCAAGTGGGACTCCCTCAAACTAAAAATCTCCTGCACAGCAAAGAAAACAATTAGTGAAGTATAAAAGCAGCCTAAGGAAAGGAAGAAAATATTTGCAAACTGTATATCTGATAATAGATGAATCTCTGAAATGGGTCAATAGTAAAAAACCTAATGACCCAATTTCAAAAAAAGTATTAAGGACTTGACTAGAAATTTCTCCAAAGAAGAGCTACAAATGGCCACAAATATATGAAAAGATTCTCAGTATTACTAATAATCAGAGAAATGAAAGCCAAAACCACAATGAGATAGCATATGGTTCCTACATCTAAACAAAGTCATTAGAAACAAGACTAGCTCTACATATTTTGTTACATGATATTTTACTATGTTAAATGAAGGTCTGGATGAATATTACAGTATGATCTCCTTTGTGTGAAAAAACATTCAGAAGCTTGAAAGATTTGTAAGAATTTGATAAAGATCGTGATTATCTCTGGGGAAAGAAGAATGGACATTCTGGGGTGGAATGGGAAGGTTTACCTTCATTTTATACTTATATCTATGTTTAAAAACTGATAATATTTAAGTCTATAGTATAAAGAACATTCAGTTAAAAATACAGCGGCAGAAGCAAAAACAAACAACAAAAACAAAAACAAAATGGAGAAGCTTGGATAAGCAACCTTAGAGGAATTGGGGACTGACTAATCAGATATGAAAATTGGTTTTTGATGATTGAATATTTTCTGTATTTGCCAGTTGTCTCATTATCTTATTTACTTCTAACAACAAACCTATGAAGTAAGTATTACTCTGAGTTTAGCTTTATAGATGAGGAAGCTAAGACTGAGATGGGCAATAACTTTTTCATGGTCACACAGCAGGTAAATAACAGATATGAAATTAGAAACTCAGAACTCCTTCAGACTCTCCGTTGGATCACTTCTAGGACATAAAATGCAGAAGGCAGCCTCTGATACCTTAGATCTTGTCTATATTGGCACAAAGAAATCATGGAATGCAATATGACTTGAAACTATGGTGAAAGGGTGAAGTCTCAGAGCTGCATAGAGGCAGAGAGTTTGGAATCCAGGAACGTTATCTGCGCAGCAGGGACTAGAACAGATAGGTCAGGAATCCAGGTAGTGGGAGACAGTAAGGACTCAGAAACCCTGAGAGGAGCTTGACACTCAGTCCATGGTTCCTCATGGTTAGAGGGATTGTTTCCATGGTAACCAGGAGCCATTAGTGAGAGAACTGGCAGAATGGGGTGATTGAGAGGCAAGCAGTGGCTCTCAGTGTCTACCTTTGTGACTTCTGGAGGGCAGGGACTAAACCTTACTTATCTTCAAAATCCTTGACCCTGGTAGTTTGTACTTAGCAGGTACTCAGTGTTTGAAAATGCAATGTGGATTGTTATTTGCTTCCTCTTGCTCCCAGTTTCTCCTGCGCAGCAAGGTAACCAGCCAAGCTACTGAACAGCCATATTACCCTAAATTTTAGTTCTGGATTAAATATATTGATAATTCTACAAACGAGATGTCGCTTAACTCCTGCTTGTTGTGAACTCCTGAGAGAAGAATGTACACTAGCCTTTTTTCCTGTTTAACCCTCTTCTACCATCCTCTGGTGAAATTGGGTATTGCAAATCTATTTGTAAATATTTGGATATTTTCTTTACTTGATCAGGGTAAGTGTGAATAGGATTAAAAAGATCATTTATAACACCTAGATTATTCTGAAAAATACATGACATTTCATATTTCTTTTTGATGTTTATCTTATAGCTTCATGAAATCACTTTTTTTTCAAAAAAAGGAAAAGACAAGTATAACCTGAGCAATGATATTAACATCTCCTTCATTACTAATATCTATTTAGATTTTGCCTTATATTATTACTCCTGGGTTTTCTTATTTTTGTGTTTTCTCTCTCCCCTGTAACTTGCCATTATCTTTGCTTGCATATTTAAAATATTTGTTGAAAAGATCTGCTATCCATGATATATATATGTAATGTCAGTGACTATATTTTGAGGAGTTCTATGTTTGATTGACATAATCTAAGTACATATCATGCACACATGACTTGTATTTTTTCACATTATTGCATATCATGTTATTTATTAAAATGCCACATCAATCTGATGGTGAGTAGTCTTAAGTACATAAACTTTTGGAAAGTTAAAATATTTAAAGTGTAAACATTTTCAATTTAGTATAACCAATATACACTGGTTTGTATTTGAAATATTTTTCAAAGTGAAGAAACTTCACTTTTATTTTGAGGTAAATTTTGATTGAAGTAACGTTGCATTATAACATGTTTCAGGTTTGCATCGTTATAAATCAACATCTGTGTATAGTGCATTACATACCACTAGAAGTTCAATCCTTTACCATGCAATTTACCCCTTTTATATCCTTTATGCGCCCCCTTCCATTGTGGTAACTACTAATTGGTTCTTATAGTCTAAAATCTTATTTAGTTCATTCACTTGTTTGACTTCTCTATATACCACATAAGTGAAATCACATGGTGTTTGTCCTTTCTGTCTGACTTATATCAAAAAATGAATAACATCCTCTAAATTCATTCATGATGTTGCAAATGACAGGATTTCATTAATCTTATTTTTAAATTAGTAAGATTCACTTTTAAAAAGTCACTTTAATGAAAATTAAATTCACAGAGAAAGGTTTTCTATGACCCTAGAACCTGAATTAGTGTGAATTCCAATCTTGAAACTTAAGATGGGGTGGTAGTTCTCTGGGGCTGCTGTAATAAATTATGACAAACAAGGTGACTTAAAGCAACAGGAGTTTATTGTTTCACAGTTTGGGGGCCACAAGTCCAAAATAAGGTGTGGACAGGATTATAAGTATACCGATTTTATTGTACTTCTCAGATATTGTGTGTTTGACACACTGAAATTTTGTGGCAACCCTGTGAGGAAAGGGTCTCTTGGCACCATTTTCCAGACAGCATGTGGCACACTTTGGTAATTCTCATAATATTTCTAACTTTTTCATTATTGCTTTATTTTGGCAATCTGTGATCTTTGCTGTTCCTATTGTCATTGTTTTGGGGGCACCAGAAACCGAGTCCATATAAGGTGTTAAACTCAATCAACAAGTGTGTGTGTTTTGACTGCTCCACTGACCAGCTATTCCCCCATCTACTCCCTCTCCTTGGGCCCCCTTATTCTTTGGACACAAAAAAATTAGGGCAGTTACAGTGGCCTCTAAATGTTCAAATGAAAGGAAGAGTGACAAGTCTCTCACTTTTTTTTTTTCACAGTGAACTTGTTGACCTTTATTTTTTTTAATAAATATATATTTTTATTGTTCTTTATGTCTTTTACATTTTGTATTCCCCTTGGGTAGCCCACCACCAATTCACCCGTGATCCATCTCTCTCACTTTTAATCCAAAGCTAGAAATGACTAAACTTAGTGAGGAAGAGACAGGCTGAAAGCTAGACGTCTTGTGCCGAAGAGATAGCCACGTTGTGAAGCAAAGGCAAAGCTTGTGAAAGACACAAGAACACGTTATGTAGAAGGGATAGGAAAAAACAAGAAGCTAAGACTGTTACTGAAAAAGTATAAATAAAAATATAAAAATGTGTAAAAACCTTAAATTGTAGGAAGTAGTTTGCTAAGTATCAACATAAAATTTCACTCTCAGTTTTCCAGCAGTCTATTCAATGAAAAAGCAAACTCATGCTTCAACATGTTCATAAAATTAAAAAGATTAATTATAATTAGTTGCTTGGAGGAAGTCTATTCATTCTTGACTCTGATACTCAAAAGAAAATTTCTTGTGGGATCTTCCAGAGAGGATGTGCAATGTAATTAGTTAAGTGCAATGTAATTAGCAACTTCTTTGTAGGAAACACAGTGAGAAATTGCAACAAGCTTCTTGTTCATAATGTCCCTCAATGTAGGCCATGGGTAATTTGGTCAAAACAGTTCCATGGAGCTCAAAAGCTTATGGTCCAGGTACAGAGCTTACTGTTTGGCCTTCTGCAAAGAGTAATTTTTAGCAAATTTAATGGAAGTGGTAACTTCTGTGTCTCCCAGGTGATATTCCAAAAATGTTGCTTCTTAACATGATTTGGGTTTGTGTGGCATAGCAGTGAGTCCAGGTTGTACCAGTGATTGATTAGAACAGGGTTTGGGGTGAGTTGGCTATGCTGCCCACCAGCTCAGGGTGCAGTCACATCTCCAGCCGGCAGCAGGACTGACCACCTATGCCACACATAGGCTGAAGAGAAGTTCCTTCCACTAAGAAGTTAGATGAGAAAATCTTGAGAGTCACCAGGATTTTCTGTAGAAAGTGGAGCCTGCTGCAGCTCGTCCAAGAAAAGGACAAACAAGGTTATTACGGCAAATGGCATGGATAATTTTATATTTGAAATTTATATTTGAAAAGCATTAAAATGTCTGTGGCATAGTATCTTCTTCAAATGTAAAAACACATCAGTAAAATTTCAGAGAACCTTTACTGTTAACTAGTGTCCCTTCTTCTAAAAGAAAGTGGCATAAATAGCTGCTTCTAGGGTAAATGAATAAGTTAACATGACTTGTAGAATGAACATCTTTATACTAGTTAAAAGTTAGAAATCATCTGACAAAAGTGATGACTTAGATTTTAAAACAGATCGCCTGTCCCTTCCAGCATATGACAGATATAGGGTCATTTATCTATAAAAAGCATGCCTAGTTTGTGGCAACAGAGCCTCTTAATATACCTTTAAAAAGGTGACTACCTGCTATTTCATTTTATATAGGATTCTTCACCAACTATAACAGATTTTCCTGATAAAATAAGAAATCTAGCTACAGAGAGGAAGTCTCTTCTCATTGGTGGAAGAAAATTCTCATTAACAAAAAAGTAAAGGAGCAAGAACCCTTTTCTTGGATGCTTCATGTCAGTATAGGAGCAGTGAGAAGTCAGTTGCATTTGCTTCCCACCATGCTGCAAAGGTCTGGAAAGACGAGTGGAAAGATTGTAGATGTTCAAGTTGGGCCCTCAATCACACACCTCCTGTTGCTCCTGGTACTTGTACCAGTGCCTCCAACACTAAATCAATGTGGCAGAGAGCCTGGAGCAGGCTGGCACAGATGCTGCTCCGTGTTTGTGGAGCTGTCCAAGGGATTCACTTGCACGGCTCAGTTCTTGGGATCTAGAGGCAGATTTCTGCTTGTTCTCGGAGGCCATCTAAAGTTAGCTTCATGCCCCAGGCATTTCTCCTGGTACCTGCTTGATGTGGCGGCTCTGGCCATGGTTCAGACAACTTCAGAGAGCTCTGCTTCGCTCTGTGCCAGAGATGGCTTTGATTTGAAAGTGATTAGTAAAACTCAGTGCTAGACACCTTGCATTAGCATAAGAACATTTTGGACCATGATCAATGTCATCTACCCATCCCCACCAATGTGGGTTAGGAACAAGCAAAGAAGTGGGAAGGAATGGATGGTGTGGAAAAAAGAGTTTCATGACCTTTTAAGAGAGATTTGTGCTCAAATGAGAAATGGAAAACAAAAGGGCACGACTGCTTCTTAGGAAATAATCCAAAGTCATAACAAAAACCAAGGGATTCTTCCCTGGCCAGAGTCAATCTGAAATAAAGCCTTCCTCCAGGTGAGATCCAATTCTCTCTCCCACCCCCAAAGTGATTTATGAATCACAGCTTAGGTTGGAGTTTTCACTAATCCCCTGAGACAGAGGACCCCAGACGGGTGCCTTTCCAAGGACGGCCACACCCACTAGGATTCCCAGACAATGCAGGAGACACATACAGCAGAGGGGGCCATTTTCATCTGCTCTCTACCAGGAAAACCAGGGAGGAAGGCGACAGTTTGGAAATATGACTGCACAAATGCACATTGTGAAGTGCTCCTTGTACAGAAGTCAGCTTCAGAGAATAGTCTTCTTTGTGCAAAATGCAGGCCCTGGGGGGAAGGATTTCTTGTGAAAGATAGAATTATGGAGTGACTATTGTCTGTGTTCAAATAGGGGTGATTCTGAAAAGAGGGTTTTTTTAAATGTCTTTTATTAAAAAAATACTTTGTTATGCTGACTGGGGAATGAGAGAAGATAAAACGGGACAAAAATTAGTCCAGGGGGCCTCCCCGCAGCGGTTAAGCACTGAGCTGCGGAGCTGTCGGTAGTGGTGACACGAGTTCAACGCCCAGACGGGGAGATTCCCACATGGCGCGGCAGACCTCTCCTGCCTCGCCCGCTGTTCCCCTCAGCAGTGCATTTCCATTGATCTTCCTGTTCTGCTCCCCTCTATGTCTCTGGTGAACTCTCTCGCTGTCCCACGCCTCTGGCCTGTACCCTAGCCTGTATGCAAAAATAAATAAATCTTAAAAAAAAAAATTAGTCCAGAATTGGATCCTCAAATTCCTACCCATTGGGTTCTTCAGGGAAGAAGAAAACTTGTGAATACAACTCTATCAATAGCTTTTACTTACTTAGTAGATGCATTGAAATATAGTAGTTCTAATTTAGAAAATGCAGCCTATGATAATGATGCTTCCATTGGAATATACACATCTACATGAGGAATCTTTTGCAACTATGACAGCCATTAACAGCAAACAGAGATGGAATACTATTCAGGTATAAAAAATGAACTCTTGCCATTTGCGACAGTGTAGATGGCACTGAAGGAGATTACACTAAGTGAAGTTATTCAGAAGGAGAAAGACAAATATGGGATGGTTTTATTTATTTGTGGTATGTAGAGAAACAAAACAAAGGGTCCAATCAATAAATCCAAATCAAATACAAAGCCTAGAAATCTGACTGTAGAATTGAGGCTATAAGACAGGAAGAGGAGGGGGAAGAACGAAGTGGGAGTGAGGCACAATGGACTGTGATGGAGGATTATGGGTACCTTGGTGGTGTGTGGTGTGGGGACATGCATCTGAGGAGGTGTGATCCTCTGTTTCTGAATCACACATAGTGTCACCGCCAATTAAAAATAAATAAAGATAATAGATTCATAAAAAATGAGAAAGACTTTCTCTAGTTGTAGAGAAAGGGGATATTTCTAAAGATAATCAAAAGGGTTAGGACTGAATTCTAAGATTCCTAACAATCCTTCAAAAGTTCTGAGGACAGACTATCATCTTGTCAGTCAATCAGTATCATTTTCTCCCCTCCCTGGTCTTCTCTACATATGAAGCCTTATTATTTAAAACTTTTTCTTAAAAAGTTTTGTCCTTAATATCAGCCTTAATCATTAAGAATAATATAGCAACATGTGTACCCAATTCTGTTTTAAGTCTTCAATGGGTTGTAGTATTGTTTCCAAATTAATGGCATTATACTTTCAAAAGACTTCTGAAATTTGTTTCAGTCGATGAACATTACCATGTAGATAAAGTAGCGATGAGATGCAGCCCTATACGTCGGTGACCAGAAAATACACAGACTTTGCCTAGAGGATTGGTTGTCCTTTCTGCCAGGAGCCAGTGAGCAGACATGATTCCTACTCACATGGGGCTTGCCTGCTGAGTGTTGCCTAGCACAAACCCTATTGCCAACCTTCTCTGGGACCCAGTTGGAGCCCTCATCCTGAATGAGAGATGACATGGGGTTCAGGAAAGCAGAGGATGTCTGTTTCACAAGCTCCTTACTAGTAAAATAGCAGCAGCAATCCTGCAAATATTGTAAGTTCTCGTTTTAGGCCAGACCAAAATTTGCTTCTTTAGTTAACATGCTTATATTCTAAAACAAATATATGAAAACAACCTGTTTTAAATTATCCATGTCATTGATCTCCAGACTACCCGCTTAATGCAGTAGTAGCTGGACATCCATTTACAAATGCCAAGTCTTCCAAAGGTCTAAGGGCTCTTTATGCTATAATAAGCTAGGAGGGGAGTGGCACATTGTCAAAAAAGAAAAGATTCGTATTGCAGGGATGTATGTCTTCTAGTCATATGAACAATGATGCTCAAAACACCCAAAGTTTGTGTTAATTTCATCATCACAGTATGAGCAGCTGCCTTCCAAATATCCCCTAGATCACTTTCTCCTTCCCCAATGCCCTCCTAGTCCATTTCCTTCTATTTCTGTTGTCCTAATTTTATTTCAAACCTTTTTATTCTTCTAAATCTGCACTACTGCTGTAGATTCTAGCCTAGTAGCTCTACTTATGGTTTCTTTCAGTTCATCTTCCCTGTCACACACTCGCACACATACACCCATGCATTTCCAAAACAGAGATCTAGTTGTAGCATTAATGTTGTGTGCTTGAAACATTTGCAAAAAGTCCTGGTGAAAATCAACTTAGTAATATATACAAAATCCACTAATGTCCTTTCACATCCTCTTTCTAGTCTTCCAAAAATTTTAATGCCATCTTTCCAGTTTCCTGCCTTTCCCCTACTGGCACCACCAACCTGCAGTCTGAGGGCTGTAGCCTCCAGGTTACTGAGACACTTTGCTACTGCAGCTTCTTCCTACAAATTTAGCTGTCAAGTCCCATCACAACTGCATGTGTCCCATTCTCACTGTCTCGCCATAAACCTTGTGCATGTGCATTGCCTAATATAGTCCCACTGCAAGATGTTAACTAGTATAAGTTATTAAGAAAATGAAAACAGAACATGATGCACATAATCACATCATGTGGGTTTGGAACAGCGATGACACTTGGCTGTCCCCTCTTAGGGTTGCCTATTTGCTTTTTCAGAATCATAATTATTTTAGAAGAACAATGGACGTTTCTGTTTCTTTATTCAGACTCATGACTTTGTCCAACACATGACTCTGATTTTTAAATTTTTATATATAGCTTTTATTGTTTATTTTTTTCAGATTACAATGGACATACATGCTCGTTGTACAAATATGTAAAGCCCAAAGAGAAAATGAAATTATCCATAAAAATACCTTGAGATATTTGCTGCTGTATCTTAAAAATATGTAAATTATATAAATACACATCATTTGATAGTATTTTTCCTCTTATTTATTTTCTCTATTTTTTCTTAATATTTTACTTTTAAAGTTGAATTTCTTTTTATCAAGGCACTGTTAGTTTACAACACTATGATTTGGGGATGTAGTTTACACCTCTTCAGATGTTTGCTACTACACCATACCCACCACTAATTTTCTGTCTTTTTAAACATTCTTTCACATGCTTTTTAAAAGTGACTACGTGGTGTTTTATCATGTGATTATATCATAACTTATTTAGCCATTATCCTACTTTCAAGCATTTAGGTTATTTCCAAAACTTTGCTGTTGTAAATAAATGGTCAATAAAAATTCACTGACAACCTTTTTTTTAAGCATTTTTGTCTTGGGATAAATCCCCAGGATAGAGTTGCCAGGTCAAAGGGTATGTACTTTTTACTCTCTAGAGAATATGCATAAATTTACATCCATGTTGATATATAGTGTGGTAACATATACTTGAAAACGTGTGAACCTCTGTCAGTGACTCATACATAATACCGTAAACCAATGTCTCCTTAATAAAAAATAATGCAAAAAATAATAAATAAGAATCCTACTCAAACGGTAAAGAAATATCTTGATCTATTTGTAATACTTTTACTGTCTAATTGTAAATAATCCCAAATGATTTAGATGGTAGAGAACCAAGATATACATGTGCATGGATAATGTGTTGTTACTTTGACAAACTTTTAACATTCAGACTACTCAATTTTTTTAAAAGATTTATTTATTTTTGCATACAAGCTGGGGTGCAGGCTAGAGATGTGGGGCAGTGAGCGGGTTCACCGGAGACAGAGTGGGGAGCAGAACAGGCAGAGCGACCGAAATACACTGCTGAGGGGAGCAGCCGGTGAGGCAGGAGAGGTCTGCTGTGCCATGTGGGAATCTCTCCTGCTGGGCATTGAACTCACTCCGCAGCAGCTGCTGACAGCTCCATAGCCTGCGCTTAACTGCTTAACCCGTTGCGCCACCAGGGAGTTCAATTTTCTTTTAAACCTCCCAGGAACAAAGTAAACAAACCAGAAATCTAGACCCAAAACACTTTGTTCTAGCATTTATTGACAAATCATACAAAATTACTTATTCTAATTGGTCCTCTGGGTCACCCTGTTTGCTGCTGACAGCTGTGCCTGGAATGGGCTGCAGGATTCACTTCCTAGTCAGGGCTGAGTCCTGTCCAGGCTCAGCTCTGAAAGACATACGTAGAGATGGTTTACAGTCTTCAATTTGAGGGGAGACAGGGTTAATCTGTTCATCTTTGTCACCTTCATGTAAACGGAAATGTTAAAAGAAGGGAAATTGTCTTTTTGTGTTTCTAGAATGACTACAACTTTGCTCACTGAATTGTGTGCATATGAATGTTTTTGCTTTCTGGGAAGCTGCAGTCAGTGACTTTACTCAATTTTGAGAAGTTGTTGGTGCCTAATAGGCATTTTCTTGTCAAAGAAATGGAAATTTTTTTTTACGTTCTGACCAAAAACTGGCAACTTCTCACAAGTAATGAAAGTACTAATTAATTTTGTATTTTGTTGAAATAGTTCAGACAGTTCAATTTACAATTAAGAAACCAATTCCCATCCATGAAAAACAAACAGAATGACCAGCAAACAAACAGAGGTGACTATTGTTCACTGAAAGCGGGTGTACCCTCCCTCAGGACACAGATGGAGAGTGCTGGACCTGCAGCTGCTCCTGAACAGGCAAAAGTGAGCATCACGTCTGTTCCTGTCTCAGGGCCATACAAATGTGAGGCATTTTCTGTGAATAAGGACAACACAACCAGGCTTCAAGCTTAAAATGGTGAGAGCTTCAATTAAAACCACTTACAGAAACAATGAGTATATGTCATTTTACCACTTAGGTTTTTGTTCTTGTGTTTGTAAAGCTACGCCTTTATCTGATAAAACAATCATTTTTGGCATCCATTTTTTACTTTTTAATAGCATTGTAATTCTACTGTATAGGTTTGTTCTCATCCATTTACATTTGCCTTGTTCCAGGTATGTGTATAGCTTGGCAGCTGCAGACATAAATGAGACTTGTTCCTGTCTGTTTGAGACGGTGGAAATGAGTATGTGTAGGGGAAAAAGCAGGTGCTCCAAGGATGATATGTACAAAGCATGATGTGATCTGAGACAAAAGACTTCTGACCTAATATTGCATGTAGGCATTCATGGTCATGGCCACTAAAAATAGTGCTTCATGAAATATCTCTATATCTGTCTTCCTAGTAGAACAAATTGTATTAATCATCCTTTAACACTAGATGGTGCTATAAGACATGCATCTGTTAGTATTTCGGTGGTTTAGCATATTATTGATCCAACTCAATGTTGAGCTCGGAAACATTATAAGGCAAGGGCACAGTTGATAGAGTCAACTTTTTTTTTAACTTTCATAAATTTTTCTTATTGTCTTCAAAAATTAAACAGATTAAAGACATTTCGAATGGCTACAAAATAATTTTCCTTTTAAGAAAGACAAAGCTAGCAGGCAGTTGTAAATCAGAGACATTTTTTTTCTGTAAGCCAATATATATATATATTTAATTATTGTTATTTATGTCTTTTACATTTTGTATTCCCCTTGGGTAGCCCACCACCAATTCACCCGTGATCCATCTCCATGGTCCCTTGTGTCCTTTTCTATTCCATTTTGTGCCCTTATACTCCCCTCCCCCCACCCCGCTGAGTGTCTCTCTCCTATTTGGTTTCCCTATAGTCCCGTTATAAGTAAATCAGAGTCGTTTAACGGGAGTGGAGAGAGGGGGATCAAAACAGGAGTGGGAAGAGCACAAGAGACTATAGCGATGGCTCATGGGTGACTTGGTGGTCAGAATTTTATGGGGACTACACCTGAGAGGAGAAAGCAAACTACACAAAAATGAATAATGATGCAAAATATATATGTAGAAATAAAAAAAATCATATAGCTATTATTACCATATGATAGGCAAAACGTCCCATTTTTCTCATATTTTCATTAAAATACTATCTTCTGTGTGAAGATAGTATAACTTTTATGTAAAGATAGTAGTAGTACTACTGATAATAAAGAAGATGTATTCCAACATGTCTTCTTTATTTTCAGATTTTGCTAAAGGAAGAGGTGATCTGGGAGAAAACTTATCAGGAAAGTAGGATTGTAACATGAAAATACTTGATTATTTCAATAAATTTTATAAAATAAATTAATAAATGCCCCGTGTTTTTTAATCTAGTGTTTTTCAAAGATAAATATTATTTAGTCTCAAAAGGGAAACTTTGAAATAATTTCTATGATTCCCATTTTATAGTAGTGGAAACTCAACCTCCAGCAGGTTATTTGTAACAGATCATGTTGTATTAAAACCAGAATGATTAAAATAATATCAGATTGTCAAAGACCAAATGTGTAACTTAATGTGAATCTTAACATATAATTCAGAAAAATTACTCTTCATTTGCCCTTCAAATACTTCTCTCTGACCATTTAGGTTTTCTGCTACTTCTATTAAATAAATGTTGGAGTGTTTTCATTATATTTATTGCCCAAAAGTTGAAAAATAAATGGGTTTTAAAAGATAGTAAATTGGTTGGAATAGGGAAAAATGGCATCTTTTATCTTGTGGATATAAGACTGTTTCCTAAGCATAAAAAATAGAAAGGCACATGTTGGTGGAGGGAAGTTGAGATGTAGAGAGTAGCAGTTGCACTCAGAGTTTCTGTTGCAGGGCTCACAATTTTCAATATCACCAGTATTTACTGACAAGCTTTGGGGACAACAGACAAAGGAAAAAATAGAACAAATAGGAGGAATAATTGTAATAGTCATAGAAATGCATGACAATACTGAGGAGTGATTAATTGTGCTCAGGAGAACTGTGGAAAGTTATACAGATGAGGTGACATCAGACTGGTCCTTATAGATGAGGAGGGACTTGCGACCTAATGAAAAGGAAGGAAATTCCAGAAAGAAGAAATTATGCATAATGGCGCAAAGGTACTAAGGATCATAACTTATGATGACCAGAGAGTCATAGATATGGATGGTGGACACAGGTGATGGGTAGTAAGAAGAGATGATGCTGGGAAATTAGACTGTGGTAGGGTTGTAAAGAACCCGATAAGCCATGCTATGAAATCTTTACAATATTCTTCAGGAATGGCAATGGGTAAACAGTTTTCTTTGTTCATTTGAAAATAGCATGGCAATACGTGAGGTCTATTTTTTTTACATCTTTGTTAGAATCTTTCTTTCTAAGGTTCTTATGCCCCAAAATACAGAAAGAATAAGTCAATGCAAATACGAGTGCATTTGTTACTTTGGCGACTAAGAAGGCCCACATGCAGTGTCTGATTTTCTGATTTATCAACAGAGTTCTTCCAGGAAGAGCCAGGTAGCAGTAGAGTAGGCCAGTTCACAGCAAAATGTTTGACTCCCAGTTTCTTGGGTTTGAATCCTTGTTCCATATTGAGTAAGCAACACCACCTTAAAGTCTCAGTTTCCTCATCTGTGAAATGGATATGAAACTACTATTACCTCATGGAGCTGTATTAGGATGATGAGAGTGCTTGTAAAACACTTACCTCAGGGGGCCTCCCCAGTGGTGCAGCGATTAAGTGCTGCACTGTGTGGCTGTTGGCAGCGGCAACACTAATTGGAAGCCCAGCTGGTGAGAATCCCACACGGTGCGGCAGACCTCTTCTGTCTCGCCTGCAGCTCCCTTCAGCAGTGTATTTCTGATCTGCCTGTTCTGCTACCCGCTCTGTCTCTGGTGAGCCCTCTCGCCGCCCCACGCCTTTGGCCTATACCCCAGCTTGTATGTATAAATAAAATCTTAAAAAAACAAACAAAACAAAAACACTTAACTCAGTGCCTCCAGTACAGGGAAGTGCTCAATAAATATTAGCAAACAAAAATCTGTGATATAGTTGGTACACATCAGAATCCAGGTCCTTATCCATGGAGCCTGAATCAGTCATTGTTCAACCTGAGAACTATCACATTTAAAATTCACTAAAGTAAGAAATGTGTCTTGTTTTTCTGGGGCATCATTAGATATTCCTTTCCAGGCTCTCTGTAAAATCCCAGTGGCTTATGAACAACAGTTATTTTGCACGTTTGTCATCCAAAGAACTTTCATTCACTAAGACCATAAATCTGAATACAAGTAGTTTTATCTTGATTATTTTTGGTGACAATTAAGAACTGTGACAGTCATACTTTTGGTTACTATGAAGCAGAAAGATTGGAGGAAAGACTCTGGGCTGATCTTAGGTTTATCTTGGTCTTTTAGATGTCTGTTCTCTTCTGGAAGCTAGTAGGGCTATGGCTAGTGTTAATCATGCTTTTTTGGTATGTTTAAATCTGTCACGTGGCTATCACTCAGGATTATGTCTCGGGTAAAATAATTTGAAGCAGGTCTCAGGTGCAATGAAAGTGCTGGTTTCTGTTGGAGTCGCATCTGCTAGTGCCGCGAGGCTGCTCCCGAGGACTCGTCACACTCGTTAGTGATGGGCTGCAGGGCACACACCGGCTGTTCTCCACCCCTGCATTTTCTAGCTGTATAAACACAGAGCTGTGCCAAGAAAATGCACACAGACTCATTTGGAAAGGCAAACACTGTAGAAAAATTATGCTTTTCAGCTTTTTCTGTGTCTCTGGCTGCATTCCACTGGAAGGTAATTCTTATACTAAATGTGGTTAGTGCATTTGATCACAGCTCTCAATTCCACCTCAGCTCTCAGTCAGCAGTTCTATTGAAATAAAAGTATGGATGCACATTTTCAAACCATTTTTGTCTTTTTGGCATTTGCCTGAAAGACTAAGTTCCACTGCACATTTTAATCATCTCTTTCTCTTTCACATATAATAATTCACATCTCCTTTTATATGGGAAGATGAGCAGTCTCTTCTGTGATGAGCTGGTCACAGCTATTTCTGAGATGGAAGGACGGCAACAGCACGGAGGGATTAAGTGTGTGAGCTCTGTGGCCAGACAGGTCAGAATTCCAGTCCTGCTGATGTATTGAAAATTGCTTAACTTCTTTTAGTCCTGGTTCCTTCATTGGTACAATAAGGATACTTGTAGTTGTCATACTTCTTAGAGTTGTAGTGAAGATAAAAGGACATAAGATGCTCAAAGTGATGCGCACAATGCCATGCACATGGTAAATCTAGGATAACTATAAACTAAAATGATTCTCCCAGTCATTTATGTCAATTCAGAAGCCAGAGAGCTAACATTCTAAACACTTTATTACTTAATGAGAACATGTATACACATAGAGGTCTTCAGAAATCATAAATCAGTTTTATGAATGAATTTTTTAAAGATTTATTTATTTATGCATACAAGCTGGGGTACAGGCCAGAGGCGTGGGGCGGCGAGAGGGTTCACCAGAGACAGAGTGGGGAGCAGCACAGGCAGATGGACGGAAACACACTGCTGAGGGGAGCAGCGGGCGAGGCAGGAGAGGTCTGCCGCGCCATGTGGGAATCTCCCCAGCCAGGCGTCAAACTCACGTCGCTGCCGACAGCTCCACAGCGCGGCACTTAACCCACTGCGCCACCAGGGAGGCCCTATGAATGAATTTTTTAATGTCATAAACCTTTGGTGACCATTTCTAGGACACCAGGCTCAGTGCTGAGAGTGCAGGAGTGACTAGTCATGAGCCTGTTCTCAGGAAGCGCACAGTCCCTAGGGGAGGCAGCTAGAGAGACGGGATGACACTGCATATGCAATGACAAGGGGCTGAATGGGGCGCAAGGGAGGCACATTAGTCCTGATCAGAACTCTCAGGGAAAGCTCACACACACAGTGAAAGAAGGACATGGATTCTTTATTTCCCCTCTTGCCTAGAGCAGCACCAAATTCCCATTTGAAATAGAAAAGTGAGAATTTCTTACTGCCCCATACTACTTCAGTAGGTATGTTCAGATGCTCAACTCTGACCTGGACTACTGCAGTGGTCTCTGTGTGGTCTCCAATGCATTGAAACATAAAAACAAATCTGGGGTCAGTAAGGAGAGATGTTATTCAAAAGGTTCATTGCGAGGCTAGGGGTCTGAAATGGACTATTGCAACGGGGAGAATGTTCTGATCAGGAGATCTACAAACATCAAAAGGGTTTTTCTTTCAGGGAAGGAGCAAACAGTAGAAAGAAATTGTGTAGGGAAGTGGGATGAATGGGAGTGTGTATCAGAGGCTGTTTTGAGGCCAGTTGATCTCAGGAGGGGTAGTAAAGGAAGGGCTGCATGCTGCTTCTGGCTGATGATGGACCAGAATGCATCTTAATCAAAATTTGATTAGCAAGCATTTTGTTCTGATTAGTCAGAGCAGCCAAACAGTTCACCTAATTATTTATGAGGCAAGGAATGTGAATTTGGAAGGTCAGTGTCTGGCCTTGTCATTGGGAAACGAGGGGAGTATCTAAGAGTCTTTAGCTAGGTCATTTGGGGCTTACTTGTTTGCCATAGGACAGTGCTGACAGAAGAGAAAAGGAATTTTGAAACTAATTTCCCAGGGGCACAGGGCTCAGGTACCATTCAATATTGTCACCAGGCTCTTCTCAGATAAAGGAACATTCTGAATGACAGATATGGTCAAGTTGTTCTTGGCTTAACATAGCTCAGCAGCTCTCATCACAGGAGAAGCTCTTCTTGATGGCTCGTCCTTATTTTTCTGTCACGTGTCCAGCTTTGGACTCTGCAGCACCAAAGCGCTGTGGTTTCCAGCCTACACCAATTAGACCCTAACCTCTATGTCTGTGTTCATGCTGTCCCCACGCCTGAAGTGACACACCTCCTTTACTTGGTGACACGTATCTAATTATCCTTAAAGTCTCTTCAGGAGACTCCCCCTAACCCTGTTCCCAGGCTGGGTTGAGCTCTTTCTTGTGTTGCTGTGGCATTCTGAATTTTTAACTCATTGAATTTAGCACATTGTAATAATCACTCTTTGTTTCTTTAGATCAGGGACTATACTATAAACCTTTCTAGTCAACATTTGTTTAATGTGTATGCAAGTGGTATCAATTTATTTGGTACTCTCCACTTTTTAGGCAAGAAAATTGAGGCTAGGAACCATGATTGACTTGCCAGTTATACAAAGATTTTGAATTGATTAGAATGGATATACTGATATTAAAATTATTTTGAACTGTATCTCTAGAGTTGTCATTTGTCCTGATGGCAAGACAATAAAAATGTAACTTTTTTGGTAAAAATAAAAAATGTGACAGCATGTATGAGTTTGTTCAGTTCATTGCATTTAACCTAATCATGGCACACTCATGATTGAACAATATTGGCCCTTTCTGTTGCAGCTTTAGACCTGTGAGCACATCTTCTTCAGTAGTATACCACTCAAGGTAACTAGTATAAGTAATTATTACAGCTCTAGAAAACTGATATCTCTACTCAAAGTTCTGAGTCAAATGTTCAGAAGCTGCTTAATTTCTTTTTTTTTAAGATTTATTTATTTATTTATGCACTACTGCATAAATAAATAAATAATAAAGCTGGAGTATATAGGCCAGAGGTGTGGGGTGGTGAGAGGATTCACCAGAGACAGAATGGGGAGCAGAACAGGCAGATCGACTGAAGCACACTGCTGAGGGGAGCAGTGGGTGAGGCTGGAGAGGTCTGCTGAGACTTGTGGGAATCCTTCTGGCCAGGTATTGAACTCGTGCTGCATTGACTCCTGACAGCCTCACAATGCAGCGCCCAACCCGTTGAGCCACCAGGGAGGCCCAGAAGCTGCTTAATTTCAACTCCAAAGTTTCCTGGTGTTTCAGAGTCTCTTCCTTTGTCTCATTCTTGGGTACTCTAGTAGTGGCAAAAAGTAAACTCTGTGACCTTATTTATGGCAGATAAAAGTCCAGTGAAAAAACCAGTAGTTTTGTCTTGTTCATTCAATTAATTATTTACTCACTTATTTCATAAACTGACCAATATTTATTAAGCACTTAATTTGTGCCAAGTACTATCCTAGGCCCTGGGATAAAGAGAAAAATGGAATGTGACTTCTATTCTTAAGGAATGCATAATCTTCTAGAGGAATCAGTCAGGCAATTAAATAAATGACAAAATGATATTAGTGCTAAAGAAATAATGTTAGGGTAAAAAAAGGGAAAAGTGGAACTGGGTTTCCTCAAAGTGTTATTTATGATACTTTTGATGTCTCTGAGTTTTCTAGGTTTTATGTCATTCACTCAAGAAATTATTAAAACCAAACCAAATTATTAAAACCAAACTACCAATAAGACTCCACTGAGAATCAACATGATTCCACCAAAACATCCTTGTGATTTTGTAGATTTAAGTCTCTGCCTTATACATTTGGCAAAAAAATTGAGTGATCTTTGATTCACTAATAAAGCATGAGACACTGTGTTGGCCAGAGAACAGAGATGCTGATTCCTGAATCTGAAAAATAGTAACTGTCAAGAGTATCAGCAATGAGGGGCCTCCCTGGTGGCGAAGCGGTTAAGCGCTGCGCTGTGGAGCTGTCGGCAGCGGCGACGCGAGTTCGACGCCCAGCCGGGGAGAATCCCACATGGTGCGACAGACCTCTCCTGCCTCGCCCGCTGCTCCCCTCAGCAGTGTACTTCTGATCTGCCTGTTCTGCTCCCCACTCTGTCTCTGGTGGACCCTCTCGCCGCCCCACGCCTCTGGCCTGTACCCCAACTTGTATGTATAAATAAAAAAAAAAATAAAAAAAAAAGAGTATCAGCAATGAAACTGTGCCACATTTTTTGATAAAAAATACTGCCCTAGAAATCAAAGGGCTTTGCTTTGCTTCTTTGTTTCCTGCAGATATTTGACAGTATGAAACTTTGAAAGACCTTCTTGGGAGATTTTTGTCTCTCGTGTTTGTTTTCTTTCCTTTCCAGTTCCTCCACACTCTTGTCAGGACTCTGTGGACCTGGTGCCATTTGCCTCATGTCCAAGAGCACACAGAAAGGACCCCATTTTGGTAGAAGGCCATTTGGGCATATTTTCTTACTAAGGAAATAGTTTGTGAAAGAGAAGTGGTTATGAACCCAGGAAAGGTTTTTTTCCTTGTGTAGTTCTTTGAGTAAGAACAAAATATGGTACCTTCCTCCCACTGGCAGCGTTGTCAGCAAGGTGGCCTTTTCTTTGCTGAGTAGTGAGTCTGCAGAATTCCTCTGAGACCCGGCCTGGGTCCCAGCACCCCACATTGGAGCTTCTTCCTCTTCTCACCCAGTGAGGACAGTAGTATTTTTCTTCCCCTGTGAGATGTTATTTTCTATTTTTTCTTCATGTCCATTATGCTATAGGCTATAGCAAAACAGAGGAATATTCTTGCTTCTGTCTTTTTGCTAGGGTAGTCTGTTTTCTTTTTTTTCTTTTATTATTAATTATATCTTTTACATTATTGTGTATTCCCCTTGGGTAACCCACCACTGATTCACCGGTGAACTGTCACCATAGTCCCTTGTGCTCTTTTCTCCCCCATTTTGAGCCCTTATCCTTCCCCTCCTTCTCTGAATGTCTCTCTCTTATTAGGTTCCCCTATATTCCTGGAATAAGTGAAACCATTCGATATTTTTCTCTTTTCTTCTGGCTTATTTTGCTGCTGTCCCCATCCTTCATTGTAATCTGTGAAATCCTTTGAAAACATGAGACCCACATCCAACATTATGTTCTTTTTTTAGTCCTTGCCATTAGGGTATATTTTCCTGTTTTTCCTGACCAGGCATGCTGGTATCATTCCTGCACCATACCTACCCCGGAATGCTATGCAAGATCTGAATGGATTAAATATTGACTGGGCTATATGTGGAATGATTGTAGCAGAGACTGGCTGGGATTTGTTTCCCAATCTTATCCACAGAGCATTGTGTTCTCTGTGGGATAATGTGAATGGAAAAGGAATAAGTTCTCTTGGCTCAGAGGAATAGTTAGAATAAAGGTCAAGCTGCTGAAGCAGAAAAACCCAAATATACAATATACAGTGACTTGTAATGGATATAAATCTATTTCCCTCTGATACCACAGTCTACTTGGTTGAGGCTGTGGGTCAGTTCTGCTTCATATGGTCATTCAGGGGCACAGCTTACTTCTGCCATTTTTCTCCATTTTCCAGGCTAGGAATGTTGACGATGCATTTCAGGCCTATCCAGGTCCAGTTAGCACTAAGGGATAGTAGAACATGTCAAGGAAGACAATTTCCTGTTTACCAAGTGGAGCAGAATTTGCATACATCATTTCTGCTCACATTCCATTGGTGAGAAATTTAGTCACATGGTCATACTTAGCTGCAAGGATGGTTGGCTACAACATTCAGTTTCTACATTGTGTCTAAGGAGGAGAGAAGAATGCACTTGGTAAGGAGGACAGAAACATGTCTATTCATTCATTTACTGGGCCTCCAGTCCAGCAAGGATCTGATTGACTTACACAGTTCTCTACCTTCTCAGGGTTTAGATTCCTCTTCTGCCAGAAATTCCTGAAAGAAGGAGAAAACCACAATTTATGCTTTGCATTTAGTTTCAAAAAGAACAAAAAATTATAAAATAACAGTAAGCTATACACTAACCCAAAGGTAGACTTAACATGCTGGAACAGTCTTCATTATTTGAGGTGAAAAGGAGAAAGACAAAGAGAAATGTGAACCAAAGCATATCTTTTACCACAAGCGCCTGTGTGGACTCACTTGTTGAGAGGAGAGGATTAATTTTTTAAAAAAGATTTATTTGTTTATGCATACAAGAGCTGGGGTGCAGGCCAGAAGTGGGGGAGGGGGTGTGAGAGGATTCACCAGAGTCAGAGTAGGGAACATAACAGTCAGACTGACTGAAATACACTGCTGAGGGGAGCAGTGCGTGAGACAGGAGAGGTCTGCTGCGCTATGTGGGAAGCTCCCTGGCAGAGGTCAAACCCATGCTGCAGTGGCTCTGGATAGCTGCATAGGCTGAGACTTAACCCCTTGCATCACCAAGGAGGCCCTGGAGAAGATTGATTTAAATCCTCCCTTATTGTTGCCTCATGTGTTGAACAAAGCCTAATATCAACCCAGTAAAACTGCTATTAAGAAGGAAGGCTAGTTTGTATTTTTTTGAAGAATGATACAAAATTAAACATTTTAAAATTCTGAAGGTTTAAAGCAGCTACAGTGTTAGGGAGAAAGGAACAACTTAAAGCATTGTGAAAGAGTGAGAGACTCCAAATTAACCAATGATAATCCCATTTGGAGTTGGCATTTCCTGTGAATTAGATCAAAATGACACGGAGATGTCATCTCACTCCTGATAGGATGTCATAAAGATAAGGGCTAACAAATGTTGCAGAAATGTGGAGAAAAAGGAACCTTTGAGCTCTGTTAGTGAGAATGTGAATTGGTGTAGCTACTTCAGAAAAAGGCATGAAGGTTCCTCAAAAATTAAAAATAAAACTGTCATATGATCCAGCAATTCCCCTTCTGGGACTGTATCTGGAGGTAACGAAAATACTGTGTCTGTTATCTGCACCCCATGTTCTTGACAGCCAAAGTGTGGAAGTGGCATTTCCACTGAATAAGTGAGGATCTGTAAGAAGCCAATAACAGTTTCCCCTCTGGACATTCATTGCTTCTGGTGGAAAGGGGGAGCATGTTTAAAGTGCCATTTTACTAACTTTTTTATAAATTGCAAAAGCAATGCCAGAGTATGTTAAGAGTTTTATTTTTTCTTTTGAATATAATAAAATCTGTAATAGCTTTGCCTAAATTGTGGCAGTTTAGCGAAAATAGAGTGCTTCTATTATTGTGTCTGCTGGAAACCAAGTGAAGAACAGGTGCCCACAGATGAAATTTGAAAAAAGAAGCCATATTTTCAGAGTCAAAAATAAGAACCTTTGTTCTTCCTGATAGAAACTACATAACAAATAAAACTAAATTATGAGTAATTTAAACTATGAAATTTTTAATTATGAATAATTTCCTTACCCTAAAAATGACTGTAGACAAGAACAGAAAGTCTAAGAATCAGTAATGTGATACTTTTTTTAAACAAAAAGCAACTAAGGCCCAAGGAACTGATATAGTTTGTTTTCAACATGAAAGAAATTACTTTAATGAGAGATTAGAAAGGCTGAGTTCAAAATCAAGGTCAAATGACATTTTTAAGGAAATCAGTGTACTCCGTTCATTGGCACAACAATGCATTTTCTTGACTTGAGCTAGCAACACTAGGGACAGCAGGTTTGTGAAGCAGAAACCTTATTGTATGTAATGGTTTTTGGACTCAGTGCATTCTTCCAGCTTCTGAATTTTCTCTATCATTGTATTTTTCTTCTCTCACTCACTGTTTCCTCTTCCATCTTCTATAAATTCATCACATCTTGGACAACAGAGATTTCAATCTTTGAACTCAGAATATTTACTATCTGTGACACCCACTTAATGGTTAGGATTTGCTTCATTGCATTTTTCATTTAAAAAGTGTGTCCAGTCTCCCCTGATATATGGTTCCTACCACCCTCTGCCTCTGTGAAGTCAGGAGCCAGACAGAGCTGGCTTTCAGTGAAGCACCTGAGAAATCATGAGTGAAATGAAATGAATGTGAGGAAAGAGAAATATGATGGATTTGAGACATTGAACCTGTCTACTGAGTGTATATGTATATATATTTTTTCTTTTATTTGACATATACCGATAGAAAATTTACTATATGCCAGGTCCTGAGCACTTTATTATTTTTATTATTTTAAAAAAGATTTATTCATTTATGCATACAAGAGTTGGGTGTAGGCCAGAGGTGTGTGTTTGGGGGTTAGGGGGAAGTGAGAGGATTCACCAGAGACAGAGTGGGGAGCAGAACAGTCAGACTGACTGAAATACACTGTTGAGGGGATCAGTGGGTGAGACAGGAGAGGTCTGCTGCACCATGTCAGAAGCTCCCAGGCTGGAGATCGAACTCGTGTTGCAGTGGCTGCTGATAGCTTCATTGTGCTGAGACTTAACCTCTTGCACCACCAGGGAGACCCCTATCCTGAGCATTTTAAAAACAATAACATTTAATTCCAAAAGAGATAGATACTATATTTCTGGATAGACACATGCTATTGTCTTCAAACCCTATTTATGGAGGCCATTTATTTAGTGTTATCATTTCATGTTGACATTTGAACTTTGGGGTGGCTTAGCTCCCATGTTCAGCCTCCTAATTTTCTTGAGACTGAGCTGCATATATTCAGAGGTGGTCAGGAAACTCTGATGCCTCCTTACTTTCCCCTGGTTGCTTCACACAATATCTGGCTTTGGGAAGAAAAGAACCAGAACTTTCATTTTCTTGGCTGAATCTCCAGCTGATGTATCTGTCCCCAGTTCTCTCCAAAGATGTAGGAATGCATGGAGAAGGGGAGTCATTGGGGAACTTAATTCTTATCATGATCGAGTTCTTACGTGCTGAACAGAAATTCTTCTCTTCCATTAGATTTTCCCACTAGATTTATCCTCCAAAGTCTTTCTGCTCATAGTGATGTGTTTGAACTTTGAAGTCAAACTGCTCAGGTTCAGATCTCAGCTTAGTTGCTTAGTAGCCATTTGATATTCACCTGTAAAATGGGAATGATTAACCGCCACTCAATTGGTTGTCATAGAATTAAATGAACAATTAAGAACAAGTGCTTAGAACAGTGCTTGACACAAAGCATACAAAACCTTTTAGATTGTGATTTTATAATGGTTTTGTTATATTTGCCTTGCTATCAAAGCAAAGTTTAAAATTTGTTTTTATATTGGTAATTATTTGTACTTCTTTTAAATCTTCACCTAGACCCAGAACATTATTGAACCTATAGCAAGCATAATGAGAAACTATGAAGGAAATTGGGAGGAATCTAGATTTTGAAACTAACCTGATCAGATCTTGCTCTCATATTTACCATTTACTTACTGAGTCTTAGTTCTACTCCCCTCACCCCCCACCCCCGAATAAGTAGGATAATGGTCAATTCCTATACAATAAAGTTGATGAGAAAATTACATTATATATATATGCATGTATGTGTGTGTTGTATTTATAATGAGTATATATAAGTATATATAGTAAAAAATACATATGTAGTAAATAATAATGGATGATACAGTGAGGTTACAGTTATTTCTCTGCAACCTGAGGTCAAGCGAGGGTCATTATGACAAAAATGGTTACACATTTAGGCCTATGAATATGATTTTTTGCTGAAGATGAGGTTACTTAATTCTGCTAAAGACCTCCAAGTAAGTAAATGGACTTTAGAAAAAATTTAATCATAGTGGCCTGGAAATACATACTCCTATTTAAAGTGCCAAGTTGGTAATATAACCAAGCTCTCATACCAATTATATATACATTTTAGATAAAAAGTTTATCAAATAAGCTTTGTCTTAATATTGAAAGACTATTTAGTATAAATGGTTTATTCTTCTGTCCTTTAAACCTTATTAAATTATATTACTTAGCAAGAAATTTGCTGCTACCTCGACTTTATCATCAAGATAAATCTCAGAACATGAAACTTAGTACTTTGACTCTTGTGAATCTTCCTAAAGATAATGTTGTTTTCTTTTCTTGTTAAGTTTGCCTTACATTTATTATAAAAATGAAATTTAAAATAATTGAAGCATAATTACATTGTTGAGTGTGCAAACATTTATAGCATTCTACCATTATATTGAATTTTTAAAATTAAATTTCTGGTGACTCTAGAAATAAGATATCTTGAAATGAAAATAGAAAAATGTACTTACTTACTTACTGATCAATTTTGTCTTGAGCCAGAGAATTCTTGAGATTACAGGCAGATGTGTTTATTGTTGGCTGTTTGCTCATGTACTGGATGTGGCCACATTTTTTCCTTTATTTTATCATTTTCTGACTTCATTTTCTTTCACTGAATAGGAATAAATGTGGAGAAGAGGTATGTTCTTAGGCTGAATGTTAGTTTCTATTTTTTTACATTAAAAAGTAATAAAAAAAGTTACATTAAAGAAGTAATACCCTTGAGATGATTGCTATTTGTTGATGATCACAATGTCCTACTGTGTCATCAGCCCTGCCTTCTAGATTTGGATGTTCGAGTGCATTGCCATGAAAAATTAATCAAGAGTAGCAGAATAGAACACTGGATCAAGGACAGTGAAGATATAAAGGTGTTTCCTATGGCCTGAATTGTGTCCCCTACATTTCATATGTTGAAGTCCAATCCCCAGTGTGACTATACTTAAAGAAAGGACTTTAGGAGATAATTGAGGTAAATGAGATCACAGGGGAAGGCTGCAGCCATGCACACCCAGTGGAAAGGCCTTGTGAGGACACATGGAGAAGGCAGCCATTTGCAGGCCAGGAAGGAGCTCTCACTGGAAGTCAAATCCTGCTGGACTTTGATCTGGGACTTCCAGCCTCCAGAGCTGTGAAAAATAAATTTGTTAATTTACCCAGACTATGGTGTTTTGTTATGACAGCCCAAGAAGACTAATATAGAAGAAAAGGAGATGAAGGAAGGAAAGGGATGCAGTCCTGTAAGATTTATATTTTAGATAAAGACAAGCTAGGAAATTAAGCAGACTCAGTTTGACGTGTGCAATTTATCAGGAAGCTTTTGAAATATCACCCTGTATAGTGAAACATCCAATGGATAAAACAAAAAGGGCTTTTTCGGGGGTCCTTTTTTATGTTGTCTTCCAAGAAACTTGCCTTGTAAAAGTTGCCAATGACTTTTTCACCTACTAGAGAAGGTAACTTGTCACGTGGGGGTAGATTGCTTTGTTCTGGGAAGTTTTTCCTGAGATTTTTTAAAATTATGATTTATAATAAAACAAAACATTTCCTATCATAATGGAGGCATTTTTTGTTTGGTACAGAATCCCTAATCATTCCTGGGCTTGTGAAAATGGAATGCAGCTCCAGAAGTAATGGGAGCTTTGAATAGGGGGCTATTAAATCTTTCAGGAAGCAAATGATTGAGAACACATTTCTTCCTCTTGGGAAAATCAAGGTTATTAGATACTCTCAAATGGATTAAAGAAGCTCTGACTAATTTCGCCTGGCAGAAGAAAATTCCAAGTCTCCCTAGTGGATATTGGTCATGAAGGAGAGAGAGGCCTGTGACTTAGCAGGGTCACGTGGCCCAGAGAGAGGTGAGTCTTATGCAACCTGTGGCTGAGGCTGTAAATCTCTCCTGTGCCAGCCAACCTTGTTCCAGGAGTCTGTGGCTGGGGCTGTGCAGGTAGACCAGTAAGTTCTATTTTCAGAGCTGTGATAGCTTGAGGTGATCACATGAACCCTTAGGGAAAGACCTGCCTATCTGTGATAGGTGCCGCCTGAAATATTCTGATTGAGACAGCAGTGTCAACGTCTCGATCATCACAGCAGTGACTAAGGAGCCCAGGGCATCATCCTTCGTGAGCACAAACAAGAGCACCAATAGAGTCAGGTGCTCCTGACCCATATGACTTCAAAGATGTGTGGGCACAAAAATACCTGATGAACATGTGCTTCAGCTCTCCTGATCTGGACCAGATTCCAAAGATGAATAAGAACAGATGTGCAGCTGATGAAGATTTCTGACCATCAAGGACCACACCAGACTCTGGCCAAACCACTGGTGAGAGCTATAGGAACTGACTGAAAAAAATCTCAGAATCACAGAAGTGAAGACCCTAGGAAGATAATATTCCAGGGATCAATAGAAAAACAGTTTGAGCATTTTCATTTAAATAATGAAGATACTTGATCTTAATTGGTAGAGGACAGTTCATTTTATGTGCCAATTTAGGTAGGCTATAGTGCTCAGTAGCTTGGTGAAATAGGGTTGCTATGAGTTATTTTGTAGATGTGATTAACATTTGCAGTAATTGACTTTAAATAAAGGTGATTACCCTGAATAATGTGAGTGGGACTTACCCAGTGAGTTCAAGCCCTGAAAAGCAAAGATCAAGGCTTTTAAGAGAAGAAGGGATTCTCCTCAAGATTGTAACAGAAACCCTGTCTGAGTCTCCAGGCTTCCTGACTGCCCTACAGATTTTTGACTTGCCAGCTCCCACAGTAGTGCAAGCTAATTCTCTAAAATTTCTTTCTGTATCAATATAGATATGTGTGTGTGTATCCCATTGGTTGTGTTTCTAACAAGAACCGTTATATACAAATAACAAAAGCTTTTAAAATGTAGATTTATAAGTGCTTTAGAAGCATGGTAAAGAATCAAAACATTTCTTGTAATAGTGATCAAATTTGGTGATTTTGGTGAGATAAACCAAGCTGATTCAGTGGGAATAAAAATTTCACATATCACATTATTAGTATTCCATTGTGCATATATGCCACATATTTTGAATCTACTCCTCTGGCCTTAGGCTCTTAGGTTGTTTCCATAATTTGGCTATTGTTAATGTGCTATAATGAACACAGAAGTGTATATATCCATTTGAATTAGTGTTTTTTATCCTTTGGATCAATACCTAGGAATGGAATTACTGAATCTTATGGTCTGTAAAATATGTGAATATATATATATAGATTAGATTATATATATTATAAGTTTATATATAATATATATTATATATAATATAATATATATATAATATATTGATTTGTGTGTTTAACAGGAATATTTTCAGAACAGAAATGACTTAGCAGCAATAGAGATGCTGTATTCTGAGGCATAAGAGCACTTTGAAGATTATTACAGATAATTTTTCCTGCAGGTATCAACATTGCTTCAGTTTTTCAGTGGTGCCCACTACTTAAATAATGATTAAAATGGGTCAGATATGTTCCAAACAGCTTTACTACAACTCTCTGAAATACAGTTTCACAAAACTGTAACTGTGTTCTAGACACTGTGAAATAGCACTTATTTCCTTTAGTTATATCTGAATCCATTATAATATAACTGTGCTTAAAATAATAGCCTCAAGTTAATTAACATTCTGAATGTTTTGGTCATAGCTGTTACTCACAGTATTGTTCATATTTGATGTTGGATTCATGTGAGTACAGTGTTAGCTGCATTCTTTGTCCTTTGGGTTTGCTCTCATAATGTAACTCAGACAGTTCACAGAAAAAAGACAAGAATCACTCAAGGGAAGAGGCTCTTACCAGAACAGAAGGCAGGAAGACTCACCGTTATTCAGTGGAGCCTGGAAATCTTAAACGCGACTAAAACTGCTTCCAAAAAAGTTGAGGTCTGAGAAGAGACTAGTATGAGGAAAGGAAAGAAAACAAGCTAGTGAGCACATTTATTTCATTCTCAGACATATAAAAGAACAAAGGAGAATAAGATTGAGGGAAAAAAATAAAGTACTGAATAAGAGGTTATATTTTTTAGGTTGAAGAAAGTGTATGGAGTTAACAAACTCCACACAAACAAGCAAATGAACAAAATATGTGGGCAAGGAAAGAGGCATAACTGATTTTGGAAACAGAAGGGATACTCATGTTTGGTAAAAAATTCAGAGGAGAAAACTGTGGTCTCTGAAAAGAGTCATAATGGTAATATGATCACAGAATGTGAAATTGTTCAAACATTTTTGTTGTAAGTATACAAAGGAAATGTGGAGTCAGCAGAATTGCATTTTGCTTCTGACCATGCTGTTTTCTAGCTGGGTGATTCTAGACAATTCATGCAACTACTTTTTACTTCAGGTCAACAAATTGTTTTCAGAACCAATTATATGGCTTGTCCTTTGCAGGTATCAGAGACAGCTCTGTATACAATCTAAGCCTCAAACTTCCTCAGATATAAGGTGAAATTAATGTGTGTAATTCTGATTAGAGTAGGTTTTCTAAGATGGTTAAAAATAAAATTGTGCTTCGCTAAAATGAATGGTCTGGTGAGACCAAATTGGAGATACTGAAGTACATTAAAATTGCACAGTAATTCCAATTTAGAATTTTTGGTTTCCTTTACTGAAAGTCTTGGAAGAAAAGTTTGAGAATGCTTGCAAGATTTAAATACCTTGTGAGGAGACATCAAGTATATGCTGTATGGGTATCCAAGTTGGGAAAATATAAAGATTTGGGAATATCTGTTGGTGTAATCAGACAAGATTTCTGTCCACAGGCATCTTTTTGCAACCACTGTTGCATATTGTTCTAAAGAATTTCCTAGGAGAAGAATTTGAACAGTGTCTACAAATGAGTTACAAACTTCTGTAATTTCATTTTAGAGAATTGAGAAGGTTGTGAAGGGAAGAGCAGCATTTAAATTCTAAGAGGTAGCCTAGGAGAGAAATAATCCTAAGAAAAGATAGACTTAGACATGGCATAAATATCACCTGACCATTGATGGGCACAGACAAATCGTTACCTAAAGTCCTCCGGGCAGAGAGCTCTCTGCTGAAAGGAAAGGTCTAGGTGTATTTCTGTAGTTCCTCAGAGTCTCCTGTTACGGGATTCCATTTATAGTGTAACGTGATTTTCTTGGAAGAAAATGTGGGACATATTCTTTTATGTAGCCAGATACCTGGGATATGAGACACCCTTTATAGCATTAAATTTGGACATGGCAAGCATGGAGTGAGACTGGTTAATTAATTCTGAGAGTCATCCTTTGGTCATTGTGGGTTAAAGCTTGCTCCAGCTTAACTTCATTTCCTCAAATGCGAATGAAGTACCTGCTGCGCACATGGCACCCTGCTGGAAGGTGACAGCATCCTGTAAATACATGTTAGGGGTGTGACAGAGTGCCACAAGGCATTAGGGCCGAACAATCCATTCTAATTTGCAGCTTGAAAAATATGTAATGGAAATTAATTAACAGATAAATGGTGGCATTTGAACTTGGCTTCAAAGGATGAATAGGGTTCTGGTAGGTAGAGAAGGTAGGAGGAAAGCTATTTCAAGATAAAATAGGTACAGAAAAATAGTGCTTCAGGGGAAAATGATACATTGTCTAGAGAACATCTCTCCTGGTTATCTGTTTCTATGGGATCTGCTTTTAAAATACAACTTTGTAAGTTGTAGGTAACTGATAACAGTATGGCTTAGTTTCTTGAGACTGTTGTAACAAATTACCAAAACTTGGTGTCATAAAACAACAGACATTTATTCTATCACAGTTCTGGAGACCAGAAGTCAAAAACCAAGGTGCTGGCAGGGTTTCCTTCCTCCAAAAGCTCTAGGGGAGAGTCTCCTCATAGCCTCTTTCAGTTTTTGGTGGCTTCAGGCTTACCTCAGCTTGTGGCTCCATCACTCTAAGCTCAGCCTCCCTGCTCACATTGCCTCCTTCCCTTCTGTCTGCCAAATTTCTCCTGTGTCTCAGAATACCAGTCATTGGTTTTAGGGCTTACTTTGATGATCCAGGATGATCTTTTTATTTTAAGGCCTTTAATTATATTTGCATAGACCCTTTTTCCAAATAAGTTAATATTCACAATTTCTAGGGCCTAAGAAGTGGACATATCTTCTTGGGAAACAACCATTCAACCCACTACAATGCAAAATAATTTTGCCTATGGCCATGCACTTTGTGTCTTTTCTAGAGGTTCAGTTGACTTTCCTACTGCTCACTCCCTATTAGAAAAACTAGGTTTGTCCCCATTGGCAATTTCATTTCAGTACTTCTGATTTATCAATGACTCTGCTTTTACTATTTTCTTTTGAACCAGCTATAAACTCTAACTAATAGCCTCACTGATTAAGCTAAATATTTAACTTGTTTACCAAAACAAAATTTCTTGAATTTTTACAAAATTCTAGTCTCCAGAATTGTGATCAAATAAATGTCTGTTGTTTTATGACACCAAGGATTTGGTAATTTATGATTTTTGATAATCATCTTCTAAAAGACAGCTGTAAGAGAAAAGTACTGATTGAAAAAGACGTTATTTATTATATCTTTCTTCACTATAATATGAAACCCATAATTGCAGGCATTTTTATGTTTTGTTAACTGACCTATTTCCAGTGCTGACAAAGTGCCTGGCACATAGTAGGTACTTCATAATCATTTTTAAAAATGAATGTATGTTGAATTAAAAGAGAATAAGGAGTGTTTTATGTTTGAAAGCATGTAGTAGGAACAAATATGTTGAAGAAGCAGGGTGTAAGTTATTATTGGCTTTGAATGCCATGAAAAAAATTTGGATTTATTTTGGAACATTAAGGAGTCACTGAAGGTGCAAGCTGGTCTCTTATTGAGATATGTTTATCTTGGTCTGTTTTCTGAAGCTAGATTATAAAGTCTCTGCCTAATATTGTGGTGATTTCTGTGTATTATTTTTTACCCAATGGTTGGAAGAAAATTTAGATTTTTTACTGAAATTGACATTTAATAATCACAAAAGATAATGATAGGATTTATAAATTGACTTTATAAAGACATCTGTCTTAGACTGGCTATAAACTTTAGAAAATTGAGTGAAGACTTTAACAGTGGCCAGATACCAACATAAATTGATCTTAGTGTATGTATGCGCATAGGAAACTCTTTTACCGTTATAATATTTTTGGAAAGATTATTACTTCAGAATGAAAGATCATATTAATGACTTTAAATTGCAGATATCAGAAATCCACACATATGAAAGAATTCATTAACCAATAAAAGAAACTGAAGAGGCATGGTGGGAAATCATGCTTGTTTTTCAGTTTTCTATATTTTTCCCATATATTTTCCACTATTCGATTATGTAAGCACATGTTCAAATGCTTTTCTTTATTACTTTTGGTAATAAATCAGTTAGGAGTATACTCTTTCGCAACTTCTGGAATAAGACAGCAAAGGAAGTTAGGCTGTCAATGTGGAAGGGCAGTTCCCAGTGTCCCATAGTGATTAACATCAAATAAAAAAAAAAAATCCAGTTTGGAACTTCCCAGCAGCCAAAGCAAAATAAGCAATGGAAAATATACTCCTTTATATGGCATGTCAGGCCTAGGAGGGAAACAAATAAATGTATAGTCCCTACCCCACACAAAAGCTTCCTGGTTATGCTGGGCTTGATAGAAACATCTCCTGTGAGGTTTTGGTCACTGAAAAAGTGATCATATTTTATTTCTCTGGCTTATTTTGTGTTTCATGGTTTGCTGCACTAGGAAAAGAAATTTCGTCTCCTCCACTGAGCCTTCTTTGATTCAAATAAGCACAGATTATAGACAAGTATTTGTCTATATAGGTCTATGGCAGGAAATTATTTAGAATTTTATTGTTTCATAGCCAGAAAATGCAATCTCAATTAAACAATATTACTGATATGTCAAGCAGCCTTGAAACTTGGTTAAATATTTTCTAATCTACCATCATGTTATCCCACACAAAAAAATATGTACTGGATTCATTGTAGTATGTTTAATTTTACAAGTATACTTTTTATAAACAACGTGTTCAAAAATTGATGGATCAAATTATTCACTATGTTGAACTCTCAGATTGAGTTTCAAAGTAGTGTAAAGTATTTGGCTAAGTTCTGATTTGCTCAGGTCCAGGAGAGATTTACAGCAGGCACAGAGCACTTGTTGTGCAGGGAAGGTCCCCATTCCCTCTTTGTGTTTGGAATCAATGGCTCCATTGTAGTCAAGGTGACAGTGACGCATTCTGAAGCCAGGGACAAATACAATCCCAGCACTGAAGTTGGTGGAGAGAATACAGATTTGTAGGACACAAATTAGTCTCTAGAAGGCTTTAGTGATGCTTCAGGTCATTTGTTTTCACAAATAGTTTTCAAGTTTCTGCAATTATTAACCCAAACCAAAATTACCCAATTGTTTTCAGCCAAACTCTTTTCTGTTTTAATAAATCAGTTACTTGTATAAGAACAGGTCTCTGATGTTCACATAGAGTTAAAATTGTTTTCAAGAGGAGTACAGGGGAAAATCAAGGTTAAAAGAAAACCCCACTGATATATTTCTACCATTTTAAATCTTCTTATGAAATTATTTCTTTAATCTGTCAAATGAGTTAAGACAAGACCAGGAGGAGTAATAGCTGGGGACTTTTAAATATTTTGTTTGTATTGACTAAACAGAAGAACTGCAAGGAATATTCCTATAGGAATATCTGTTTTAGTAAATGCACCTTTTAATTGGTTGAGATCTATCATCCTAAATTGATCTTACTTAACATTGTTGTCTTTACATACCAACTAGAAACTTTATTAAAAAAATGATGTTACTTCAGTCATTGGGGGTCTTTATAAATGTTTCCCAGATTGCTTCATTCTTCATGCACACATACACACAAACACACACGAAAGAAATCTGTAGGAAGTGAATTGACTATAGTCACATAAGTCTCCTTATTTGGGGACTGGGGTAGGTGGAAGATGCTCAAGTGGGAAGAGAATCAAGCAGCATGAATCTGAGGAAAAAGGAGGACAAATGAGCACTTGTTCACAAAGCATGGAAACAAATTAGCTAATTAACTAGCAAATTTGCAGTTTCTACCCAAGGGAAAAAGTGTTTGGCTACTAACACATGAGCAGACTGAAGAGCTTCTGGAGACACAGATCTGAGTAAGAACTACAAAGATGTTGGTGTTTTACCAGTAAACAATCTGATATGTGAACATGATTAATTAGTCTTCACTGATGGGTTGGATGTATGATTTTTACAAAACAACAAGTGTTTGATGGTGGAAAAAAATCTTCCTAGGTAAAGCCCTTTTAGCTGAAAAGGGGCTAGTAAAGGAAAAATACAGGTTAGGTGGGAGTTAGAAATAATGTTTGAGATGTTCTGTTAACACTAGAAAAGGCTGTATCTGTACAGTGATGTACATCCTGAGAAATGTGTCCTTACGTGACTTCATCCTTGTGTGAACATCATAGCGTAATACTGCTCCAACCCTACGCACACCTCGGCTACATGGTGGAGTCTGGGGACCACTGTTAAGTCCACGGGCCATCACTTGGTTGTAATGCTAAATGACACACGACTGTATTTCTTGACACTTTGCTATTCTCTGTGTACCTCATATACTGCTTATTTTTAAGAAAATGATCAAGAATGGTTATAATAATACGTGAGTAAATAATTCCCCCAGATGTTAAGAGAAAAATAAGAGTTGAATCCCTGTCATTTCAACCATTTTTTCAAAATGTATAGAAACCAATTTAATAGGACTCTTGCACTTTATTTTTTAACTGACATACAAAAATGTCACTATTGGGGTGTACAGTTCTGAGTTTTGACAAGTACATAAAATACTGTGATACCACCACAAGCAAGATACGGAACAGCTCCAATACCCTCTAACGTTCATCCTGCTACCTGTTTATAGGCCCCCTCCCTCCACATGGAGCCCTGACACCCCCCCGATCTGCTTTTTGTTCCTATAGTTTTGCCTTTTCCAGTGTGTCATTCATATACAATCACTGCATATTATTTACCTTTTTTTTTTTTTTTTGCCAGGAGCTTCAAAATCTCAAGGAGTTTTATGTACCTTTTTTTACAAGGAAAGAATAGACTGAAGATGTCATAGCTACCAGGTATAGTAGACTTGCTGTATTTGGCATTTAATTATTTCATTAAAAATAAATTCATGAGAGAGTATTATTTATACTCCTGGACAGTGAAGCTCCTCTTGGGCCCTGCAGGATCAGGCAAACTCATGAACATCTAATGGAAATAAAAAAACCTCTTCTCTAAAAAGGTATTGGACTGAGACTATTGCTGAGACAGGAAGGACAGTTATTCTGTGAAGGGCATAGTCCATTACTTATTGGCTCTCCATGGTCAACGGAAACATCCAATGGGTAAATCCTACCTTTATGTTGCATGTATTTCAAGAAATACAGTAGAATTGGCAATATTCTACTGTATTTTATTTTTAAATGTCTCTGAGTCCAAAGGATTGCAAATACATATACATTATTTAAATACATGCAGTAAAATAATATCTTGAGATATTAATGTTTTTATTTTGTATTTATTTTCCTCACTTATTGATATATGTCCTTTCCCCCATATTAATTCAAGAAGTAAGATTGTTTTACTAAGAACAAAAGAGCAAGAAATAGTTTATCCATTCTTTTTGTTTTAATTTTCCAAGTCACACTCTTAATCATCATCAGGAAGAAAAACCCAAAGTAAATTACCTTGGAAGCTAGTGAATTAATGATAGACTTGGAAAAAAAGAGGAAGAACCAATTGTTTTATCCATACTGTCCTCTCACTGAGATGGGAAACAGGGTTTCCAGGGAGAGAGAGGGGTTACAGAGAGGAAGCAGGAGCTGGGGGACTAGAGAGCTGGGAGAGGAGAGAATGGGACAGGAGTGGACCCATGTGAGAAGCCTGGTGAGAGAGGAGACTGCCAAGCAGACTTTATTAACTTCATCGAATCCCACCTGGGATTGGTTAAGCAGTCCATAGATGTTTCTGACAAAATTTGTCAAGGGAAAATATACGTTACTGTGTAAACCAGAGGGTTAAACTTGGCCTCTGTAACAAGACCAGTTAGTCTTTGTGATTTGTCTTTCTTCTCTTTGTGCTATTTCTCCAAATTGTTTAATAAGCATCCCTTGGTCTTAAAGAGAGAAGTTTCCTAATCATCTTTTTATGTGTTGAAAGATGCTAAGTTCCCTCACTGAGAGGGAACTTCCTTTAAAGGTGGTGGAGTTTGTGGTGATACCACTTCCCATGGACATTTAGCTTTTTAGAGCCCTTTAACTACACCAGACACACACACACACACACACACACACACACACACACACACACACACACGCCTTACCATTTCCCCCTCCCCCACAAGATAGGGAGTTGTGTCCTGGAGGAAGGTCATTGCTGGTCAGAAAGGGCCCCAGGAGAGGACTTACAGCCCCATGTCCAGCACTCTTCCCACTCCTGGACTCCAAGGGATGAGCCTGCGCTTCCTCAGAAGCCAGCTTTGCTGTAAAGATGATGTTAGGTGTGTGGAGAAGGAAACCTATTTACCTCCAGTCCCATTTTTACCCTTCCCAAGGTATTGGAGTTCACTTCACTTGCAAGCAAATCTTCATTTAATTGTTGCATATGCCCCCTCACCCCAGATAAACCTTCTCTCATTCCATATGCAAAATGTAAAATTGGGCCCTTAAGTACTTTTTCATTAGTGAGGTTCCGAATAAACATTTACTGGTTAAATATTCCCTTATCTTGAAGGAATTAATTACTGAGATCCTGAACTGAAATCACATTGACAACAAGTTAAAAATGTATAGTCTGTGCAAAGAGTGTTTTATGAAAATAGAATTTAAATAATTAAAATAAACCTTTACAGTTGTTTTTTTCCCCACAGGAGGTAATGAGTTGCTTCCTTGTTCATCTTTATATGTCAAAAAAAAAAAAACAAAAAACCCAAAACATGAAAAGTCAAACTTAGCAGCTGAGATGCCCCCATGGATTTAAGTCCCTAATAATCCCTTCCTCCCTCCCAGAAAATTAAATTAATCCATGCCTGAAAGCATAGCCCACTCTCCTTTGCCTATTTTTGTTTCACAGCAAGTCTAATCTGTCCCTGCCTGTCTCTGCTCTAATCCTGTTTATGGACTTTAACTCTCTGAGGTCAGGCAAGGATGCAGCGTTGAAATGAATTTAAATTGGATTAAGAAAACACAGCTACCTAAGGTTCTTTGTATAATTTTGATCTATTTTGAGGTATCTCCTCACCTTTGCTACTTATTATTATAATATTTATAAATCTCTTTTGTGAAGAGAGCAAAGCATCTTTGGAATCTCCATTTTTATCACTGGCGGGAAGGTGATGGTGAAGGAATACAAAATCAATCTCTGAAATGGGAAAAGGGGCAATATTCTAGTTTGAGTTGAAGGTAGCTATCTAAGGCTTTTTGCTATAGCTCTGGACTTAGTGGTGGAGGATGCATGAGGGGGATTAGATCTGAGAGTTGGGGCAGGGGCCAGGCCTGTTTGGCTGAAATAGTCTGATCTTGACACCAACAATCCATTAAATCTTTTTTTAAGAAAACCCTTTTTACTGAGATCCTTAAATTGCTGATTTGATATTTTTGGAGTAAACGGATAATTTTTTATCCACTCAGGGATGTAAAGATAAGCTTACTATAAATACTAAATATATATTTCATAGGTAAAACAAATAACCTCTTTATGTTATCTGCCAAAGGAAATAATCTCTCAGTCAGCTGAGTGGACTGCCTTTCACAGTGCTGATAACCAGCCAGCTCACTCAAATATTTCAACAGCGTAATAAACCCCATAACCCACTACCAATATCCAAAAGTCATTAACTGTTTTTCAAATAAATTTTCATAGGAAATTATTGCTTTTAAGAATTAAAATTGTAATTGACTTTCTCTGTTCATTTATCTTCTCCTTGAAAGGTAAAATGAAATGTAAATTCTGTTTTCAGGTATGTGTGTGTGTGTGTGTGTGTGTGTGTGTGTGTGTGTGTGTGTTGAACAGACAACTCGGGGAGTTCATTTTTCTTAAATTTAATTCAGGCTACAGATAATCATAATACTAAGAACAATAGGTTTTAAAACTGTAAAACAGTGGACTTGATTTTTGGTCTATATAATGCCTAGAAACAAATAAATCAAGTAATTTCATTGAATTTGCAAAATTTGAAGATTATTCTGAATTAGCTGAAGCTCCAGCTTCCCTCTCATGTCCTATCTTGCAACTACTCATTCGTTTGTCTTTGAAATCTTATAAGGCTATAAGCTTGCATGACCTTTCTAACACTGAGCTGTATCCTGTTTTGTATTCTTTCCTAAATTTTTAATGTGTGAAATGTGTCTTTCCAACTAGATAGCACTTCCCTGGGTTGAACAGACATAACTTCTTTCCTGCCCATGTCAACACCTGTGTTCCAGCCTATGTTAACACCTGGCAGTCACGGTTACCTGTCCATTGAACAAAGTCGAGGAGCCAGGATGGTGAAGCAGAGAATTTCAAATCACATGACTCCCAAGCTCACTCAGTTGTCTCCTTCTGTTTCCTTCTCACTCTGACTCATTTTCTGCCTCTGGCTGGCACTCCTTATGTTCTCTCTGTTGTCTACTCACTGAGGGCAAGGACATTATCACGCCCTTATTTGCAATTCCAGAACTTTATACAAATATAATTATAGTTTTTTAGTGCAAATAACAGAAACTAACTAACTTGAACAAACGTTATATTTATTGAAAATATATGTAAGAGTTTGAAAGTTTGAAGGGAAAGCCGATGATCCATGCCTGGGACGAATAATGAGTCCAGAAGGCCTCTGTGGCAGGAGAATTTGATAATCAGATGTAGGCACAGCCATTTTAGTCTGCCAACTCCATCAGCTTTTCTAGGCCTTTTGATACTCTGCCCACAATTCAAAAACCTGGAGAGAAAGTGATGGGACAAGCTTGACTTGACTTGGGCAGTGAGAAGAATGATCTGATATTCCTTGGCAAATCTTGAAGTTTTTTAAAGGCAGAGAAGACACTAGGTTTCCTACCCCAGCAAAGTATGCACATGCCTTAAGAAAGAAGAGTGAGTGGGTAGCTTCCAGGAGAGAAACTGGATGGGCAATGACAACTGTCCATCACAAGATTTAATAAACATTTGATGCTTTGTTGATAGCAAATGATCAAATAGAGTGGGGTTAAGATTTACTTTTTAAATTTATTTAATAGGAATGAGTATCTTTTCATAAACCCTGATGCTAATTTAATATCTTTCTATATTCTTGTAAAAACCATAAAAGAATGTGTATGTAAAATTATAGAATAGAAAATAAAAATATTTTCAATGGAATCCTATTTCAACATAAGATAGCTAATAGAGGCCTCTCAAAAATCTATCATTTCTGTATCCAAACTAGGCAAGTCTGTACAGAAAGCATGGGGACAATTAGTCTGTGTTTTGGAATCACAATTCCCATTGCATGGGGGAAATTTGATATGTTTTCCATGTTTGTTACTGAGATTATAATCTCAGTAATACCTGGAGTTGTATTGACTATTCAAAGCCCTGCTGGGCTGAATGAATGCCTTGCCAACATTTCCAGGGGAATCTAGGTCACGTGGCTACTATAATACCTTCAACACCGCCTCTACCACCTCCACCTCCCTTGCTCTACATTGGGCAAGGCCCTTGAGTCAAAAGCAGATTTGAGAGCGATAGTAGGACAGTCCTGGGAGAGCTGGGCTTTGGTGGGGTGTTCTGCTTGTGGCATTCATGCACTTATTTACCCCTTTGTTCATGCATTCACCAAACATTTATTTAGCATCTAGTATATTTTCTTAGGTACTTTGCTAGCACTAGGGATAGAACAGACTAATAGGTAACCAGCACAGAACTATGGCCACATTGCTGCTTTACAGGCAGCAATGTGTTCTGATTGGCCAGAGTATTTCTGATACAGCTATTAAATATTTCTAACATTATCCCTGGATATGAAGATGAATAAGATACAGTCAAGGCTGTGAAGAAATTCACACATAGACAGAAGGGAAAGATACATAAGCAAATGAAAGCATTATGGAATAATAAGTGCTATTCTTTGCATAGTAATTTATTCTTTAGTTTGGTCTGTTTCAGATTTCTGGATTTTCTTTACACCTTTCATTTTCATTGTAAAAATTAAATCCATGTAGAAACAAAGTAAAAGCATACCATATTAACAAGCAAAACATTGCTATAGCTTTCTGATCTCTTCCAAGCAAAGTCTTTTGCTCTAATAAATTCTTGGAAGTGATCATTTTTCCAGGGCTTGTATAGTCATACAAGCATAGCTAATTGTGTAATGAGAGACAGAGGGAGAAAACAGCAAATGAGCAGTTATGTTTCTTCTCTTCTCTGAGCAGTTATGTTTCTCTTCTCTCATATTATTTAATATGATAGATTTTCTTGTTACTCTAAAAACAAACAGCTACCGAAACCCGACTAAGTGTCAGACAATTTATGTAGTGACAGGAAATACAAATATTTGACAGATATGGTTTTTTTAAGAAACCGCAGATAATTTAGGGCTAAATAGAGTATGTATGTTGAGAAATCTGAGTCCCAGAAAAGTTGAAATAATTGGCCCAGGTTTTCTCTCTACATCTTCAATTAATCATTCAGTAAGTGATTCTTCTGTTACTATGAGTAAAACATGGCAAACACAAACTTGTCTGTTTTTTCTGCATTTAATTTTATTTGTGCCCTGCCCTCTCTGGATTTCTTTGTAAATGAGAGGTAAGGCTGAATTAAATGCTGCCACCTGCAAACAGAAGTCTTTATTTGTTACTAGTTTTTAAAGATTTACTTTATTTATGTATAGAGGAACTGGGGTATAGGCCAGAGGTGCCAGGGGTGAGAGGATTTACCAGAGACAGAGTGAGAAGCAGAAAAGGCAGATTGACTGTAATACACTGCTGAGGGGAGCAGCGGGCAAAACAGGAGAGGTCTGCTGTGCCATATGGTTTAGCTCCCTGGCTGGGTATGAACTCAGGCCATGGAGTTTATAGCACTGTGACTTAACCCCTAGACTAACCCCTAAGCCACCAGACAAGTCCAAACAAAAGTCTTTAAATATGACCTTAGCTCACTTAACAAATGAATGAAGAAGAACAAGGAAAAGACTGTATAATTGTGGGGTTTTTTGCCTACTGTTTAGAATTTTGATTTCTCATCTTCCACCTTTCACATAGAACCAATACTATCCCACCCGCATATATACATTTTTGTATCTTACAGTTTAAATTAGTCTATATTTATTTTGCAGGCAATACAGGTACTAGACCCCATAGAGCTGTAGGAGTACTGTGTGTGTGTGTCATATTTTAAAGGAGCTGCTGGTATAGTGAGAATGCCCATCATGAGCAGATAGCAGCTACTTAACAGTCCCAGTAGCAACAAGATAATGTGACATTCTAAGTGGTGATGTCTGAAAAGGAGTTTGGGGAGTGCAGATTTTCATTTCGTGTACTCATTTGAAAAGCCACTCAGGGAACACTAAATTTCTAGTCATTTAAAAAAGAAACAGCCTCTATATTTAGCAGGCCATTGCTTAGAGGTAATGAAATGCTTGCAAATAAATTCCAGCTTAATATGTTAAATTCAAATCCTGCTGAAAACTAATCACCGCTTGATGTTTTTCTATTTCATACCTCAGGCTCAGGTGAAATACATATCTTCACTCCTACAAATGAAGAAAATTGGTATATCTCCCTGCTTTCAAATATCTAGAGATTTCTTTGCTTGCCGTTAAAAAATAAGGATTTTTGAAAGCACTCATTGTAGTTAATATTTTATAGGTTATTCAAACTCTACTTTCTCTTACAGGTATCTGAAATTTAGTTAAATAAAGAGAAATATTGTTTTAAATCAAAAATTCATATTTCGGTAAGGATGTTAAAAAATGTTTAAGGCCTTTTGAAATGCAGTTTAGCAAGTGTTTTTTTAATGTTTACCACTAGGTAGGAACTGTGAGAGAAGGTGGGGGAGAGGGAAGGGAGAGTGGGAGGGCCTGGCAGCGCACCAGGGGGTTATAGCACCCACTAACTTACTGGGCTGTCTTCCAAATTCCAGCTCTGCCACATTCCAATGGTGTGCTCCTGGAAGAGTTCCTCAATTCCTCAAATATAAAATTGATACAACAATGATAATGATAATACTCATTGCATAGGGTTTTATGAGGAATAATACTTGGCAAGCACTAGAGCAGTGCCTAGCATACAGTAAATGCTGGATAGGTAGGTATTTATTCAATAAGGCTGCTGTGGTTACATTAATTGTTAACGTACACTGAGCTCATACTCTGCACCATGCATTGTACTAACATTTTGTGTAGGTTATTTCCTTTAGGCCTCACCACAGCCTTGGGGAGTTGATATTATCATTATCTTCATCTTTTAGATGTGGAAACTGAGAATTAAAATGCCCTTGTTTAAGGTTAGAGGTGTGAGTCAGCAGCTGTTTGAAATCTCTGCAGCCTTAGTCTAAAGAGCCTGTACGCTCACTTGGCCTACAGTTTAGTATAAGGTATGTAAGAAAGGGTAAACCCGCAGTAAATATTTTATGAGTTCTAATAGTACACATACAGCTAGAAAAAAATCCTTTAGTTGTTCAAATATATCACCCCAGCTAATAATTTACTTAATACATGTATAATTTATATAACTTGTGTCTGCCTTTGTTTCCTGTGTTCTCTATTTTGGAAAAGAAACTAGATTGTGGAGCGCCCTCTCCACATCTTGGGGAATAGGTGGTGGTTTTTTTTTTAAAGGTGGACTTTATGAGTAATTTATACTCATTTATACTTTTCTACGCTTATAAAACAAATTTGCATCTAAACGTTTTCTTTGTATAGGTAAAAAAAACTCTAACAATGAACCCACAAAAAAATCTAATGTGTCACTGTACAGTTAGAAATGTACTCTTTGGGGCTTCCCTGGTGGCGCTAGGGGTTAGGTCTCAGCACTATGAAGCTATCCACAACCACTGCAGCACTAGTTTGACCCCTGGCCAGGGAGCTGACCCACATGGCGCAGCAGATCTCTCCTGTCTTGCCCTCTGCTCCCCCAGCAGTGTCTTTCAGTCAGTCTGCCTGTTCTGCTCCCCACTCTGTCTCTGGCGAATCCTCTTACCCCTCACCCCCCACCTCTGGCTCACAACCCCAACTCTTGTATGCATAAATAAATAAATCTTTAAAAAATGTATTTTTTCTCCTCAATTCTGTCACTAAAGACCCAGGTTCACCTTTTCTTCTTTTCATTCCACTGTTCTTAGCACATTAACATGGCGTTTCATGGCTTCAAGATGTCTCCTTCCATGGAGGTCCATGTTTTCATTCATAGTGGTGACAGAGAAGAAAAAAACCTTCTCAGATGCACCCAGTAAATGTCCTCTTACGTAAATATGACTTCATTGGTAGAAATGCATCACATGATTGGTTTAACTGTAAAGAAGTCTGCCTAAGTGAGCTGTTCCAGCCTTGATCGTGCAGATGTGTAGAGAAAGGTCATCTGTTCAGTCAGTCAACTGATTCTGTCATCATCACTCAAAATGCAGCTGAATTTCGGGTATAAATGTGACAACTTTCAGATAGATAATTAGATCGATATGAATTAATTGTAGGGGGGCTGAAGAGGGAGAGTGAGAGAGGGAGAGGACAAAGTATTTTGATAGTAACACTGTGTTCAATTACGTCTTCTCTGCTAAAACAAAACTTAAAATAAGAAGCGAAAATTAAACCCAATAGTGTATAAGAAATTTATATACCATTATAACTAATTTTAAAATAAATTGAAATATATAAAAATTGGGTATCTTCTTGATTTAGTTTTTTAAAATTTTTTTTAAAGTTTTTTTTAATTGTTATTTATATCTTTTTACATTTTGTTTTCCCCTTGGGTAACCTACCACCAATTCACCCATGACCCATCACCATGGTCCCTTGTGCCCTTTTCTACCCCATTTTGAGCCCTTGACCTCTCCCTACCTCTCTGGGTGTCTCTCTCATATTTGGTTCCCCTATAACCCTGTTATAAGTGGAACCATTCGATATTTTTCTCTTTCCTTCTGGGTTACTTTGCTGAGCATGATTCCTTCTAGTTCCATCCATGTTGAAGCGAATTGCATGTGTTTATCATTTTTGAATGCTGAATGGCATTCCATTGTGTATATGTCCCACATCTTCTTGATCCAGTAATCTATTTTTGGGCATCTGGGTTGTTTCCATACCTTTGCTATTGTAAACAGTGCTGCAGTGAACATACGGGTGCATGCATCCTTTTGGAATATTGTTTTTGTGTCCTTTGGGTAGATTCCTAGGAGTGGTATTGCTGGGTCATATGTGAGCTCCATTTTTAGCATTTTAAGGAATCGCCGTACAGCTTTCCATAGTGGTTGGACTAGTGTGCAATCCCACCAGCAGTGTAAAAGAGTTCCTTTTTCTCCACATCCTCGCCAGCATTTGTTGTGCCTGTATTTTTAATGTGTGCCATTCTCACTGGTGTGAGGTGATATCTCAACGAGATTTTGACCTGCATTTCCCTGATTATGAGTGATGAACATTTTTTCATGTCCCTGTTGGTCATTTGCTTCTCTTCTTTGGAGAAGTGTCTTTTTAGTTCTTCTGCCCATTTTTCAACTGGATTGTTGATTTTGTTCTTCCTGATTTAGTTTTGCTGATATTAATCAGCAGTTATTTGATACAAGATTTTCTTTATTCTGTCTGCCTTTCTGTTGGCAATGACACTGAAAATGTAGAAAAGTTTTTGTTTGATCTTAGCTCCCTGGTAATCCAATTCAGACTGCAGACACCTTGATGGGTTTGAAAGTTCAGGAATCTTCAATAGACATATGTTCAGTGTAGTATAAACTAATCCACTTAGTGTATAGACCAGTCTGTTAGTGTTCAGGTATCTTGAAAAAGCTTCTCTGCCCTTTTTCATGAGGGAAACTTGACTTCTGCTCCCAAAGACATGTAATATATTAAACACAGTTTCCTTCAGTTCTTTGAACTGGAAGAGGATGGACACCCTCCTGCCCCCAACCACCCAACAGACAACATCCACAATCATTCTTGCTGCATTTTAGCAGAGTTTGACCATATGTCTCAGTTTTTAACAGATTTAAAGCACAATTTCTACAGAGATCCTAAATGAAATATAGTAATAACTGAAAATATGCCAGAATAAATGTTTCAAAATATTATATCAAAACCTCATGACCCCAGAGATTTATTTCATAAATGAAGAAATTGAGAGAGATTAAGCCATTGTTCATCTAGTAAATGCCTAAACCAAGATTTTAATCAAGTTCTATGATTGTGAAATCCATAATCTTCCCTAAAAATAATTCTGAATTAAAGTTTGCTTTTATTGAAGCACAACATGCATATAATTTAAAAGCCAAACAATACTGAGAGGCTAACATGAATACAGACTTATTGTAAAATATTCAATCAGCAATAAGGTTCACTTACTAGAAAATTTCCCTTTACTTTCCTCCCAATCCTATTATCAACCTAGTTTTTACTTTTTTATAATGAAAAATTCAAACAAAGATAAATGTAGAAAATATCACACTGAACCCCTGAAACCACTGCTTAGTAATCTTTGACAGTGCCCTTCTTTCAGACATGACAGTGTATTCTAGGCTCATCTTATACATGTCTTACTCCAGTCCTGGAACCATGCATTTCTCCAAGAAACATTCCTTCTTTTTACTGGAATATAATGTTTAGAGACTGAGCAAAATCTAGTGATTTTCTTTCCCATAGATGAGGGCTTTACTCTCTCCTGTCATTCTTTGTCCATTAGTAACTATATCATAATTTTTGGTTAAATCAATATTTACTGATTATGATGATGATGTAATATGATTCATATAAGGTGTTGTGATTATATTTCTATTCTTGTGCAAATTTCTGACTTTTTTCCTGAGCTAATTCTTCCTTTCTTATTTTCTTACTTTTCGATGTACTTTCTTCTATATACTGGTTCATCTCAACTTTCTCATCTGTTTCTTAATGATTTTTTCCTCACAAATACATCATAAAATCTGTCACCTCCATTTTATTTTGATTGTTTTCTTCTGGGCATTTCTTTCAGTCATTTCTTGGAATCTATACTGGTTGATTTCTGGGCCTATTTTAATGTTATAGCCCTAGAAATTTCTTCTCCCCTGTAATGAAGTGGGCGGCGGGAGGGTGTCCATTTAATGTTCTTCTATGTTAGATTTCCTTGTTTTCCTTGACTTGGATCCTATGATTTTCTTTTCTTGCTTGTCTCATATTTTGATAGACAATATACTCTAGAAATTCATAAGAAAACTCCAGAACTGAAGTTTGACATAACTAGGTGAAATTTTAAAATTCCTGGTTATCAAAAAATGTTTTTTTTTTCCTTTCATTTATCTTGACTAATAGCTTGGCTAGGTATGAAATGTGAAGCTGAAAATCTTTTTCACAAAGAATTTAATGATATTATTCATACTCTGCCTCCCCCACTTTCTGTTGCCTTAGGAACACACTATTATTCTTATATTTGCTCCTTAATAGATGACCTTTTGTTTTCTCTGAAAGTTTGGAATGCTTATTCCTGATACTGTGAAATCTCATGGTGATCTCTATCTACATCATGTTTTGATTGTTGTTTACTATTCTGTCTGCTCAGTGGGTTTTAAAAATCTAGACTTCCAAGTCCTTCAGTTCTGGGAAATAGTATTGATTTTACGCTGTGCAATTTCTTCTTATCTTCCGTCTTTCCTTCCTCAGGAATTTTAGATATTATTAGATTATTAGATATTTGATCTTTCTCATACTTCTTCAATTTTGTCTTTAAAGTCTTTGTTAAATATTTTTCCACTGACATATTCTTTATTTTTCATAGCTTCTATTTGCTGTGCTCCTTTTTTTAAAATAGAAACCTGTTATATCTTGATTTATTATCTGATATCTCCTCCAAGGATAATGAAATATATATCTTTGCATACCATATGATTTACATGGTCTCTGTATATGCATCCATGTGATAAGTCTGATGAATATAGTATAAGCCAACTTATTTGTGTTAACAATTGTTTAAAAGGTACTGTTAAGCTGTGTATGTAAACTTGCACACCCTTGGATCAAAGAGAAAAGAGAAAATGAACCATTATGTGATTCCATGTATAATTCTTACCTTGAACCAATTCTCATTTTGAACCAGTGGAAACTGGGGACAGAGGGTCAATACTTGCTGCTTCTTCTAATACCTTTGATATTGGCACCAACATGTAGAAAATGGATTTATACAGATCTTCCAGAAAATAATATTAATAATATGGCATTTAGATGTCCAGAATATTGCATAATCAGGGCATCTCCCTCACTGTGAAAAAGAATACTGAAAATTATTAAGAATTTCTGATTTGGAGATCAAGGAATCTTCCAAAACAAACACAATTGGATAGCTTATGTAAGAAAGGGTTTGATATCTATAAAAGAAACTTTGTTGTTTTAGTAAGTTGCGCTTCAAAAGAGCAATTATCAAAATGACAATGTCATGACCCATCACAATTTTGCCTTTGAAGATGATGTGGTTGATGTACAACACAGACAGTAATCCCTGGGTTCTCTGCTTGATTACGGAGGGTGAAACCCTGCAGTGAATCAGCACGTATTGTTACTGACAGGTTTTAATCTGGAGACTTGTGATACAATACAGCCTACTAGCTCTTGGTAAATTTATAGACTCCCACCGAAAGGAAGGCTCTGAATATGATAATCTAAATGTCAGTTTAGTTTTAACAGATAATAGAATATACCTGTGCCATCCTATGATTTTTTCTTTTATATTTCTCTTATTTTTGTATCCCAAAACTTCTGCATACCCCATTTACTCAAATAGTCTTGTTTCCACATTATACTTTATATTCTATACACAGATACCTTGAAAATAGCAGGTTGATTTAAATATTACACAAGATTTACTTGAAACTATTTTATATCAGTAAAACGAAGGTGTCTGTTAATGGTCTTTGTATAGTGTCCTTGCTGATGCTCAGCTTCCGCTCCCAACATGCAAATTCTATTCTCAAATAATTTTCACCTGTGAAAAGGCAGTTCCTTATTCTTAATTTTTTTCTCCACTTAGATGATAAACTTTGAAAGATTAGACTTGACTTTTTAAAAAATGAAATTATTTCTTACTAATCAGCAAATCTAATTGCTAATTTCTTGTACTCATTTTGCATACCCTAAAGAGTTTTCATTCTTTTTATATATTTCTCTTATATTCTGAATCCCAAATTTTCTAGATAAAACAAGTGCTAGCTATTCAGCAATAATAGTGTTCCTTGGAATATCACGTATGAAAGGTAAGGATAATTTAGACTGCTGCAGTTTTCTGTGTTTTTTGTGTTGTATGTGCGTGTAACGGGTGGTCAGTGGAGATTCCTGCCGATCTCTTAGTCAGTTATGTGGAACCCAGAGATGGAAATTGCTTCAGAGCAGATAGATGTTGCTCACGATTCCTCTGCTTCTAAATCCTTTAACCTGACCCAGACAAATCTGAGTTTGAAGCTCAGTCTTGCCACTTAGTAGGACTGTGCCCTAATTTACTTTTCTATTAAGAAACTTACTTTTATAAAACTTTACTAAAACTTACTTTTATAAACTTACTATAACTTACTTTTCTTTCCTTATCATAAGAGTGATGTCAAGAATAAATAAAATCATGCATACAAAAGGTCCAGTGCAACAGCTGGAACACTGATAAACCCTCAGCAATTTGTTAGAGATATTGTATGCTTTTTCGATGCAGCTTTCCTGTCTGCTTGTGACTGTGCAGGTACCTGTCTTTTTCTTTCTCCCTTTCCTAATAAATCTGTTTTTTTAAGTGTAAACAAATCAAGTTATTGTATGCTTTTTTAAGGCTATTTTTCTATATAGTATTATTAGGAGAGGATTAACTCTGATTTTCAGTGACACTTTCAGAACATGGCAGGAAATTACCCCAGTTGCTGGAGACTACTAGTTTCAAACAAACCCTTCTCATGGAGAACAGGTCAGGACTCCACAGAGAAATGAAGAAAATTTTCAATTGTAGACAGTTGTCTCTTTAGCAGGCCAAGCTTGTTTTTACCTTTTTCATTGGTTTTTCTCTTTAATTTTTTCTATCTTTTTTATTCTTCTGCTGGCAGAATGTTTATATGATTGATTTGATATGACTGATTCTTATTGTTGGGATCCTAGATTAGATTAAAATTTCTCAGTTCCCTATCACCTACCTCAAAGTAGTCTTTATCACAATCTAGTTCTTTCCTTGTTTTGCATGTTATTTTATGTTTCCCTCTCTAGTATGTAAGCTTCTTAAGTATTGATACTTTGTCCACTATGTCACTGAATCCCAGCTGATCATATACATACTTATTTAGTACATAGCATGTATTAAAATATATTTCTAGAGCCAATATTTAAACAGGCAGACCACTACTAATACGGTATTCTCTATTTTTGCAGAAAACATTGAATGATGGTTGTAAAAATATGCTCACTAAAATTTTCTCAAATAAATCAAAGGGCAAGGAGACAATTTAGCTTATAGTTGATGGCAGAGCCATAGATTGTGAGAACATATTTTAGAAATAATTTTTCAATGGTCATCTCAAGCTTAAATAAAATACAATGTACAGAGAATATCAAGGTCTTTCACACCCAAGCAGTTAGACTCATATTTGCCCCATCAGGTCCCAGTTACCTTCCCCTAGAACGCTTGTCATGGGCCTCATATCTTTTAGCAATACTTGCAGTCTGCTCTTCAATCCTTCTACCAAAAATCGAAATTCATCTATCATATGCTTCTTTCCCCAAAAGTCTTGCTCAGCCTATAGTGTTTCAACAGTGATAGATTTTCCCCACTTTCTGATTTTTCTGCAGTTAGAATAATAACATATATCAGAATGTTTTTCACTATTACCATCCCTCATTTATTGTCCAGTAATAGACAGTGGACTGGTTCAAAAAATACCAATAAGTGAAAACAGTAAATAATTTATAAATGAGCTAATATGTATTAAAAAGGAAGATGTTTTGAGCCCCATTTCCACTGAGACAGATTCCATTTTGCCAACATCCCTCTGTATCTGAAGGTGGCATTGCTGTTAAGCTACTAAGTGGGCTCCAGTGGCCCCTGTTGAATGTTTGAAGTTCCCAATGGAGTTTCTAAATTCTACCTGCTGCGGAAGTGATCATAGCTCATGATATGCCCATGATGTCAATGTGAATAAAGCCTTAGATTTTTATATTGGCTTGAAGAGCTGTAAATATGGAAGTTACTCATTTTTCTGATTTGTTTCATTATAATATCTAACAACTATAGAGTAGTTAATATGCATTTAATATTTTTGTAAGTGCTTCACATGTGTTATCTTATTTCATCTCTTTTTTACAGAAAAAAGTTTCCAAAAAACCAAAGAGTTTAGATCATTTTGCCAAAGGTCATTTAGGTAATAGAATGCAGAGCTAGAAATCTGATCCCAGCTAGTCTGACCCCAGAGCCCCAGCACTTAATCCCTAAACTACTTTGTTCTGGCAAGGGTGTGAGTGACCTGTGATTACTGTCAGATCTAAAACACAGTAGGAATTGTCTCCAAGAATTTCAACATATAAAATCTGGAATCATTCCTTCTCTTTGACATAGATAATCCTTTTGATAAGTACAGTTCAAAGGTTACCAAAATGTTTTATTGTTATTTATTTCTTTAAAATATGGCATATCTTATTAAGTATAACATCAGAGATGAAGTACTATATAGTTTGTGTCTCAGATGGGCTCATGTTTTATTTTTCTTGCTAGATTTTTCCCCCATCTCTTACCACTAGGTGGTGCATAGGGTAAGCAAACAAATAAAATATCTCTCTCTCTCTCTCTCTCTCTCTCCCCTCCCTCTTTTTTAAGTAGCTATTTGCTTCTATTTTTTGAAAGGGGAGTTCAATAATTTTATTGATCAGCAATAATTAAGCTTTCATAGTAGCTCATTTTTTTCCTGTTTCTCCCACTAGTTTATTATTTATTTTTGTTTGTTTGTTTTTTCCAAATATTTTCTTATGAAGAATTACCCTGAAACAAAGAAAGAAAAATTCAGCAGAGAAAGACAAAGGTTTACTTTAAACTCAGTGAATACAGTAACATTCTACATAGTGGCTTTCTATTGTGGAGTCTAGATTTTTAGTTCCACCCTTTTCCCTCAAATAAAACATTTAATAGCTACTTACTATGAATTAAAGAAGATTTGGTCAATAGTCAAAAGCTGCTGGAGAGTTTATTTTCTCCGAAAACTGTTGCCCAAAATTTTAGCCAGGGTTTATATTTTGAAAGACATTGAAGAACGAACCAAACACTGCTTCCTCTAAATGGAATGTGTTTTCTGGAACCTCCTAGAACATGCAAATAGTTATTTCTCTCTAATTTTCTTTAATTAGTCCATAATAAAAATAATCATGACTAGCCAGTTACCACCTTCTAACAGCCATTTGACCACTCAAAATCATGGTATTTTAGAATTCATAGCTCAATGAATAGCACCAGAAAATTCTTGGAAATATTCCTGAGAATACATTTTAAAAGCAATGGGAAACTGCTTATTCTTTTTGATCTTTCATTTATTCTTCTACAAAATGGAAAGTAGATGGTCAAAGCCTTTTGCAGTCACCTCTGTGACATGTAAAGAGAAAGAAACCGTATTGGTGCCGGCAGCCACAGGCAGACATAGGTACAGATACACTCTGCTGTTTTGTTCTAAGACAGATTAAACATGTAAATCTACCAACATTTTACTTGCTACAGGAATAAGAATAAAACCTCACATGTGCAGAAAGTGTGGTGGAATCAGAATTAGGTATTTTGTGCAGGGGAGTACTACCATATGTTCTGTTTTCTACTAATCATGCTGACCCTGTTGTGATGTAAATGACAGTGATGAGATTATAAATACTACTGTACACTTCTAGATTAATTTATTACTTTTCACCATATGTGTTCTTTCTTTAATTTCCCCCTCAAACAAACATATTTCCCCATATAAACATATTTTATCAACTCTTTGCTTAAAGTATCTTAAAAACACCTAATTGCTATTTTAATTTTGGACTAGACCCAGACTAAAATACCAAGTTTTTGGATTGAAAACAAAATTGGAAATGACCTAGTAACAAACACATGTATGAAATTAATGTCTACAAAACCCATCTTATTATCATGATGGTTATTTCCACACTTAGGTGAAAAATGTTGATCTGAAAGTGAAACGCACAGTTAGAAGGAATCAATTAGCTTTGTTTCTTCACTTCCTCACTTGCATTGCCAGTCAAAATTCTGAGTTGGAAGGGGACACCCATGCTGTGTAGACAAAAAACAGCAAGCCAATCCGACTAGTGTGGTCACTGTGGCTGATTTTCTTTCTCCTTTAGGGATATTAATGTGTAGGCTCCTCTCCTCTCTCTAGACAGCATTTATTTTTGTGTAACCTACATACACAAATTTGGTTTCATATCAATTGAATTCACTTTGCTGAATTTTATAGGCAGTTGTGTATTCGCGGTTTTATTGTTGGTTTATCCTAGTGATTATCAAGCAACTGCCAAAGTGTCCAGGCACTCAGTGGTATCTAGGATGCCTTTGAAAAAAAGCAAGTGACTTTCTAAGTAATATAAATTAGGAGAGAAATGTAAAATGTAGCAGTGGTTTGAAAAGGGATAGGAGATCAAAGAACCATATGTTTCTTCTTTCTGAAGAGTTCTGATGTTTATGGCCACCCTCAGTTTGCAATCTGGGTCTCTAAAGATCTGATGTCACTGCCTCTCACCTAATTAATCTGGAGTTTGCCTCAATTCACTCATAATAGGTCAGGATATGCTCCATCCCTAAATTGTGTTGAATAATGTCTTTAACATAAGCCATAGAAAGTGTTCAGTACAAGTTTTTAGGATGTATTAGTGGATCCATAAATGGTTATTCATTTACTTGAAAGGAATGAATTGTTAATTCAAATTATAATGAATACCTTATAGTTATATCATTGGTCATTTAATGTTAGCATACAATGCTTTACTTTAAACAAAAGAGGAACAATAAAAAGTTTCTGCATGGCTCTTTAAAACTTGGAGATAATTAATTTTTCAGAATAAAACTTAATATAAGTTTCCAGAGTTGGGCGTAATTTAGCATCTGGTAACTAAATGTTGTAGATATAAGACAAGAAAAAGGAGACTCTTTAAATGTCTTTTAGAGCTAGTTTGGTATCTCAAATCTTCAAGGGAATACATTTCATTTATAAATGTAAGCTTGTGTATGTCACCCAGTGTAATATGGTATATTGGATATGCATTCTTTTCTGAGGAAAAATAAGTGTGGGATTCTTTGACCTGAATAAAAATGGCAACATTTTCTTTTAATTACAGCCTCTTGGACCTATACATCACTACTATGGTGAGCATTCACCAAGTGAATCACTCAGAGCCTCAAAAATGCAAAGGAATTGATCTCTGCAATGTTTCATGATAAGCCAAGTCATAGGAACTCTATGAATATTACCACTGTTTGAGTGCTAACCATTAAGGATTAATACAAAAAGAACAAATCCAATTCAGAATTACTTGCATTGGGAAAATGTGACATTACTAAGAAACAATCAAAAACACTGTATAGTTAAAACAAACAAACAAACCACAAAACACCTAGCAAACCCATCCTAAGAACATCTACTAAAACCCATCTTGCTTATAAAGGACTGAGGAATTCCTGTGAAAATTTTACAAATGTATGTTAATATAGGATTATTTCCTCCCACTCACGTCCCTTTCCCATGGAGCACTCTTATTTTCAGACAGTGATTTGCCCCAGTGATTGAACACTGAATCAGAGAAGATGGCCAGTTCTTACTAAGGGTGGGTTTATTGTAAGACATGCAGTTGTGTTACCTGTGGGACCTTAGGCATATGAATAATACATTGTTGGCAACAAACCCACTGGCTGCCTTACTTTCTAAATTCTAGATCTAAATTCCTACAACTTACTTCCTTGACTTCCCTGGTAAAAAGAATTGAGACCTATAAATAAGATGTTTTGCAAAATCTAAGCTGATAGGTTTTGTACTTAGTATCTCCATCTTAAATTTCTCAAGAGTATTATTATTTATTTTTAATAGAGCATTGATTCCCCAAGTTAAAAAAAAATTACAAACAAAAACCAAGTAAAGTGCACTCAGGAAATGCATGGAAACTAAATAAATAATCTAGAAGGATCAATGTGCTTTTAACTGTACTGATAATGATTTTCAAAACAGGAATTTATTTTGTAAATGACCATCGCTTTGAATATGACAATTTCATAGTTTTTTTCCATTCTTGAAACCTGTTTTCTATTTTTGGCAATAGATATAAATATTTCTTGTACTTTTTTTCCCTAATTAATAAATTTAATTTAGAGAAATTAGATACCTAATTCTTTTTTGAGTCATAACAGATATTATCTTGGTAAACATGATAGATTTTCTCAGGACTATAATCACTGGACAAAATCACCATTGCCACTACCATTATCAAAAGCATAAGGTCATTATCAGATCAGAAAGCATGAACACATCATGAAAAACAACAGTTTTTTCTCCTTTCAGCAATTTTTCCTGTAAGAGAAGGAGGGAGGTGTTGTTTTCATCGTTTGCTCATAATCATCAACAGCAGGAAGATTATACTCCTGTGAGTATAATGCTTGGTGATGTGTGTGTGTGTGTGAGTGTGTGTGTGTGTATAATATACACAAATATGAAACATATATATTTGAATACTTATGGGTAATTTACTTAGGTTTACAGAGTATTGTTGAAATTTATTATCTAATTTAATCTCTCAAGAGATAGTATTCTCTCTTTTATTCATGAGCAAACTGAAGTTTGGAGAAGTGAAGGGCATTTGCTTAAGCTCCCAGATGCCAAGTGGCAGAGCCTAATGTGTAATTATTTTTGCACACCTCCTGTGCATCATATTGGGTTTTGCAGAATAAATACAGGGCATAGTTTCTGCCTAGAAGGAACTTGTAGTTTACTTGAGGAAATTTTGCCATGAAAACAACTTGCATGGATGGAGGTGGAGTATGGTCCTGGGACCAGATAGCTCTTGTGACTCATAAAAATATGTTTCTTCAAATTGACTAAAGTCATATGTAAAATAGAAAATATTTTGACTGATAAAAGGGATTGTTATGAACAGCTGTTGTCTATGGACCTCAGAGATAATTTGAGATGGCCTAAGATATCTTTTAGCCTAGAACTACCTCTATATGAACATCTGTTGTCCGCATTCCAAAGTATCTTCTCAACAGCCATGCAGCACACAGTGACAGTACAGGGTAAGCCAGGCGTGTCCTTGAGAAACACATCTGGTTTCACGTCTTAGCCAGGCCCCTGAAAGGACCTGTAGTAGGATGCACGTCAAGTACATTGATTTAACATACTACTCCCGGTGACCTCAGGCTCTGTCCTCTGTAAAACCACTAGCTGGTGGTTAATATTCAGCTGGGCTGTTAACTAGAGTACAAAAGTGCGAACCAGATTTGTAGTCTGTTAGTTAATGTTTTCTTAAAGTCTTCTTAAGTGAGAGCTAAATCTATCATTAATGGTTACAATATAAATTAGGTGCTACAATTAGCAGTTTAGATATGTAGCTTTGTGAAAGGTTATCTTTAATGTCTTTTTTTCCATTAACATGATTGTGTGTTTTGGGTGACATAGTCAAGGGGGAATTGAGAACTGTAAAAGTACTATTGCTTAGTCAAGCAGAAACACACACACTCCAAATAAGCCGTCATGTAGTTAATTAGAATAGTGTTGAGATGGTCAGATCTTTTCCAGGGAAAAGAGGCAATTTAAAAACAATTTTTAGTATCTTGTTCTTTATAGAGACTATGTACATAAATCAGAGCTGCAGAACCTGTCTTATAGTAGTTATTTAAAAAACATGCTGACTTACATGGTTAGTTTCTATGATAATCAGATAACGTGAATCCTTCTCATTGATCTAGTACAGTTTTTCTGTTTCCAGAGCTTCTCGCTGAGTGCTAATATTGTGAGTAGGTTTGTACTACTCCTCAGACATGGGGATTTCTTATGACAAAGGTGTATTTCACCCATCTCTCTCTCCCTGGTTACCAGGTACTGGCAGATAATTGGTACTTTTCATAAGTGTTTGCTAAAGTAATGTTCTATTCTTTTTTTTTCCCTGTTCATTATTTTATGTTGTCCATCTCCGCTAATGAAACAGTCAACATTGAATCTGTGTAGATCAGCGAGTCATCATCTTGCCTTTGGTTATCTCAACAGCCTCCTTCCTGATCTCCCTCTCTCTGGCCTGCCCTGAACCTCACATCCATAATCATTAATTTAATCCTGATGATGTTCTCAGCAGATCTTTAGAAAACAAAATATGATTATAGCATACCTTGTTCAATTTTTTTTTGTGCTTTCATATTCTCTTGAGGAAAAATATATAAATTCTTGTTCATGAAATGCAATGCTTAGTTAGCCATGTTATACTCTCATTTCCCTGTTTTCTGGAAATTCCCTTGTTAAAAAACTTTACACTCCAATATACTGCAACATGTGATGCACTTCCATCTTTCAAACCTTTCCCAGCTGCCTGCAACATGTTCTCCCCACTCCTGAGTGTCCAACACACACACCCCTTTGTTTTTCTGCTTAGCAGTCTCTTATTCTAGAGCTTGTAGTCCAATACTTATCTCTCAGGCAACCCTTTTCCCAATTTTCACAGCTTTCTTAGGCTCCTTTCCTCTGCTTTCATCACCCCCATCCCAAGATTACACATATCTCTATTAAGTCAAGTTTCTTGTTGCATTAAAATTGCGGGTTTACATGACCCTCTTCCCTCCAAACTATAGGCTCTTTGAGAACAGGGTACTTGCAAGTAATAATAACTCAAGACCTATTTGTTGACTAAATGAATGCATGAATAATTCAACTACTTTGATACATGGGACTATAAAATTGTATTCAGAAATTCAAAAAGAAAAAAATCATGAAATCTTGAGATTTGTTGACATGACAAATACTCCATGTTATGCTGGTAAAGGTAGCAATGGAAGAAACGATTATCAGGAATTCAATTCTCATTTCCTACAGACCCATGTGCCAGATGTCCTAATACTCCCCGCCTCTCCCCCCGCCCCCCCCCCGCCATTTTCTACTTTAAGAAACAAAGAGACGGGAACAACATAATCCACAGGAAATTTTCCATGACATTAAAGAAAATCATGAAAGCTGCTATACAGCTGGTGAGATGAATGAAAATAAACTCAGTGATTGAATATAAACTGTCACTTGCTTCTGCAGAAAAGAAATATTGTACAGGTGTTTACTGAAAATGGTGTACCCTGGTGGTGTCCTTACCAGTTCTGAGGACTGAGTACATCTGGGCCACTGTTCCTTTCCTGACAATGCCTAGAACAGCTTTTATATCTACATCTATATCTCTGTATATGATAGTGTTTGTTAAGTGCGTGAGGAAGAAAGAATCTGATTTGTTATCTTAAAGGAGTTGGACAAGCAATTTGAAGAGTATTGGACATTGTCCTAATTTGTAAATTATGGTACCTACGGAACAAGACTAATTCTGGGAGTCTTTTCATTGAAGAAAATCCAAAGTAGTCAATAAAAATAAAAAGGTAATGTTGGCTAGTGCCATGAGTATGAGAAGGAAAAATTAATCAGAGACAACTTTTGTCTCCCCTCTGACTGGAGGTATTTTAACAATGAGGTTTCTCATGTAGTTAGAAGCAACATGTTCCTGAATCATGTGCCTGCTATTTGTTGTTAACTTTGGCCTAAAAAATGAAACAGGACAAAGGCATGCAAATCATTGGAACATTCATCCTCTGTGTTCCCCCAAGAATCTGTCTTGGGGGAAAAGAAACTTTCAGGTGTTTTTCTTCTTTCTTTTCACTTAAATCTTTCTCTCATCTATTACTTTTTGATTCTTCTTTAAGTCAGTTCTTATTATTTTAATTTACTTAACAAATATTGAAGCCCGCACCTCAAGGTGTGTGAAATCTAGTCAGCAAGATCAGTGAGAAACAGTTGGGACATGTGGTGCCAGGTGGGGCCCTAGGGCTGGAGGAACAAGATTCTCAGATTGGATTGTTGAGACAGGCATGTCCAAGGAGATAATGTTTTCCTGCATTTTGTCCCACTTTTCACTTGCCTCCACATAGTTACCAGAGAATCTAGTATACAAGAGTCTGAACCTGATAGTGACTGTGCTGGGCTTGCTTCGTCCATTTGTGTTATTTTGTTTCTTTTATCTTCCCATGATGCTGTGCACCCTATGCATTGCTACAGAAAAAGCAGTTTCTCTTCCCTGCCTCTGCTACTTCATGAAACTGCAAAGAAAATGAAAAATCAATAGCTAAGAGTCTGAGAGCACCAGTGTTCACATCTCCCTTACCAAACACACTCTCCATAGTGCTGTTTTAATGCCAGTTAAGTAACTATTATAAAAGTTATATGAGGAAATGCTTTAAAATATGTTGTGCTTCCTGATACACAGTACATATTTAGTAAATGTTGGCTATTGTTATTATGATGGCCAAGGACTTTATACTATCTCAGAGATACTTGTAAAGGTCTGGCTGCATCTGTAATTTGTTAAAATGCTCCCATTCAGATATTAGATTCTCCAGTTGTTTCCTGGGAGCGGAACTATGGCAGTTGCTGTGCGGAGCACGGAGGTGCTGGAGAAGGCACAACCCTCCCTCTTCTTTCCTTGTTTACAAGATAGAGCACACATCATGTGTTTAAGGCATTTACTGTTATTTACAAAATAGCCTGATCAGAAGCACAAATTAATACATCCAAATTAAGAATTCAACTACTCAGGCAAGGATGATTAAAATGTTGCCTCCTTGATTATTTTGTTTTTTAATCATAACTCCCCTTCCCAGAGAGGAACACACCATCCCAGAAGCAGAGTAGAGGTCCTCCTGCTATTTAAGACTCAGGAGATAAACACTCAGGAAAATATCTGATTGTTTCAAAGTACAGATAACATATTTTCCTTAGAATTTCACTTGCTTTCTGGATTTGACTCTTGCAATTTCTTTTGGACAATTTACTAAAGACAGAAGAAAATAAGGTTAATTGTTATGATTCAGATTTCTCGATCTTATATGCCAACTGTGGTCTAGAGTTTTCAACACATTAATGAGAAATGGTGGGACTCATCAAGCTGAATGACTCTTATTTAAACAGATCTGCTCCAGAAGGTCCTTCTGCCAGAGAATTTCTGAAGTTGTGGTACAACTTTGATTTGCAGTTTATTTCTTCCTGGTACTTACGTGCTAGCTATTATTGTATGTAATAACTTACCCCAAAACTTAGTAGTTCAAATACACAATTCTTTCTTATCTTTATAATTTCTCTGGATCAGCAGGACTTGCCTGGGTAGTTTTCACTCAGGGTGCTCATGTAGTTGCAGGCAATGACTGAACTGGACAAGTGGGGGCTGGAGCAGCTGGGGGCTCTCTTCAGACAGTCTCAGGACCTCTGGATGTGGTCTCGTCAAGTGGGTTGGATTGGACTTCCTCAAAGCCAGGCCACCTTGGAGCACTTGGGTTGCTTGCTGCATGGCTCACCATTGGGATGAGTATTCCAGCTCATAAAGGAAAGTTGACCTAGTCTCAAATCACTCAGCATTACTTTGGCTTCCTTCCAATGCTTATAAATGCATCACTGGCCTGTATATGTTTCCAGCTCAAAGGGGGTGTTGCAAGGTCCCAGAGGTACTTTTGGAAATATTGTTGTGGTTGCCCTTGGAAAATACACTCTGCCACAGACAGCTAAGAGCAGGTGCAGGAGCAGGGTTATTCTAGATACTTCCAATTTTCTGATGAAATGAAAATGTGGCTTCTAGCATTTGTAGTGGGAAACCAGAAATTAGAACTAAGTGGGCCTAGACATCAGGTCAACCAAACACGAACGGAGAAAAAACCACCTGTCAACCACCATTTTTTTCACATTGGGATAAAAGTATCATAGTTATTTCAAACAAAACTTAAAAATGTGATTTTTTTTTCCATGAACATTGCTGTGGTCTGGTGAAAAAGAATGATCCCAGGACTTTATAAACACTGCCATTTTAAACACTGACAATAGACCTTAAAAAAAAAAAATTGACTCTTTTATCTTGCTACCTGAAAGAAGAAGTCGAAACTCAGGCATCTTGTCTCACAGTCACAGGAGAAAGATGAGAAAACAATATATATTAAATGATACCATCTTATACTGAAACTGGGACTAGAGCCCCTGGTTCGTACTTCCTGTTTTGTTATCTTAACAGTCCTTTGGTTCTGGGGGAGGTGATTGGGAATATGATGGAAACCACATGTTCCTGAATTATAAATCAATATGAATAACTCGCAGATACGGGGTTCTTTCAGCTCAGAAATGAATTATAATTCAAAATTCATATTTCCTTTACTCTTTGCAAACATTTAGCCCCCAACTCCCTCCCAGTAGATTGTATTAAAGATGCTTTAAGACACATTATGCTGTGTAATTCTGCTTTAGTAATAGATAATCATTCATATACTCTTAATCTGGACTTGTGAGAAGTGGAATTTTTCATTGACTTCATTCTGTGATGATTTTGAACAGGAGCATGACTTCACCTATCTCCACGAGAAGGAAAACTCCCACAACAGATGATTCCACTTAGATTCATCTCAGATCCCTATTTTCTTTCAATGTTATGATATTTATCTCCAACTTTTATAGTCATATTTTTAATATTTTTCAAATAAGTTTAAGATCTAGTGTGTGGGGGGCCTCCCCGGTGGCGCAGCGGTTAGGCGCTGTGCTGTGGAGCTGTCGGCAGTGGTGATGCGAGTTCCACGCCTGGCTGGGGAGATTCCCACATGGTGCAGCAGACCTCTCCTGCCTCGTCCGCTGCTCCCCTCAGCAGTGTATTTCCGTCGATCTGTCCGTGCTGCTCCCCACTCTGTCTCTGGTGAACCCTATCGCCGCCCCACGCCTCTGGTCTGTACCCCCAGCTTGTATGTATGAATAAGTAAATCTTAAAAAAAAATTGTTAGATGCTTCTTAAAAAAAAAAAAAAAAGATCTAGTGTGTGTGTGTGTTGAGTGAAGAAAAATATCTCAAGTGAGAACAAAATTATGTAGGAAGGGTAGTTTCTCATTTTTCATTCTACTTTATGAAAGGTTAGTCCGTCTTTGCATCTCTAGAAAACACATTTTGGACAGGACCTGAGAAAGGATACACTTCAAACAAGTGAAATAACTTGGTCTGACTTGTGGGATGAGTATGTTGGAGTAGAAATGCTGCCTCATGTAGTGCAATGGTTTCCAGAGTCTCTTTGCTCCTGCAGCAAATAACCCCGACAGGAAAATGCTATATCAGAATGAGTTCTTCAAACCAGGACCCCACATCCAATTAGCAGAACATGTCACTCCTTTCCCACCCTCTTGTAAATATAAATTGTATAGGTTTTTCTGCAGTGCTTCTGCCTCTGATAGTGGCTGTGTGGAATTCTACTCTGCATGTTCAACTGTACACAGCTCTTAGCACAGATGGTCTGTGGGATCTTTTTCCTCAAATCAATATGGTCAGACATTGTCTCAAAAAGCAAGCGACAATATCAACAGCAGTAATTTCTTCATTTTACCTTATTTAAACTAAATTGTATATTGGCCCAGACAATTTTTTTCCAGATCTGCTTACAGTTACAGTTAGAGTGTCAAGGCAGAATGGGAAGCAATTTGTTTTTCTGCACAGGGTAGTTAGATAAATGCAGAGGAACCCTTTAAACAACTCTTTAGTCATCATCAAGTAAATTGAGTTTCAACGGCATCCCTGCATGAGACTGTTCTGGGCTAGCTGACATATTGCAGCTATCTTTTCGTTGAATTTGGGGTTTATATTTCATCAAAAATTCACCAATGACTTCAAAGACAGAAATCATTCCCAGGGTTCTACTTCCTCCAAACACCTCCATCTTCATGTATCCAGGAAAGAAACTGGCTCTCTGTAACTGTTACTCAGACTTCAAATGCACAAAAATAAGCCAATTTGAAAACAGAAAAATGACAAATTTTATCTTTTGTGACCAGATGTGAGGTGCTAAAATAGGATGTCAGTGAATGGAGTTTGTAGAAGAGTTAAGTGATGATATTATGGTGAATAATTGGAAGTGATGTAAGGGATGTTTCTGTCTCACTTCAGAAGCTTCAGTCACAAAGATATTCAGGATGTTTGTACATACATTTCCAGGGAGAACAAGTGTAATGAGAGCATTTGAGTCAAAGAAGTATCTAAAATCTGATGACTCACTTTTTCTTTCACTTAAATAAAAATTCTGAACACAAATATGTGGCCTCAATACATCTAAATATGGCACTTGGAAAAGAAAACAGGTTTTAAAATAAGTAGAAATAAGTGAGTGGTAATTAGCAACTTCTTAAGGGTCTCCTGTCAAAGAAGAGAAGTTGTGGACCTGGCCTGTTAGAGTCCCCATTAACGAAGTCCGGGTTCAGGAGTCAAACTTCTGTGTTCGATATAAATGGACCATGCCACTTAGCAGCAGCCTGCATTTGGACCGTTAATTAATTTTTGTTCAGTTTCTTCATCTTTTTTTTTTTTTAAAGGTTTATTTTTTATTTTTACATACAAGCTGGGGTACAGGCCAGAGGCGTGGGGTGGCGAGAGGGTTCACCAGAGCCAGAGCAGGGAGCAGAACAGGCAGATCAGAAATACACTGCTGAGGGGAGCAGCGGGCGAGGCAGGAGAGGTCCGCCGCGCCATGTGGGATTCTCCCCGGCCGGGCGTCGAACTCGCGTCACCGCTGCCGACAGCTCCACAGCGCAGTGCTTAACCGCTGCGCCACCGGGGAGGCCCCAGTTTCTTCATCTTTAAAGTGGGAATACTAGTGGTTTGTGTCTCCTTGGAAGATACTCCAGGGAAGAACAGATTAACTAAGATAATATGCACTTGCCGCTTAACAAGGTGCATGGCTCATGGTGACTAGTCAATAAATACTAAAATTACTGTGATGAAGAAGATGATGAGTATCCCTTAGGAAACTAATATGCTGGGGATCCTGGTACTTATAATCCTGAAGATTCCAAATACTCTGATTATTATTCTCATTTTATAGATAAATAAGTTGAGGCACCTAGCGGTCAAATAATTTGTCCTAGATCACATAGCCAGAAGTGGCAGAATTGGGATATGAATGCAGGTCACAAGACAGTGAGCTCTCTGCCATGGTGTGGTCTGGAAGAAGTGTCTGATATCAAATAATCTGTGTAATGGAATATAAAATTTTGATGTTCTTCAAACTTTAAAAACAATGACAGGGACGATACAGACTTTTAAATGAGTCAGGCTATTGCATAACTATATTAAAATTGATCAAAAGATTAACTGTATGTGAAAACCCTAGGCAACAGACCAGTGTCAGAGAGCAGCTGATAATCCTGCAATGTTCCTGAGCACAAAGCAGGCATAACAAAGATATACAAAGGAAGGAGAGAAGAGGAATAACCATTTCTGACTTTGAAGGCTTCTGTCCTGAATGGAGACCCGCTATAATGCCTCAGAGCCTTAACTGTTAAACCAGAGTATGATTAGTACCCATTTATTGTTTGGAAATATTTCCCATTTGTCCTTTCCCCTTCATCCCCCTTGGCACTGCCCTAACCAGGTTTTCTTCACCTGGTTACCCATATGTAAGACTTTCTTTCATAACCTTAATCTTATCCTAAACTTTGCTCTTAGTCTCTGAAGCAATAAGAAGTTCTTTTATAAAGCAAGTCTTTCATCTCATTCTTCCATTCATTAAGATTATCCGTAACTTCATATATTAAATTGAAAATGCACTATCTGGTTTTCTATTGGAAAAAAAAAATTTCTCTCTTTCTTTGAAGATGCTTTTAACATCTACTTATCTACAAAAATATAGTAGGTGTGTCCATGCTTCAGATGATAGGAATGGTTTCTCAGTCTTCTCTTGATTTTGGTTACCATAGCTTCTTTCTCTCTTAAATGGAATTGCCCTCCTCGCCCGCCCCTTTGGAAGGAGGAAACTCCTGGAAGTATCTCCTGACCTGTTACACAGGTTGCTTGGAAAAAGTGAAGTTTGGGCAATAAAGTAGTGCGTGCTTGCCCCCCCCCCCCCCATTTTTTCCCCCCAAGGCTCCAGGCTCCCTTGTTGACCCAGAGGAAATCTATGATTGCTTTTCTTACTTCCCTTCCATGAAGGTGCCCTTTCTATTGGGGCATGCATCTGTTTCCCTCCTAAGGTTCAGCATCTCCCAGGGGCACTATACCTCTCAACTGGTGGATGGGCCTCCTGTTCTCTGCTTTACCTTCTTTCAAGTGGAAAACAGGAGACCTACATCAGTGTCAGAGGAGTGGTTAGCTCTTAGCACTGGGTAACTGTTGCCATGTCTGACCTCTCCAGTCCTGGGTGAGGAGTGAGGCTGGCTAGCCAGGTTTTCTGGAGCAATGGGCTTGGCTTATGGATGAAAAAGAAATTAAACAAAGAAGCACTTATAGACAAAAATGAGCAGATGCACAGAAAAATGGAGAGCTGGTTGAACAAGGAAATAAGAAAATAATGAGATAAGATTTAGAAGAGAAAGTTGGTAGCAGGGGCGACAGGATGACATCTTGCATGGATACCAGCTGTGACAGAGCATCATGGAAGCAGTGATAGCGTTCTTAATCTCACCCACATTTGTTCTTAACACTTTATCTTAACCATCAGTCTTCCCAAGATGACTTAAAATAGTGTAGATAATCACTTGTTTCCCTCATATGTGATCAAAGTGATACATTTTATAGAATAATCTCTTAATGGAGCATTTGTCCACAAATAATAAAATTAAGTGTGAATTTGGATTTGAATTGACTACTTCCTAGAGAAACTGTGGTAAAGGTAAATCAAAACATGTTTAATTTTAGGAAAATATACTTTAAAATCAATCATTTAAAATAACATTTCAAGTTATTTCTTTTAACATAAGAAGGTAAATTTTATAAAAACCAATGTAAAACTAATGTTAAATGAAATAAATTTAATCCGTTTCCCTCTTTCTTGAAATTTTCAATTATCAATTTATGTAAAAATTATTTTCATAAATAATTTGTAATTTTTTTGATTGTTGAGTTGGTAAATATTTGCAACATAAGTGCAAAATCTGGATACACATTCTTTTAAAATATATTTTGCTTACCATAATTCCTAAATCCTTCATATCACCTAACTTTACAGTTTAATAATGTTTCTGATCTGACACAAAGTCTTTATTTAGGTGACTTTATTTTGAAAGAATTTAGCAAATCCAGATCCCTTAACTTTTAATAAATTTATTTTTAAAAGACTCCCTGAAGATTCAATAATTCTAGTCATCGACTTATTTTTTTTTACTATTCTGGTTGTGTTTACATGGGACAATAATATCAAATAGAATCAAAAGTTGGTTTGCAATATCTGTGTGAAACTATTTACTAGTCAGAAATCTCAGTGCCTGCAAACATCTTGTACAAGTTCCTGTTGTTTTGATTTTTTAATTTTCATAGTTTGTGCTAATTAAAAGCACCAGCCTGCATACATTAGTCAGTTCTGGTTCTCCAAGATGCTAAGCAGATGCTTAGAATTAGAAATATAAGAGGAATTGAGGGAAAACCTTGTGAAGATAAAGGTAGGAAGGGGCAGAAGCAGTTAGGCAGAAACTTCAAACAGCAATGCAGGTCTAACCTGTGGTGGATGTGAAGGGAATGAAGGAGCATTGGATAGGAGAAATTCAGAGTACAGCACAGTTCCAAGAGGTTAGCTAGGCCAATGATGGAGTATTAGGAAAAGATTGCCTACTGGAGGAGGTCTTTGTTTTGCAGAAATGGCTCAACTCTAGTACTCTTAGGCTCAGTTATTGGTGGAGTGGATGCCCAGTCCTCAGGAGAGAGTTTTGTTTTAGCTCACATGCTGCAGTAGATCATGAGGGTGTGGTCCCTGGAGGAATCAGCCTAGTACATACTCTGCTACAGCTTCTTGAAGGAGCATTTAAGTGGCATAACTCATGGCTGCCTAATGGGAAAGGGCCCATAGGATAGACAGGAAACAGATAATCTGGTGTCTTTTAGTTTAGATAATTTTGTCTACTTACTGCTACTGCTAATACTAATAACAATAAATGTTCTGAAGACATAGTACTGTGTAAATTACAAATGCTGTAATGTAAATTTTCTGATTTGATCATCTTCATTGCACAAATGAAAGGAGCAGAGACAGGTTAAAGACATTGCTCAGGTTCATTTTTATCAGAGTTGACTTTCTTTGATAAACCACAGCTGCTTCACTTTAATGCACTTATACTCTCAGATACTTTACCTTGACTTTTCTTCTATTTTGATGAAATCTAACATACTGACAAAAAAGGTAAATATAACTTGAGCGTATATGCCAATGAATAAATATTAAGAAAATACCTCTATAAACCAAAAATAGAAACTTATTAACCTGCCAGAAGTCCAAAAATGCCTCCTCCCAATCACAATCACACCCATTCCTGGAAATGGAAATTTTGGAGAAGAAAAAAACTAGAAAAACCCCAGAGTTGATCCATAGATTAAACAAGTACATCCATATAAGGAAATTACAACTCTTAGCTATATAAAAAACTACCTATTGATATACACAACAACAGAGATGCCTCTAGAAATATTCTGAATGAAAGAAGTCAAACAGAAAGAGTAGATACTTTATGAGTCAGTTATGTAAGTTTTAAAAATGCAAACTAATTTATAGTGACAAATGGCCTGAGGCTATGAGTGAGACCAGGATGGACTGTGAAGGGATATCAGAAACCTTTAAGGAGGTTGGAAATGTCCTGCATCCATCTGTCGAAACTCACTGAATTGGACATTAGAATGGATGCAGTTTATTGTATTAGAATTATACCTGCATATTGACAACAACAAAAATCTTCTTGTGTTTCTGTCAAATTTTGCTTTCTATATTTTGCAACTATTTTATTTATTGCTAATAAATTTAAACAGTATGATACCTTTGTGAAAAATTGAATATTTCATCAATGTGAAATGACCTTTTATCTTTGGTTAATGTTTCTTTGCTTAAAAGCAAATTTTGTTACTTGGAATATAGCTATATCTGCCATGTTTCTTGCTAGAATTGCATAGTATGCCTCTCTAATTCTTTCTAATAAATTTATCTTTTTTAAAGGTTTTATTTCTGTATTTTGTGCAGAAGAACTGGGTGGAGGACTATGGTGTGTGTGTGGGTAGGGGGTGAGAGGATTCACCGGAGACAGAGTGGGGAGCAAAAAAGGTGGATTTACTGAGATACACTGCTGAGGGGAGCAGCAGGTGAGACAGGAAAGGTCTGCTGCACCATATGTGGGTTAGCTCCCTGGGTGGGGACAAACTCAGGCCATAGCAGTGACAGCGCTGAGGCTTAGTCCCCAGGGACCTCAAGGAGGTCCTGAATTTATCTTTATGTAAAAAAGAATATAGTTTGTTTTAGTAACAAGTCTGACAATCCCTGTTTTATAGCTAATATATTTTGTCCATTTATATTCTTAAAAAATACATTTTATGAGCATTGAATTGTAGATTGGCAACAGTTATATTTCTGCACATAGAATAATCATACTATGGTCTTTTAACTTTTTAAACTTTTAAAACTTTGACTATTTCACCATTATTTTTTGATGATCTGCTTTTTTTTCTGTGGCTGTTTTAAGATTGCTGCATCTTCTTTCATGTTTTGCAATTTCATTCTGATAAGTCTAAATACGGTTTCATTTTTTGAATCTGTCTTTTCTCAGTTCTTGAAAATTATCAGTTATTACTCTTTAATTATTACCTTCAGAAAAGGAAGAGTGTTGGTCTTCTACTCCTATTTTAGGATTAATTAGCAGGGCCTCATCTACTGTGGTTCGTGGCAGACAACTTAAAGACCGATTTCTTACTGAAATGTAAGTAAAATAAAAGTTAGGCAAAATAAATCTTTTGCATTTTCATCATGAATGTGAAGTTTAAAGTAAAATAGTTTAAATTTGCATTTCAGTGAGGACTTTTATGAGAGAATGTCTATGAATGGTGAAATAAGACAATGCACTAAAGCTTGTGAATGTCTTATTAGTAAAGGTCAGTATTTGTTTCTCAGAAATGAAGAACATTTAAGCCATTGTTTTTGGTGAGGAGAGAGAAAATAGATATGAAAACCATCAATTCTAAATGATATGCTTTTTAAGACCTTCCTGCCAATTCTGACATTAAAAAAAAATTCCTCCAAAAATGTTAATAGCATTTTCCTGTATTTCAGCAGCATTCATTGGCATTTATAACTACTAAAACATAGAAGTCAAAATATCAACATAAAATTGTACAACAGAAGACCCGCAGATTGCTAACTGTGTATCTTTTAAACATCAGTCTATATTAGTATTAACAAAATTAATCTTGGGAGATAATTCAGAAGAGCCCTGGTTTTATGTTAAATTTCTAGAGTTAAATCATTTGATAATCTCAAAATTAATATAAATGGAAAATTGTGGAGTGATTCCTAGATACATAATTCAATTACCCAGAAGACTGACAAACACAAAGAATTGGCTAATTTAAACATATTTCAACGTAGCAGCCTTCCATATGTTGCTTGATGAGAAATTGGGAATATAGTTAATCATATTAGGCCTTAATTCTTTTCACAGAAATCGCTAATAATGCCCCAGATCCAACAATCCACTGACTCACTAGATGCCAATGTCCATCACACCTCATGCCTTCACTTACTCAGTTTAGCTTCCATAACACACCATTTTCACCTATCCCAGGACTGCTCATCAAAACTCTTATCTACTGAATTATCTACTGAATCTTGTCTCTCTTATCTACTGAATTCTTGACTCCTCCCAATCTTGCTAATTTGACTCTCAACCTTCTTCTGTCCATTCTCTTTCATCCAGACTCTTACCTTTGCACTATGCTGCCAGATAAATTCATAAAATTATTAGTTCTTCTCTGTTATTCCACAGGAATACAATGAAAGAGGAAAGAACATGTGATTCAATATTTACTGAAGTCATTACAGAATCACATTCATGAAAAATTACCTGGCAAGGGTGTTAACTTGATGATCTCAGCTACAGATTTTTTTTTTAGTGAGAGAGAAAAGGGTTAACTGGTTTTCTCTAGGTGTTAAGTTGTGAATCCTAATTTGGCAGGCATTACCTGCTAAAATGCCCTTTCCTCTGGGGATAATGGGTGGAGGTGAGAAGAGATCAGAGACAGACATATCTGAAGAATCTGATGGGAGAAAGAGACTTCTGTGTTGCTGTGTTTCAGGAAGGAAAAGAGGCCATTGTGACTGAAGGGCTGAGGGAGAGGAGGCATTGTAGTTGTGTAGGTGTCAATGTGGAGGCGTTATGGTTGTGTAGGTGTAAATCACTTCTACAGACATCACAGGTCATGGTTAGAAACTTAAGCTTGTTTCTACGTGTGATATGGAGAATCCCTGGAAAGAGCAGACTGAAACTTTAAACTGATTAGTCTGGCTGCTGTGTGAGAGATAATTTATAAAGACAAGAGATCTAAAGAGCACTGAGAAGGAAATTCTAAGAAACAGGTAAGAAAAACCTTAGACTGGGGCAATGATCAAGGAAATGGAACAAAATAGAATCGCGATCTATTTTAGGGGCAGAAATGACCAGACTTTTGTGATAGATCCCATATAAGGAGTGTGAGAGAGAAAAGATTCAAGGATAATTTCAGAGTTTTTGGTTTATGCAGTTGCCTGGTGTCATTTACAAAATGTGAAGACAAGAAAATGTTGGGGAGAATGGCATAATAGAGGATCAAGCTTGGGTTTTTGACATGTGCTGAAGAAAAGCATAGCCTATGCAATGATGATATAATTTGGCAGTTGCACTGATGAGACTGGAATGCAGAGAGATAATTTACTGGGAATAGGAAATTGGGCACTGTTAGAACATAGAGGGAACTTGTAAAGTTACAGAAAGAGTGAAATAACTTTGGAAGAGAATGACAAAGAGCTCAAAGCAGAGGACCAAGCAATGACACACAGCAGTTCTCTAAGATTAAATGTAGGAGGAGATGCTAACAACAGACACAGAGAAAGAACAAGTAGAGGAGATAAACCTGCAGAATCTGAGTGATGAGAAAGAACATGTTGTGGCATTTGGGCCTCTGTTTGTGAAGAATAGGAAGACACATGCTTACTGAAGTCTGAGACTCTAACACTATTCCTCTACATTCCTCTACATCCCCTGGGCCTGATTCCAAATTAAGTTGAGAGATACAATTTTAGAAATTTAGTCTAAGAAAGAGAAAGCTAATTTGGTAGGACAAAGGGATGGGAAACAGCTATCTAAAAATTGTCAAAAAGATCAAAAGAAACGGATATTTTCCATCATCCCTCTGTACCCTTGCTTCCTATTTTTATTTTCAGGAAAATATGATTACTAAATCTTTCCTTAGTCTCAATTCAAGAAGGAAAAAGAGATAGCGTTAAAGGAAAGAATAGTTAAGAATTCAGCCAAATGATAATTGTTGCTTAGATTATACATAGTTTAATTGTAATTCATAATCAAGAAGATTGTCCTTGCCACTGTGATTAATTTGTTGAATGTTATTAGTGAAAAACATTGCATTGAGAATCATTTCTGGGGTTTATGGAGTCCTTAAATAAAATTGAGGGAAAACTAATAGGGAACCATTTGAAATTGCTGGGAGAAGATGTCTACCCAAGCAACACAAACTGAACTCAACACAGGGATGTAGACTGAGGACCCCAACAAGGTGGCAAGTTCCCTATCTTTAGTGCTCTTCTGTCTCTATATTCCCTACACTTTCCTGGAATAATAGCTGGGGAATGATGAGAAACAATATTTCTCAGATTCTGAGAATGGAGCCAGTAGTTTCCCATTCAATACCATTATTGATGGCCTGGAATCTGCAAACAAAGATGGGGGTAAAGGCAAGAAAGTGAAGAATCAACAGACTGGAGTGTGTTGGCAATTGTCTAAGTATGGCTGTAATTACTTTGCTTGTATTTCTGAATTGAAGGTGAAACTTCAGCAAAGCAGTCAAATAGTAAGGGATGGACTAAAGAGAAATCCTTGTTTGTTTGTGGGATATTTTGCTGGAGTGTGTGTGTGTGTTAATAGAACTTATTTTTTCCATTTAGACCTTGCAGTGGCCTCTAATAATCCCACTTGATACTTAACTTCTTTTGTAGTCCTTGCCCCATTGTGTTAGGGTTTCTTGGTGACTATCAGAATATGGCAGAGGTTTGGAGGTGACTTGCAAAGTTAGGTCTCAAAGGCATTAGACTTCTACCTTTTTCTCTCTTCTGGATTGCTCACGCTGATGGAAGATAGTTGCCACAATGTGAAAACTCTCAAGCAGTTTTATGGCAAAACCTATGTGGAGATGGATTGATGTTTCTAGCCAGTCACTCTGCAAATGAGCAATCTAGAAGTCATCCTCTGACCTCTGCATATTATTGCAGCCAAGTCAAATCTTGATGTTAAGGGCTGCTTTCACAAAAAGATTAATTCAAAAAGACACTTGCACTCCTATGTTCATCACAGCACTATTACAATAGCTAAAATATGGAAACATCCTAAATGCCCCAAAACAGATGATCAAGAAGATGTGGTATATACACAATGGAATACTACTCAGCAATCAAAAAAGATAAATTTATGCCATTCACAGCAACATGCATGGAGCTGGATGAGATTATGCTAAATGAAATAAGTCAGAAGGAAAAAGAAAAATATCAGATGATTTCATTTATAGGAGGAACAAAGGGAAAACCATACAAGGGATCAGGAAAAAAAAAAGCAAAACTTGCAGGCAAAATATAATTTGGAGACATCCATCAGAGCGGGGGGCGGAAAAGTGTACAAAACAGGAGGGAAATGCACAGTCTATGATGATGGTTCATGGGTGTCTTGGTGCTGGGAATTCTTTGTGGACAACACCTGACAGGAGAAATCAAACACTGTACACAAATGAACAATGTGTGTGTGTGTGTGTGTGTGTGTGTGTGTGTGTGTGTATAATCTTGATGTAACCTCATGTAGAGACCCTAAGTCAGAACCACCTTGATAAGTGTGGTTATCCTAGACTCCTCATTGCCAGACAGTATGTGAGAAAACAATTGTTTGTTGTTCAAAGCTGTTACTTTTTTTGGGGGGGGGAAGCAAATTGTAAGCATCAATAAACAAATAATACAAGCCTCTTTTGCTCAAAACTGGAAATAAGATGTGGCATCTTTTGCCTAAGATTTGGCCCTGAAGAAGCTTGTGGCAAATGAAGGAAGTATAAGGTTGAAACCTTTGGAGTTAGATAGCGGTAGATCAACTGCAGGCACTACGAACAATTTCATCAAAGGCCTGATTGGGAGGCAGGGTTGAAGGAACAGGACTTTAGGCAGACTCTGAATTTGGACTGTATCTTTGATTCATACATATAGCTGACAACATCTAGGCAATCTTTTTATTTTTTATTCATAAGGATATGAGAAAAAAAATCTCAAATTTCTCATTTCACCTAAAAGTAGAATTGTTTCCACTTTATTATTTGCTGGAAAATTTTATTTAGTTTGAGTTTTCGTTTCTCCTTTTTTTTGGTGTACTCATTATTCATTAGAATTACAGTGATAATCAGCTTTACATTTGTAGAAATACTTTATAATTTTCTAAGTGTACCTCATTTAACTGTTCTGGTAGGAGGTAGGGTAATTATTATTAACTCTAAATTGCAGATGAGGAAACTGACATTCAGATGGGTAGAAATCTTGCCTGAAGTCACTTGGTTGTTAATTGGGGAAGCTAGAACAAAAATAGAAGTTCTCTAATTTCCAATCTAGTGCCTAAATGTCTTAGAATCTTTTAAAATCTATTAAAAATATAAATTAATCATTAAAATGTTTTGGTTTAGTATTGGGGAGCTAGGATTTGTCCTATTTTCCAAATTATTGCCTTATAATTTCATTCAGAGACCAAAATCCAATTAGTGACCCTTTAGATATTGAGCTCCATGGTTCTGTCTGTTCTGGCCTCTGATTTCAAGGGGAGCTGTCCCAGAATCACTAAAATAAAAATATCAGTGCCTGGTAAAAATATCAAGTCCCTTATTTTTAACCTATCACTCTTACGTAACACTTTGATGATGACATAAAAAAATAAGAGAAACCTAGTAGGATGTAGGGCTTTAAACATAGTAGGTCTGTTGCATATTGAAGGTTAACTATCTGCTTATCTACTTCTCAATCTCTCCATTATCCATCCATCCATCCATCCATCCATCCATCCATCCATCCATCCATCCAAGATAAGTTCCCCATCTTTCTGTTTCTAAGAAACCTAGTCTATGGTATTCTACTACAGCAACCCACATAGAGGAAGACACTGGATTTCACGAATGCATACCAGTTCCCACCTGCTCCTCACGGCAAGAGCACTTGATGGCCATAGGAGGGCCGAGCATGCTCCAGGGAGGAAAGATTGGTAACCTTGTCACGTGAGCCTCACTCATGTGGGAATTTGTCCCTGACATCCCAGGAGGATTTAGTCACACCTTCCTCTCAACATCCATGGCGCCTTGTGTGCCTCTAACAAAACTTACTAGGGTATAATTTTTTTTTACCATAGGTGTCTTTGCACCTATAAGCTTAAGAATTTTTTTTTTCTCACTTTTGTGCCTACCGAATTGAGCACAGTGCCTGGACTATGATAGTCTTTGTAAATATTACATACTTTTGAAGCACACTTATAAACCATATGCCTGTGTATATTGTATGTATATGCATGTGTATGATATTTATATGATACATGCATCACATTTATTTATACTAATATATATATGTATATATACATAGATATATACTCAGCTATAATTCTGTTACTCTGGATGAAGAAGAGTATGTTTTTTCATGGTCAGCTGGCCGTCTGAACTACACTTTATTCCCAGTGATAATTTCCATCTTCTTATTTTGATGACTAGAAGAATCTCATTTCAGTTTCTACACTCAAGACCTTTTTTTTTTTTTTTAAAGATTTATTTATTAATGCATACAAGCTGGGGTACAGGCCAGAGGCGTGGGGTGGCGAGAGGGTTCACCAGAGACTACACTCAAGACCTTTTATTGGTAACACTCACTGTACTTTCCTGTCTAGTCCTGAGTCCCAACATCCTTCTTGTCATTCTTTCATGAGGTTCAGTGTCCAGGACCTGGGCTGTACTGTTGACAGTGGGAGAATTCCCAGTGCTATCTTTTTGCCAGGTCTTCACATAATCACTGCTCCTGGTTTGTTCCCTAGTGTGTTCTGAGAGCCCCTTGGACATGCTAGAGTTCATGTTGAACTTCCTGGCCATTGGCTGTAGTGCAGACCCATAATCCGAATGCTGCATCCACCTGCCAGACTATCTCCTCTCACACCTGAACTGTCCTTCACAACCCACAAGGCCAGCTCCTGAGTTCTAAATGACCGCATATCCTGTAAAGGAAGCCCAGTACCTGTTGTCATTCTTAAAAATTTAGGTCATGAATCCATTTTGAGCAGCTGATGAGAACTGTAAGTGCTCATTGCAGGGAAAAAAAATGCAAATGTACATTATTTTTTTGCATCTAATTTTAAGCAGCTAATGGACTTTTGAACCAAAGCTCTAGTGACCTGGCAGACCCAGGGTGGGTCACACCCAGGGGAAGTAGGGCAGCTACTAAAGCCATCAGCACAGTGGGCATCAATTGTCATCGAAATTGTCATTCATACTCGATAGGAAAGGAGTGGAAGCCTTCAGTGTGTGATGGAGGACTGCTGGCTCTGGCTGGCTATGACTCAGTAGGATAAGACTCTTTTATATGTGATTTCTTTATAGGTATAAAAAGATATTATCAAAAATCATAGTCTCTAAAGTGGTTTTATGAATAGCCTGCAATGTTGTGATTATTGAAAAGGAGTATATTCTGTCAGCAGGAGACGATTGCCACCTTCTGCTAATGACTTCAGTGTTGAAAAGAAGTGTGGGCAAAATGAAAATCCCACTGTCTAAGCTTTTAAACCTGTGTCAATAATCATGAGTTAATGGGGGATGAATAGGATGGAATTTGAATGATTTTGAGCAGAGATTGCTTTCTATATTTTTAACTTCAGTTTGCTAGTGTTTCTGAAGATTGAACCAAAAGAAAGCAAAATGAGAAAGAAAGTTTAGATTTCATTACTGTTAAAAGGAAAAGAAGAATCTTGTAGCATCTTGAAGTTTTCCAAATCATTCTCTTTTACACAGAGCTTTATTAGCCTCAGAGAAGGCTGATATTTACCTCCTGAAGTAAATTGAGTGAAGGTTTTTTTTTTTAAATATTTTGTGGATTAATAATGAAGACCAAGCATATGGAGGATATGTAATATGCATATGTCAATATTCTGCATTTAGATTTTCTCGTTTTGCAAACTGCTGCATTTATAATCATGTGAGACTAGTCAGACACCATAAATAGAATTCCTATTCTTGTAAAGCAAAGTAAATATCACAGGCTACCAACATAACAATATTCATTGAAGAGTTAATTTTCCAAACAGTTTCAGATAATGGAGAGAATATGATTCCTCCATAAGAGACAGTTAAATCTTGAAGAAAAAAACATTTTTGGTATATAAAATGGAAATTGATAGAGAATTTATATTCTCTGTGATAATTAAGGTAAATGCTATTTCTTGAATGAGTAATATTTCCCATTAGAGACATATGTCATTGTCCAAGATACCTTTAAATAATTTCCTTTAAAAATTTTTTGTATCTATCATAGGAATCTAGAGTTGAACAGATGTGTTTTTATTTCTTTAATGTGAAGATAGATAAATGAATAAATTCCCCTTTCTTGTACATTTATGCCACCCTTGCTTAAGAATTTCCATCCTTTAGTTTTGAGATAAAATAATCTTGTTCTCTTTTCCCAAATCAGTCACTGCTTTTTTCTTTATGTCAGCATATGTAAGAGACACTATTGAAGAAAGCAAATGGGAAGTGTGGTAGACTTCCTCACTATTCACCCATATTGGTACCTGCCATATATCTAGGCATGTCAGAGGTTTGTACTTCTCAATCCCCTTGCATTTGAGTGGATTTGTGTGACTGGTCCAGCTACTGGATTGTTGGTCAGCTCCATAGCTTAGCATTTAGTAGCCAGTGCTGGATGCTCCAGAGGGATCTTCTGCTACAACAGTAGGAATGGAAACATGTAAAGCTAGATCTGCCATCAGTTTGGGTCCTGGAAGGACTATGATGAGCTCAGCAATGAGCAGAACCACCACCAACCCATGCTGGTCATTAGTGTAAGCCTGAGAGAAATCTTTGTTGTTTTAACCACTGAAAAAAATTTTCAGTGTTTTTGTTTGTCATTTAGCACAATATAAACATAACCTAATACAGAGAAAACAATAATAATTACTAATAATAATTCTTAAGGCAACCAATAATAATTCTAATGCTCTCTGATAAGGATTTGATATATACTATGTGTCAGACACTGAAAACTACCCTGAGGTAATTATTAATATAATTTGTACTTTATAAATGAGACACTGAGAGATTAGAGATTAAGTGGCAAGATAGCCCAACTAAAAATTATTAGAATGAGGATGTGAGTTTAAATAGACTCCCCAGTTTAACCATTAACCAGAGTAAACTTCCAATAAGTCTCCAACTATATCTTCTACGATTTCATTAATATGTCCCAAGAAAAATGATGTTCTTGGCTATAGCTCTAGAGGCTCCATCTTTTAGTTAATAAATACCAATAAGAAATATTGAAGTGTCAGTTTTCTATTCCTCTAAGAAAACCACCATATATGGCTTTCAAAGTTGAACAAACATTTCAGAAATACCTGTCACAAACATGACATTCTGCTAGGTGCATTTTACAAGTTTTTCATTTACTCCTTGGAATCCTTTCAATTTGTAACATTTATTTATTTACTTTCATTTATAGAAAAAAAAATAAGGACCAAGAAATATATGCAATATGTCCCAAATCATGCAGCTTATAGATGACAAGGAGCTATTCAGAGTCTATTCAATCTGATTTAAAAACCCATGCTTTATCTCTCAGGAGAGAAACATGTAGTACATAAGGAAAACTCTATAAAGTCAACCCCTTAGGATGGATTGTGTCTTGAACAAGGCTGGCTTAGGGGACTGAGAATTTCTGCCAGCCTGGATTCTTGCAGTTGGAATGTGTCTCATTGCGCTGGCTCTAGCGGTGTTATGTACAGACTAGAACCCCAACACCACTTGACTGGGAAATGACTCTCCTTGCTGCATATGAAGGGGAAGTGCAGAATGGATTTCCAAGTATGTCTGAAATGACGCTGCAAAAGCCACAAACACACTTTCTGTTTTGACTTCAGGTCATTCTAAAGGTTTCAATTGGACCATTCTAAAATTTCTCCCTTTAGAAGAAGACTCAGTAAGCACTGTGGTTTTCATCTATTACAACTTCTTGGTTTCCATACACTCTGATTAATGTTTCAGTAATTAATCTGACATCTGCTTTTATTGGGTCCATCACTGTAGACATTCTAAATTCCAATTACAAAAACATTAAGTGAACATTTTCATATTTTGTCCCTTAATAATATCACTGACTTGTCTGTAACATTGGCATCCTAACCAACTCTCTACTAAAATTCAAATTTAAATTCAATGTGAGTACAAGATTGTCACAGAAGCAGTAGTAGCAGAAGTAAGACTTGATTCCAGTTATACCCAGTCATAAACATATTTGTCAGTAAAATTCCTCAGAGAGCTCACAGTGCCTTGCTCTGGATATGATAACAGCATATTTTATCATAATACAAATAAGTGTAAAGCCCTTCCCTTTACTTGCACTGAATTTTGAAGTGATTTTATGGAATGTTCTGAGTATCTGATACTTCTCTCCATATGAAAAGCTTGCTTTAGTTTCTTTACACAGTGCTTATACTAATTATAACCTTGACTATGCTCTTGAAGCCAAATCAAATAAAAAATGCTAATGTCTTTAAAATGCCTGCTGTGAATGGCATTGAGAATCTTCATCGATGTTTGTAGTTTATAGGGCTTTATTTTCCAGGAAGGAGGGATTGAGGCTTGTTGACAAATAGATAAATGTTCAATACCTGTGTCTTCTGTCTCCAAAAGCCAGACATGGCATCCTGGAGAGACCTCTTCCTGTCAGACTTCCAGCAGGAAGGTGTTTTGACTGTTGCAATAATTTTCTTTTAAATTTTTTTCGTATTGATCTCCCTGGTGGTACAGGGGTTAAATTCTCAGCACTATCACGCTATCTCCATCCACTGCCTGCTGCATGAGTTCTATCTCAGCCAGGGAAATAACCTCCACATGGCACAGCAGACCTCTCCTGTCCCACCTGCTTCTCCCCTCAGCAGTGTATTTTAGTAGATCTGCCTATTCTGCTCCCCATTCTATCTCTGGTGAATCCTCTCACTCCCCCACATGTCTGACCTGCACCCCAGTTCATCTATAAATAAATAAATAAATAAATAAATAAATAAATAAATAAATAAATAAAATCTTCAAAAATTTTTGGTGTGACTGGAGTAACGGATGCTTTTTTTAATAATTAAAAAGAATCAAAATATAATACAGAATATCATAAATAAAACAAGAAAAAAATTCTGTTTAGAACTTAATCATCTTGTTTTCGCCAGAAATATGAGGTCTACTTGAGAGAAATAACTTTTACTTCTTCGCCACAGTTTCTTAAATTTATACATCTCCTATTTGGGACTATTCTTTTTTTTTTTTTTTTTTTTTTTTGCCTACCTCCTTCTCCTTCAGTACTAGCACCACCTGGGCAATAAAGAATGTTAAGCTGAAAAAAGAATTTGGTCGCAAAATGGCAGACCTCCTCTCTAATAATAACATTTGCTCTCTTTAGTATTTCATGTAAAATTGGCAAAGTTGTTTTCAAATGCAAAAACATGAATCCTGAAAAGATGAAGTAAACAGTCTTAAATCACTGAAACTCTGTCTCAAATTAAAATATAGATCTTATATTTGAGGTTTCAACTCAGTATTGTTTTAATTTTGTGGACCATCAATGTCTCTGGGGATCATAAATATTTTCTACCCTTCTTGATCACCATCCTCTCAATCCACCCACTCATATTTAAAGAATTTTGCAGTAAATATGTTTGTGTAAATAAGTTTGAGAAGCTCCTTTTCTTGGAGCTAAAGCCTCTACAAAACTGTAATAGAAGTATACTCTTTGAAATAGTTTAACAGAGCATCATCCCCCCAAAATATTGGATTATATTGTTGGTAATCACAGCTTCAGAAATGCTGAACTAGGAATATAAGAATTAAGCCCCCAACTTGTGGTAACTTAAGTGAAAATCAAGCTGGAACCCTACGTGGACAGTACATAATTATGAGAGAGGTGGTAAGCTACATGGAAAGAAAGACATCAGTTTGATCCAGCTGGACCATGTAATACTTTGCATGTATCTCACTTACCTGCAACTCTGACTCATTATTTATAAAAACTGTATATATTAATATTTATCTCAGTCTTATTGTGAGGGGTTGGTAATTTTGAGGAACTAGAAGACTGACCTCAAAATCAAAATTCTCCCAGGAGTGTTATTAGAAATTTGGAAATCTCAGTACTAACTTTATCTTTAAAGATTTAGTGAATGGCTCTAGAAATGACAAATCAATTTCCTCCTTTATTTGTTGGTAATTATGGTAATTATTGGTTTAAGATTTTTTTTTTTTTTTTTTTTTTTTGCTTTTGGAGCAAAGCAGCATTTCCCTGAGTAAAACTAGCCTGATTTCATGGCGAGAAGCAAATGTACAGAAGAAATGAGTCAGTTTCTCTCATCCTGTGAGTTATTAACACGAATACAGTTCTGAAGGCATCAGGGAAAGAAAGGATAACTCTATCATTTATTAATCTGACTGCTTTTTTTCTCCTGATTGATATTTAGTAACTTTCCTTTATTCCTCTGGTACCTCCCAAATTCACATCACATATTCATAAGAAAATATTAATGTGCTGTTTTTTCCTTTTCCTATATAAACATGCTGATTCATTGAAATGTACAATAACATAATGGTCTAGGAAGGAAGGGGGACTTTAGGAAAATGGCAAATCTATGGAGTGAGAGAAGTTGTGAAGTAGAAAGAGAATATTGGAGGAAAAACTGTTTACAACTGCCATTGAAATATGTTAAAAGATAAATAGAGGCTAATCTCCCATCCTTCTTTTCATTAGAAAACACAGAGAATTCCTCCAGTCTTCTAAATATTTTAGACAAATACGTGTTTTTTTTCCATTCTCAGATGTCAGTACAGGTTAAAGGGAATCATCATCATCATCCTCTTCATTATCATCATCATTCTAAGGAATTTGGATTCCAATTTATGTTTATTAATTATTGCTTCAAGAGTTAAACAAGATATCCAGGAACCTCTAAAATATATGTATATATGTATACAAAACATGGTGCTTCTATTTAATCAGATCCTAAATACAAGTTAGACAACACTGTAAGTTTCTACTATAACATAAAAACCCTATCTAGTAATCTTCTTAGAATAAAACTTTATTTATGAGGACAAATTGGCTTTTTGAAACTCTTTTTAGAAGTAATTTTGGCTCCTTTGCTTCCTAAGTGAATGATTTCTTTCTCTCTTTTAAAAAAGATGAAATCAGAATATAAATCTATACAAAATTTGTTACAATGAATTTGACCAAGCGTTTGATGTATATAAATACGTATGTATATTTGCCCACATACAAAATAAATCTTTTTTTCTTTTAAGTCATTGCAATGTACTACTTTCTATGTGCAGGACTTCAAAACCTAAAATAACTGTTCTCAATTCTTCCAGCACATTTGAATCACCTGGGGAACTTGCAAAACCACCAATGTTAGGACCCCATTTACAAAGATTCTAATTTAATGTATCTGAAGTAGGGCTCCATACTGGTATTTTTAAGAAGCTCCATAGACATTTCTCTATACTTAACCTTAGTTGCTGGATCGGACTTTCTAGACTGATGAAAGCTCAAAAACTGATTATGTGAGAAATGTATGCTACATAGGTATTATATTGTGTATACCAGATATTGTATTTACTGATTTTTGTTGTTCAATCATCAAGTTAATATAAATGATTTTCAACAATAATTGCAAATGCATGTCAAATAAAAACATGCAATTTTAAAGATAGTTTCTCAGGCATGCATATCCCAGCTGTTTCATCTTCATTTGATATCCTCTGTGGCTAATGTTGCAAACAGGCTTTTGGAAAGCAGAGCAGCTGCAGGAATATTCTATTTGGCCTGAGGACTTGCTATAACTTCAGTGGTTTCATGCAAGCTACTTAAAAAAATAAACAGACATATTCTCTAAATGTGCAAACAGTTAGGATTTTTGCACCTTAATTGCAAAAATCAAATAAATTTTCCTGGCTAGAAATGAGTCTAGAACACAAGTCAGGCTGTTGACACAGAGAGGATATTAATACTTATTGGCATTTCATCTTAATAGTGCTTTAAATTGCTGTTAAATACATGGATTTTAAAATAATGTGGACCTGGAAACTGGACCAGCTTGCAGAAGGAGGGTGGAGAGCATACCAGGCACTGTGGTTTATGCCTAGAATGGCTTTGGCTTTGACAGCGATTCTTTCAGTTCCCGGCAGCAGGGATTTGGTCCACCTCCAGGCAACATCTGTGGGAGCTCCTAAAACAAGGCAGCGAGGTGCCTAAATAGGCCACCCCGGGGTGGGATTTAGCTTCACATAATACCCTCCAGCTGTGGCTACCTACACAGTAATTTGAGCTTTCTCCCCAGGTTTTCAGGTGGATCTTTTAATAACATTCCCTTCATTACATTTTTGTCCATGATTTGAATTTGCCTTTCAATTTTGAGTCACTCTTCAGTGTAAGCTTGAGGTTTTGGGAAAACAAAGTGTTTATTCTCTGTCCCCATAGTGATGCCTAAGAGCAATATACTTTTGCTGGCTTCTCCACATGGGCTGGAAATGGTTATTATGTGGCCAGTGCTCTGTTTTTTAAAAAAAAATTTATTATAATATTTTTACTGAGGTAACAATTGTTTACAACACTGTACATAACTTGGGAATATAGGTTCATACCTCTTCTGATGTACATCACAACATCATGTCACCACAAAGTTACCCAAAATTCCCCATATTCCATTGAGCCTTCCCTCCCTCCCCACTTTGCTTGGCATTTACTTATTTAATCATGGGCATGAGCAAGATAGTAAATGCTAAAACACTATGCTTATGAAGCTTTACATGTATGAGCTAATTAAAAATAAGAAAATACAACATGTGATTTTCATTACTAACCAGTGTGCCAATGACAGAGGTGTTACATGAAGATTTTGTAACGGTGTGATATCGATGGAAAGGGGAGGTTCCAGATTCCCTGCCCCACCCTAAGGAAGGGTATAGCTATGCAGGGAGGAGGAGCTACAGAAGAGATCGGAGAAGTGGAGATGGAGGAGGCGCATGGAACAGAAAGACATGTGAAGGGTTCACTGTTGTGGCGAGGAACTGGGATGCAGGCTGGAGGCACAGAATTCACCAGGGAGGGAGAGAGGGAAGGCTCAATGGAATACGGAGAATTTTGGGTAACTTCGTGGTGAATTCACCAGAGACAGAGTAAAAAACAGAAAAGTCGGATTTAGTGAAATACACTGCTAAGAGGAGCAGCAGGGCAAAGACAGGAGGGGTCTGCTGTGCATATCCTTGTCTTTTAAACCTAAGTGATTGGGCTAATTTCATAACCTGTGTTCTAGTTAAGGCAGATCAGAGCATTTCAATACAATCTTCTCTGATAACCTCCTGAGCACTGGATACAACTTTCTTCTATTGTTTAATAGAATGGTTTGCTTTTATTTGTTTATGTGTGTGTGCATACACATACACACACACATAAATACATACACATATCTATATATATACGTGTGTATATTTAAGCTTGCCCAACCATTTAGCCACTGGGCACCCACAATAAAATCTCCCATGAAATGTGGGCTCCAGAGAAGTTCTGACAATTCTGGCTGTTTTCAGGAATTAAACTGTACCTAAATGTTGGAAATCTGAACTGTGTCAGCAAAATGAAAATCACACTAGTTAAGTTTCCTCTGACTTATCCCTTTAAACTTCTTTATTCCTTATCCAATAAATAATATCCAATAAACTATCCAATAATATTAAAGAGAGCTGAGATAGGCTGACTTTGAATCCTATTACCAGTTATGTTTTCTTGGGTTTATTTTCCTCTTTGAACCTCAGTTTCCTCATCCTCTACTTCATTAGATTGGTAGGAAGATTATATGATATATTGTTTGTAAAGCAATTAAAAACATGCGTGCCCATAGTAGATGCTCAATATTTGGTCATTAAAAGAACAAAGTGCAACTTTCATTACTTTACCTGATACTTATGCTTAGATGATTCCTGTATCTGCTAGTTCATGTCGTTGTTTTCCTCTCAAAAGCAAGTCACAAGATTTTCATCAAGAACAAAGTTTTTGTTTTTGTTTAAATTTTTTCAGGTATTTAATGCCGAAGAAAGAATAAATGCTATGTAATGAGGAGAGTACATTGCTTTCAAATGTATCAATCTAAAATTTATGATTCTTATGGAATAAATGGATTTTTTTCTTTGTATAATATCAGCAAAAGATACCCTATTTCCATTTTGTTTTTAGCTCTGTTTTGTATGGAAAGATTATTAGTGATTCATAGATAGGACATTAAATAACCTTGAATCATAAAGTGAGAAAAATTTTCCTTCCTTCTCAATTATCTTTCCTTCCAATTTTATCAAGGAAAGGTGTCTCAGTTCAAAGTTAATGAGACTTTATCATCTTAGTAATATTCTTTGTTAACAAAGAGAGGGCTGGGATCACACTGCATTTTTAGCAGGTAATAGTATTATGTAGGAATTAAATAATACTATATTTAATGATTTAAATTTAATAATACCGTCTTTGTATGCATTTTTATGTTTAACTTCTGCTTTTTGTTAAATTGATCTGGTTAGTTAAAGATCATCATATCTTTTTAAATTTTTTTAAATTATTTGAATTAGAAAAATATTTACTAAGTAACAGCACAGTGGATAGCCATATAGAAAAAGTGTGATGGTGGCAATGAAATAGCACCAAGGTGGGAAAAGACCAGACTAGATGACCTGCAACTTTACCGTCAGGGACTCTGAATGGCAAAGAGAGACTGACTCACCCTTTAGTGCTGTGAGGAGCTGATGGCAGGGTGATGACTCAGAGAGTCATAGTGGAATGACTACTCTTCCTTTACCTCCTACTCAGCCTGCTTTTTCCCTGTGGGCTGCAAAGAACAGGAAAGGAACTAGAAAAGAAAATGAGATGGGAGTAGAAATAAGAAGAAATATTCATTTTGCAGATTGTTAGAATGTAAGAGGGTGGTCCTCAGGAAAGCGGAGTGTCCCAGGACCTCACCCCCACCTCAAGCCAGAGAGATCCAAGACACCTAGGACTACGAATCCCAGAATGCCGTCATCACCAATGGAAGGATGCTGCGGACTGAGGGTGGAGTTAAGAAGTGGTTTTGGGATTTAAATACCAGACCTGTGAGCTTGGAGGGGGGGATTGCTTGTGGTTGTGGATTGCCAGGTTTTTTTTGAGTGGGCCATAAGATTCCAGCTCAGCGGAACTGGTAGGACACATTCATTAATTTATTCTTTATCTTTTTCCTTTCCCTTTTTGTAAATAAACCCTTTTATTAATTTTTATTGTGTGTGTCTGCAGTTGAGTCTTTAAGTCCCTTTTAAGCGCACGGGTGAGAACCCACAGACAGGCACTCCATTTATATCAGGGCTGCCCGGTAACAAGAATAAGGCATATGTTTTCTCAAACAAACAAACAAACAACAACAAAAAACACCACCCAAACATGAAACAAACCCTTTTATGGAAAAGAAAGATAAGATACCTGCAGTCTGAAAACAAGTCCCATACCATTTTAACCCAGCATCAAAATATCTTGGAAGAGAAGCTATTGGTTTATTTATGGGCTTGTCACTTTTTTCTTCCTCCCAGACATATGCAGGCTACTCTCCAGTATCAACAAGAGAAATTTTCTACTTGTGGAGGGCGGATCCACACAATAGAAAGCTTCCCTCCCTATCCCCCCACCACCCCCTCCTTCTCGCCCCTCCTCCCTTCTTCCTTCTTCCCTTCTGTTTGTCATCTATCATCTTATTTTGCTGGTGCAGACTATAATCAGATGCTTTTTCCAATACCTCACATAATGCTTACCTAGAGAACATGAAATAATTTCTTCACAGAGTTTAATAACATCAGATAGGCAATAGACTGAAAACATTAATTAGAACATTTTAGTCTACTATTAAAATTATTCTTAGATATCTACAATTGTGTAATGTTTATGCAAATATGAAAAGTGGACGTTATTTTTTTGTGCCCTTTATATGCTGAACCCTGTTCACTGAATGAGGAGACATGATTCCTATTTAATTCTTCCTCTACCTCTTCTTAATACTACTTCTATCAGGGCTAAGATTTTACATGTTTCTTGGAATGTGATTATTTCTTAGTTAGCAGGACTTAAGGAACAAGCCATTGTAGACAGAGAGTATCTCATTGACAGTCTAGTTCACCACATGCCTTATATGAATAGGTGAGCAGAGAGAGGTCCTGAGAAAGTGAATGAACTTGCCCAATGTTACACCCTCAGTGACTGCAAAGCTAGAGGTGGGCCCAGACCCCAGCCTCCCAGGTGAGGACTCCATTATATTGTTCACCTACCAACGCATACAGGGCTAGTGACTACTTGAATCTCCTGTGACATATCAAACTTAACAATCATCTCCATTGCTTTTAAAAAAGATAATACTTCCAAATTAACAGAACAGAGCCATCCATTTATTCTTATTTGACTTTCTATTAAAAACTTTATATTAGATCCCCTTTTGAATCCTAACTTATTACTAGATACAAATATGGATTTTCCCTTATTAACTTCCTATTTGAGATTGAAGCTGCCACTAAAACTTTCTTAAGAGTTGAGTTTCTTTCATTTCCCTTTCTAAGAATTTGAATTTTAGAAATTACACCTCAAACTGTAGTTACGGGGGGTCTATCCATCTCCTCAAAGCAATGTTTTTTCTTTCATATTTGTTCCTTTGATAAACAATATTGCAATGTTTATTGCTGAAGGAAAGAGAAAAATTATAAGCACAAATCAGTTATTTTCAAACATCAAGAAGTGTTTTAATCTGATGCATGGTCTTGCATAAAGGTAAGTGATTGGAGGAACATATCTGCAGAGCTTCCAATGTTTTTTCATTTAGTTCTATATACTACATGTATATTACAATCTTTCAGTATGACAGATTTCTCTTACCAACAGATCTAATTGTCATTCATAAGACTGACATATCTACAATACCTTAGGTCTGGGACTCTGCTTCTGGGGCAGAACGTTTTTCTCTTACTTATGACAACTAATTGCAAACTAACTAGATTTTCATGAAAAAGCTCCCTAGGAATGTTATGTAGAGCTGTTCATGAAGCAACTTTCAACTACCAGTGATAATTATAAAAAGGGGCACAATAACAATCTTGCTAACAGCTTCCATCTATCGTGTTTCTACTACGTGCGGAGATGTGCTCTAAAAATATTATCTACATTAACTCTTACAAAAACTATTTAATACATATTATTCTCCATGTCATACAGATGAAAAAATGGATACTTAGCAAAACGGAGCAAATTTCCCAAGGTTGCACAATTACTAGCCAAGAGGCGGGGAGGGGATTTGCAATAAGTAAAGTCAGACTCCTCAGAAACGGTGCTTGCTTCACTCTCATTCACTGTTTCTATAGATAATAACAAATGTTTGACTCTCATTACCTACAGTATTGATTTCTCACTAAGTTACACCTTAGCTTGAAAAATCACTTGACTGTCATCTCACGTTTTCTCCTGTGATGAAATTAATTTGCTGGTGTAAGGAGAGGTCACAGAAACTGGGATAATCCACCACCCCAGATGCAGTCGAAATGGATGATTTTATTGTTAATAAGCTACCAAGATGAAGCCAAGTTAAAAAATAACTCTTCAAGGAACACGATTGCTGTATTTCTCTGCTGAGTAGTCGTTATCCAAAATCATTCTAGACTTCATTACATTTGTGTCGTTTTCATGTCTACTTTGCCCGTACTTGTTTTTTAAGGCACAGTGTTATTTGGTGATGGCAGAGAATATAGTACATGAAAAAAGCTACAATATTTTGAGTTAATGTTTTAATCACATAATACTATAGTAAATTAATTATTTCTTCCTTATACATGTAAGAATTAAACAGTGTGCCATTCATTTTTTTTAAATAAAATCACTTGTATTCTCAAACGATTTTATAGACCAAAAGTCTTCGCCGCTTAAAGTGGAATTGTGTGATGTTCATTCTCGTGGAAGATTAATTTCTGAAAGGCCCTCCCTTTGGATAACTACAGACCTAAAACTGCCAAAATGCCAGTGCATGTGCCACTCACTGAAGGCCATCAGGACCTAGCACTGCCAACAAGTCCTTACTCAGTCCACATTGGGCCACCCTCAGCAAACATGTCTCACTGTCTTCACACAGAGTTTGACAAGGTGTGGTCTCAAAGGTCTTTGCAAACTGTCTTGAATAAAATTCACATTTTCTGCTTTTTTTTTGTATTTCAAATCACATGCTGTGTATTATTTCTCTCTGTGTGTGTGTGTGTGTGTGTGTGTGTGTGTGTGTGTGCATAAAATCAGAAACAAGTGCAGGTTTTTTCCCCTCCTGTTACTCTCATTCTTTTTCCTGTTTTATTATTATCCACTGTTCAGCTCAAAACCTCAAACAACAGATGTATTAACTGTTTACATGCATATTCCCTTTTAGTTACACTGGGTTATCCGGTGTTTGGTTTATGATATTTAAAAATTGAAAAGGGTGGAGAGCACTGGCCAAGACAATTCTTTTTTAACCTAATGTCTTTTCCTGCTAGCATGACCCTGAATTTAAACATACTTTTTGTTGTTCTTTTCTTCCTGAGTTTATCTGTAAGAACTTGTGAAAATTCACCCTGCACAAAAGTCAACTCAAAATGGATAAAAGACCTGGAAGTAAGACCTGAAACCATAAAATGTATAGAAGAAAATATAGGCAAAACTCTACACGACATACATCTCAGCAAAATCTTGAAAGACACATCCCTCAAAGCGAAGGAAGTGAAAGACAAGATAAACAGATGGGATTACATCAAAATAAAAAGCTTCTGTACAGCAAAAAAGACATTAACCAAAACTAACAGGCACCCTACCAACTGGGAAAAGATCTTTGCACACAATACATCTGATAAAGGACTAATAACAAAAATTTACAAGGAACTCACATAACTCAACAAAAAAAAAAAGACAATAACCCAATCAAAAAATGGGCAGAAGAGCTCAAAAGGCACTTCTCCAAAGAAGAAAAGCAAATGGCTAACAGATACATGAAAACATGCTCAGCATCACTTATAATCAAGGAAATGCAAATCAAAACCACTATGAGATACCACCTCACACCTGAGAGGATGGCACACATTAAAAATACAGGCAACAACAAATGCTGGAATGGATGTGGAGAAAAAGGAACTCTTCTACACTGCTGGTAGGAATGTGAACTGGTCCAACCACTATGGAAAGCTGTATGGCGATTCCTCAAACTGCTAAACATGGAGCTTCCATACGACCCAGCAATCCCACTTTTGGGAATTTACCCAAAGGACACAAAAACACTAATCCGAAAGGATACATGCACCCGTATGTTCATTGC
>PVIJ01001101.1:0-221162 GCA_004024925.1 Scalopus aquaticus
GGGGAGGGGGGTGGGGTGGCTGCATGCAGAGCCAAGCACGAGTGTGCTGGAAGGCTGCCAGAGATACCAGTTCACTCTCAAGACTGTTCAAGTTGAAAATGATCTTGCCAACATAAACACTGGCTTCTGCCAAGGTCTATATATCTGTGCCTCAGTTTCCTCATCTAGAAGATAAAAATACTAATAATATATAACTCAGAGAGGCAAAGAGGTTTTACAGTAAGTTATTCTAGGGAAATAATGAAACAGTATCTGCTCTTCGCAGATGCTCATTAAACATTAACTACTGATATACCATGGTAATAACAGAAAACGCCTGGCCCAAATGGGATCCTTCATGCCGATGCCAACCAAGCTTCATATCTCTTGCAGCTTCAACCTCTCCCCAAAATAGAATCCTAAACCAATCAATCTGGAGTTCCCTGATCAGCTCCAGTAAGACATCTGCATAAGACCCCCTGCCTTCCCCTGAGAGATGATGGTTTTCCCTGCAAGTCATTTTGCTAACAACCTTGCACACTCCTTTTCTGTCTACAAATACCTCCATTTTGTGTAAGCCCTGGCAACACCTAGCTGAGATATTGTCTGATTCATCTATTTTTAATAAAGTCTGTTTCAATAACTATAATTTTTTATTATTTTGAAATGGTATCCAAACCATCCCAGAACTCTCCTCCTTAGCCTATGCTCAGTAAGGGAATTTGCTGCTCCTTGGAATAACATAAACTTTAAACATTACTGGCATTGTGAGGTCCACAGACCTGGATTTAAATCTTGCTTCAGACCTTTGAATCATTATTTAAATTTAAAGAGCCTCGATCTCATCATCTATAACTACAATTGATACTAGTAGACCCCCCAATCATTGAGAGCAGTAGTCTCTTCTATTTAGAAGTCAGACTTCTAAGTGCTTTATATATCATTTAATTGTCAAAACCATCTTAAGCATTTGATAGTATCATTGCTAAAGAGAAGTAACTGAAATCTAGAACAATGAGGTCACTTGTCCATCACACAGTTTGTAAACAGTGAAAGTGGGGTGCACTTCCAAAGCCCATGTTCTTAGCAACTGCACTATGCTGAGAAGGGAGCATATGAGAGCCTTGTGGATACAGGAGGATGACTCAACATGAACTTCAGCACACCTAACACAGTTTCTGTTTCAAATCCTTTCAAAATTCCCAGACCAGCTTTATAAGCAAAGTGCCTCTGTGTTCAGCTAATATGTGAGGAATTGCCTCGTTCTCATTTGATCCCCAGCAAAAACTGTCACAGAGGCGGGTGAAGGATTACTCTGTGCTGTGCTGCCCTCCCTAGAAACGCCTTATATCTCCACATCTTCGTGTTTGGGTCACTTCCACCTTGCACTGTACACAGCTGCTGCTCTCTAAAGACAGAGCAGAAGCCATTAAAACAATATTGGCAGGGCCTCTCTGGTGGCCTAGGGGTTAAGTCTCAGAGCTATCACCACTACAGCCTGAGTTTGATCCCTGGCTGGGGAGCTGACCCACATATAGCACAGCAGACCTCTCCTGCCTTGTCCACTGCTCTCCTGAGCAGTGTATTTCAGTCAATCTGCCTGTTCTGCTCCCCACTCTGTCTCTGGTGAATCCTGTCACCTCTGTCACCCAGTTCTTCTCTGCATAAATAAATAAATCTGAAAGAAAGAAAGAAAGAAAGAAAGAAGGAAGGAAGGAAGGAAGGAAGGAAGGAAGGAAGGAAGGAAGGAAGGAAGGAAGGAAGGAAGGAAGGAAGGAAGGAAGGAAAGGAAGGAAGGAAGGAAGAAAGAAGGGACGGAGGGAGGGAGGGAGGGAAAGAAGGAGAGAAAGGAGAAGCTGGCCTGTGGCTTCTAGTAGCTTCCATCTGTTTATGTCCTGGGGATTGAGTCTTCATCAAAGGTTCTCGTGATAGTGTGAGACTGGACAGGTGGAAGCTGAGAATTTCCTGAAGACAGGGCCCAGCTTCAAATCAGCAGGAAGCAGGGCATCTAGGATGCGGGACTAAGGACTTGTCATCCTCTTTACACAGTGGCGGCAAAGAGAGAGGGGCCAGAACGAGGCTGACATGGGAGAAGCTGCCCTTCCCACCCTCCTTCCACACTCCAAATCCTGCCTCTCCATTAGACTCACACAATGAGAAAGAGCAAGCCAGATGTTCTGGCTTCACTCTCAGTGAAATAAAAAACAGTAATATAAAACAGAAATGGAACAAAACAGCAAGTCCCAGATTCTAAGGATCAGGTTTCAGTTCTATAGACTTGCTTAGAAGTGAAGTGAAACTGTAAGAGGGTGGTTAAGCGCAAGGGTGAGAACCCAGACAGGCACCCCACGGGGTTACCCTGTAACAAAACTAGGATGATCAATTGCTCCATGTCCCCTGTCTTCCCTGGACTTAGCCCTGAAAGTCTAAGGTGAAGAGAACCAGCTGGTTGCCCTTCTGCATTAAACCAAATATCTTTCCCTACTCAAAATTCATAAATGGAATCCTTTTCCATTTTTTCTTGGAGAAATTAGATGTTCAGAGAAATTCATCAGAGAACATGCACCAGAACATGGGGGGCAGGGGCATGAAGGTCAACCTGGATAATAGGGGTGCTTTCCCTTTTTCTATCATAGACATGTATTAGCTTAATTTTTCATCAGTCAGGTATGACTTCTATAATACATGACTTAAGCTTTATGAGGTAATGACAGTAATTTTAAAAGTAATAAAATATTGGGTGTAGGTGAAGATATACTCTTCTTATTGGTTTGCTTATCAGATGCAAGAGCATGATTTCCAAAATATTCATGATCTTCCCATTGCATCTGGGGCCTCTTTCTCCCACCCCTGTTGAAATCATGTTGGCCCTGCTGAGAAAGGGGTCCTCCATTGGGTCACCAGGAAAAATAAATTTGCAACGGACCTTGGCCCTTTTCCTGGCTACTGAGATGCCACTGACCATCCTTGTTTCAAATCTTTTCCACACAACAAACCCCACCTAGAGCAAACTTTGACTTCCATCATGAAACAGCAGTCAGAGTCACCTCTATGTTAATGCAAGCAAATTAAAAATAAAACACTGCTGACAGATCTTCACCAAATGTAGCAGGTAGAAAAGCATGAAAGGGGCAAACTAGAGTTTGGAGGATTCACTGCCGGTTGTAGCTTCAAGCAATCCCCTCCCAGCTGAGTGATTACTGTGGATAATCCTAGAGGTGCCCACAGCCCAGCCCAGACCAGGCTCTTTCCCTGCAGCTCCTCCTTTCACCTGCCTCTCCCTCCTAGCCCCAAACCCTCCTTGGTAAGTTGCCTACACTTATTTCTCTTGGCTCCCTGCAGACCCTTTTAAGAGAGCTTTTCAAATTCAATTTCTTCTCAGACTGCCAGGAGGTATAGTTGCTGATATCAATCAACATCTACTCCTGCAGCCCTAGTCTGAGGGTGTGAACACTGCATTTTGCGCTCTTATCATAATCCAGCAGATGCTGTTTACTGACATTGTGATTACATATATAAGCATGTATCTATCTATCTCCACTGAGCAAAACCCTTGTATTCCAACATCATCAATTCAAATGCCAGAGCTAGAAGGGAACTTAGAGGTTATCTGACCCAATGAATGCATCTCATAGGTGAGAAGCAGTCCCGGGGGCAAAGTGCCCTGTTCAATGTCACAGAGGGGGTGTGAGTTGGGGGGAGAGAGGATTAATAGCAGAAATAGCACCACAAACATGGTCTCCTGGGTCTGAGAACATTCTTTCCCCCTGCTGAAAAGGGAGTCATCCTCCCTCTCCCACCCCCAAGCCATCTTGCCTCTCTGAGCTGGGAAAAGAACTCGAGTTGGCAAAGAGCAGAACTTAAACAGGTCATTGCTAGATTAGCGCCTTCTTGATGATGCAGACTTGCGCCAACACTGGCAGGAGACTGGAGCATCCCCACATGCTCATTTCTCCCCCACTTCCCCAGTCTTGAAATTGCTTTCTAATTAACTCAATGTGGATTATCCCTGTTAGTAAATTTTCTAATGTATTATTAATTGCTCTAAACGTCAGCTGCAGCTCATTCCCCTCAAATTCTGGAGTGCCGCAGCGGGCTTTGGATGTTTGCTTGGCTGTTTTGTAAACAACTAGTGCCATCGTGTGGACAAAAAGGGTCCACAAGCTCGAGCCGTCAGGGAAGGACGTTAGAGAGGAGGGTACGACGCGCCGAGAGAAGGAAGTTAGACACAGAAAGACAGACGCCACATGATAGCATTCATAGAGGAACCAAACAGCAAATGAACTAAATAAAAATAAGCTTTTAGACTATAAGACTGGAGGTTACCATAAGGGAAGAAGGAAAGGGAGGAGGATAAATCAGATAAAATGGGTCAACTGCCTGGTGAAGCACAGAATTGGACTTTCAGTGGTGAGCTTCATGTGGTACATACAAATGTTGGTTTTTAATGATGCACGCCTGAAACTTATATAATGTAGTGCAATGTGACTTCAATTTTTTAAAAAATGGCTGGGAGAAAATGTTTGCAAATCATATCTGATAATGAGGACTTGTGCTCAGGAAAAAAAAATCAGAAAAACTCAAGAAGTTACTGAATCTGTGAGTGGGTCAAAAAATGAATCATAACTTTGTTCCTTTTCTTCTTCCTTTATCCCAGTTTCTGTGTTCCCTATTCATCCCTTCTGTAATCTCCTACCTTTGTAGGAGACCCCTGTATTACCTATAGATTGAGAAATAGTGCCCAAAGCTGAGGCTGTCCAAGTCCTTGTTCATGACCCAACTCCTAAGTAACTCCAGCCTTGAAAGAGAAACAAGAACTCCAGTCTCACTACTGCTGACTGGTCCCAGAAATACGTGAAAAATGCCCTTTCCTCGTTTTCAAACAAGTGAACATATGGCCATGTCTTGGTCAGCATGAGGAGGAAAATGTCCCACCCCATCTGGGATCTTCTAAGACTGAACTGACCAAAAACATAAGCTTCTCCCCTTCCTCCTCCTTCTTTCTCTTCTCCCTCACCTTCCTTCTCTTCCTCCGTCTATCTTCCTCTTATTTTATTTTATTTTTGCTTAAGCTAAGTCAGATTTGGGTTTATGGTTAAAGGAATTAATTATCTGGTCATCTTTTGACCAGGTATACAACAATTAATTGGCAATAAAAAATCCCCACCTATTTTAAAAAGACTGTAATGTTCATTGTAACACTATTTGTTATAGTTAAAATAGCATTAAATCCATCAACAGAAAAACAGAGGCTGAAGAAATACAAATTGGTCCAACTTGTATGAATAGCAATTGGCAGTAATTGTCAAAAATTATGTATGTACTCTTATTAGCCTACTAGGGCTGCCACAGCAAAACACCACTGGGTAGCTTCAACCACAGAAATTGATTTTCTCAACTTTCTAGAGACTGGAAGTCCAAGATCAAAGTACCAGCAGGGCTGATTCCTAGTGAGACCTTGGTCCTTGGCCTGCAGATGACCGCCTTCTTCCTGGGGCCCACTATTGTGTCCCTGTCTCTATGTCAGAGCATTCCTGTATCTTCTTCTCTTCACATGAAGAACAGAAAAAGGAAACTATGTATTTACATGGAATCATCTTCTAGAGTTACTGTTAGTAGGGGCGGAGGGAAGCAGGGGGCATTGTATAGACTCCCACTTAGGTGAAAAGAGAGGGAAGCCACATACCTGTGCTGTGTGCTGTGCATCTAATAGCCCTGGAAGATGCACAAGATCTAGGAACACTGCTGCCTTCAGAGAGGAAGCTCTACTGGAGAAACTGTTAGATTCTCCTGCCGCCTTTTGACTGTAGAGCTTCTCTTAATCCTGTGCATTCCTGTGGAGTGGCCGCATCATTCCAAGCTCTGCCCCATGGGTCACAACGCCCCACAGCACCCAGTCCTCTGCAGACTGTGTCAAATGCCCCTCTGCCTCTCTCTTATAAAGCCTCTTCTGATTGCATTTAGGATGCATCTGGAAAACCCATCTCAAAATGCTTAACTCACACCTGCAATTTCTTTGCTAAGTAAGTGGGATTTGTAGCTTCTAGAAATTAGAACCTGTTATCTCTGGGAGTCATTATTTAGCCTGTCGTAGCCATTCTAAAAAAATGATTAAAGGACGTTTACTGCTTCACTAGTTGTGGCAAATGTATCAGACTAATGTGATAGAGGACGCTAGGTGAGGACACTATATGATCATTGACTGTATTGTCTTCTTGATTCCACCCTCCCAAACACAAGTGTTCTTTGTCCTAACTGTTCTCTTGGCCATCTGGTGACCAGTGGAAGGGTGGCTGGTCAGAGACCTTCTCTGTGTGTCAGGCATTGTCACTGTGAAGTCCCTATACAGATGCCAAGCTCTGGTTACCTCTGGGACAGCCTCTCCTTCCCCTTGGGCATCCTGGTCATAACAGGTTGCCACTAATCCCTTATCCCAACTACCCGATTCAGCCACTCAGAGGCCTCAGTTTCTTCTTGTAGAAGCAAAGAGGACAGAGCAGGATGCTAGTATCTCTATAATTTCACTCTGCACCACCTTCACGATTTTGCCTTAGCCAAATATCACCTGTACTATCAAGGGTGTAATGCTTGACTTCAGGGAAGTCAGTTTACTTGCTTAAATTAATTTACTTAAAGGAGAACTTCTATGTTAGCAAACTGTGGTAGCAGAGATACAACTCAGGAGAGAAAATACTCTCTACTAGAAAGGAAAGTTAGTGAGTCTCAAATTTCTACCAGGGCCAAACAGACACTTTCTCCTTCCCAACAGCCAAAGGATTGAAGGAAAACTGGAAAAGCAATTCAGTGTTGATGTGCAGCCAATGTTAATATGTGTCCTTGTTCCCGAACGCCAGTCTCAGTTTCCCTTAGGGAAATGAGTTTGAGGAGAAGGAAAGTAGCTTAATTTGTCAACAAACTGAGGAGGGCAGCAGACTGGTGTCTGAAAGAAAGTTGTCCTGCTCTTTGGCAGAAGACTAGAGTGTTTATCCAGAGTTACAAGCGAGTAGAAGGGGGAGTGGGCAAGGGTCAGCACTGTTATTACTGCACCCCGCTAACAGCAGCTTACTTTTGCCATCACCTGGTGGGCGCCAATTCAGAATGTTCTCTTTCAAAGGCTGCTCTTTTCCCTTAACATGCAAAAAAGAAACAAGGTTGTTAAACCTAGAGGGTAAATAAAGGAGAGAGAAATGTTTGTCTGGTGGCAAAGAAAGCCTTTATCACAGTGCCATGCACCTGAAATTACCTGGTATATCACCTAAAACCACGTCAGGTACCACCAAACGATGTGCTAAGAATGCTCCCAGCTCTAAGATGGTGTGACTTGTGCATGTGACAAATCATTCCACACCCGTCACTGCTTAGCTGCCTGCAGAAAGTCAATTGAGGAATACGCCCAGAGGGTGGCAGAATTGAGTCTCTGCAGATGCACTTTCCTAATATAGCTCCCCTTGTTTACAGCTCTCGCCTGCACAGCTCTTCCTCCTCACCTGCTGTTTGTCTACATCTGCTTGGAGGTCCTGGAGGAAAACAACAGACCAGCATTATCACTTCAAGTGGAAACAAGAACTGGAGAGGACAAAATACTCATATGGGGGTGGGAGGGCTGCAGTTCTCAGTCCCCTGTCCCCATTCCTCATGGAATCTGTATTTGCCTTCTAAGCCTAGGAACTGGAGAGGATCAAGATCCCTGTGCCCTGAATCCAATTCTAGGTTCTAAATCAATCAGCTAAATCGCCAGCGTTTTTTGAACATAAGGACTGTGCTAGACGAGATCATAGAACATAATAGCTTGGTGCTTGCAAGCTATAGGTTAATTGGGCAGATGATATTAAAGCTGTTGCTCTCCAAGAATGAAACACAATAGGGACAAAATGACATGCGAGAGACCTTAAGAAATGTAAAGTTCCAAAGGAGATTAAGGGAAAGGCAATTGACCCTTCTTTCCCATTGCCCCATTAAATACCCATGAAAACATTCAAAATGAGAGGAAATGTCAATATCTCTGGATATTAGTGATAAAAATTGGATATGCCACGGTCCCCAGAAGGAGTCTCTATGGATTAGCAGAATGATAGGTGGTTAGGGTCTTGTATTAGTCTGTGTGGGCTGTCATAACAAAACACCACCCACTGGGTCACTTAAACAATAGGAATTTATTTCTGACCGTTCTAGAAGCTAGAAATCCAAGATCGGCAGGTTTGGGTTCTACTGGTGCCTTTCTTCTTGGTTTGCAGATAGCCACCTTCTAATGGCGTTCTTGCAAGTTCTCTCTGTATTTACACCTCTCTACACATCTCTGCCGGGGAGCTCTCGCTCTCTCTCTCTATTTTTTTTTTTTAAAGATTTATTTGTTTATGCATACAAGAGCTGTGGTGTAGGCCAGAAGTGTAGGAGGGGGTGAGAGGATTCACCAGAGACAGAGTGGGGAGCAGAACAGGTGGACTAACTGAAATACACTGCTGAGGGGAGCAGCACGTGAGACAGGAGAGGCCTGCTGCACCATGTGGGTCAACTCCCTGGTTGGGGATCTAACTCCAGTGGCTATTGTTAGCTTCATAGCCCTGAGACTTAACCCCTTGAACCACCAGGGAGGCCCTACCTCTCTTATTCTCAGGACAACAGTCTTATTGAATTAGGACCCACTCATATGACCTCATTTAACCTTAATTTCTCCTTTAAAAGCCCCATCTCTAGATACAACCATGTTGGGGGGTTAGGGCTTCAACAATTGAACTTGTGGGGATAGAGATAAAACTGTAACCATCCTAGCCCACTCTTTAATATTTGCAGGACTGGAAGGAAAACAGGAAAGAAAAGGAAAGCAGAGAGAAAGAAGGGAAGGAAAGAAAACATGAAAATGCCCATTGATGGCTGAACTGAGGCCCCATTGCTGACACACAACACTAGCACAGAGACCTTCCAACCTTATGACCTGGAAACAGGAAGGGAGGTGCCCGATGAATAGGGTCACCCAAAGCCAAAGGGCTTTGGAGCATGGAGCAAAATAGACAATCCACCTCAGGGAAGCCAACTTCAAAGGCGAGAAAAAAACACCCACTTCAGGCAAGCAGTAGCAAAGCACTAACCAGTAAATCAGCAGAGGGGAAAGGTTAAAGACACCCAAAAATCTCTCTTAAATTGCCTTTTGCCTCTTTGCAACTGCAGTTTTTAGATGCATGTGAGATCAACTGTCCGTGGATGAATTTGTGTTTGTATTACCATATTTTTAATAAAAGACCTTGTGCGTGAGATTTAAATGGAGTTTGCAAAACACACATAAGGTTGGAACCTATCCCTATTTGACTTCTCATTTTGTCAAATAAGAACCCATTGAATTAGGCAAGAACAATTTCAATGTGTATTTGCATTTGAAATGTTTAACATTTAGAAGGGAAGCTTGCATTGTTTTTCTGATATATACATAGTAGTTAGCCTTAAAATAAACCACAGGTAGCCCCAGGAAAGAGGTGAGGACACAGGTTGAAATAGACATAAGTGATCTTTAACACAAGCTCTACATGGAATTATCCTCTTTTTAGGATGAATGATAGAACAAAATCTATGAAGATATCTATGAAGAAAATGTGATATCTATGAAGAAAATCTATAGCACAACGAAAAACACTTTTATTAACAAAAAAACTTGGTTGAAAAGCTCTTTCTGAAACAGAAGAAAATGGGGAAATATTTGTTCTTGTTCTGTAAAGAATTGCCTCTACTGCCCAAGAAAGGACCTTGCTGAGAAGATAAGCCAAGAGAAGAAGGAAAGACAATGAAACTAACACCCAAAGAGAAGACATAAAATAAATACATTGGATGTCACAAAAGACAAATTTGCAAAGGACAAACCCTCTCTGAATCACAGGGGAAATGAATGAAAAGATGCAAATAAGGAGAGAAAAAAAGATAGTGATAAATACTGTTGGATGAATGAAATGGTATAGGGAAACTCAAGGAATGGTAGGTGTTCCCACAAAGAGATTGAATTCAGTCAAATCAAATGGAATAAATGTATCATTCAATATATTACTTAAGTCAATTTTCCAGAGTTAAACAAAGCTTTAGCTTAAGAAGAGTGCTCATTGCTAAATTCTGATAAAGAAAGCAAACAGCAATCTCTTTTAAGGGATGAACTATTATAAATTTAAAGTTTAAAGCACAATAAAGAATGTTGAAAATATCCATTCACAGAAAAATTGCCTTTGAAAAGCAAAAATTAGGAAGTCTGATCAATAAATTTCATTATGTTATTTGATGCTTTTTCTTTTATTTCTACCATGGTTAGGATAACTAGTGCATCTTTGCCTTGTTTGCCTTTCTATAACTGAGAGAAATATGGTGGTCATTTTGCTGGGGGCATGGGGACAGGGAGGAGTTGAGGTGGGTAGGAGAAATGGGTACAAAGGGCCAATTTGATAGTGGTGAATGGCACTAGAACTTTGATGCTGGGAAGAGTGTGGTATATGCATATGTCCAGGTGTGAAGCTGTACCCCTGAAACTTAGTACTGTAACCCAGTGGTAAATTGGTATGTAGGTAGGTAGATAGATAATTACATAATAAGAAGACAAATGCAATAGTAAATTTGGACTTGGTCCTAGATTAAAAACTAAACCAATGATTTAAAGGATCATTATTTAATCCTAAAGGATTACTTAGGGTACTGAATAAATTCAAATATGGGTGTTTATTGGATAGTATTTATTATGTAAGTTAAATTTTTGAGTGTGATAATAGTGTTATAGTTATATAGGAGACTGTGTAACTACCCTTGTTCTTAGTATACTTAAGCATTTAGGCATACCATCTAATAACATCTGCACCTAACTCTCAAATTTGGGGATGAGAGTAGAGAGAGGGGAGGGAGACAGAGATAGAGGGAAAGAGAGAGACAGAGACAGAGAGAGCACTTTAACAAGGAATATTTCTGAAAAATAAGCAAATAAGACACTCTAAAGAGAGGCGATGATATTTAATCCTTATAAACTTGTCCCATGCTAAGGATATTTATTTACTTGCCTAGATAAGCACATTGACCCCTTTCCATTCCCTTAAATAAGTATTACTCTAACTCTTAATATAAATACTATATGTTTCACTGAATAGTGTAATTTTTTATTCAAATCCATAATATCAGCACCTTTAAATAGTCTTTTCAACTTTGCCCACTTATGGCTCCAAAGTCTACCATGCCTCCTGTCTGAATGTTTTTTTTTAAAAAGATTTATTTATTTTTGCATACAAGCTGGGGTGTAGGCCAGAGGTGTGGGGGGGTAGAGGATTCACCAGAGACAGAGTGGGGAACAGAACAGGCAGATGTACTTAAATACACTGCTGAGGGGAGCAGTGGGTGAGGCAGGAGAGGTCTGCTGTGCCATGTGGGAAGCTCCCTGGCGGGGTTTCAAACTCGTGCTGCAATGGCTCTGGACAGCTTCATAGTGCTGCTACTTAACCTGTTGTGCCACCAGGGAGGCACTGTCTGAATGTTTTAAAGTTTCATCTTCCCCACAAAAATGTCAGCAAGAAATGTAAAGCAATTCTTAGAGTTACTCAGATTATACTCATGTTATGATGTTGGTGAAGGTGGAAATTACACCCAAACCCCAACAAATAAACTCGCCGCTTTCCCAAATGTGGGAAAGTCGGTGGCGTGTTTTGTTTTTTTTTTTAATAACTTTGGTTATTTTAGGAAAGTAGAACTGGGTTCCAAAAATGAAGGGGAAATTTTCCTATTTTTTTATACTTCTGTAAATGTGCATGACTATTTTATCTTGTATATGTATTTTAATTTTTTTTAAAGTTATTGGGGTATGCAGGGAGGTAGAGGGGGGGTGGTGTGAATCCTCAGATCCTAGGGAGAATGAGTCAGAGCCATACAGAACACAAATTGACAGTCTTTCTGGGAAATCATTTTTAAAAGGGGTCACAAATATCTGTAACATTTGACTACCAATTTCTACTGGGCCTGTTCCAGGAAGGGAGCTATTATTCCAGATAACTGCAGTATAATATAAGCGGGAGGTAGCAGATAGAGAAGAACTTAGCAAAATCTCTGTGTTAAAATTTCTCTCCATGTTCCATTGTCTATGCATTGTAGGCAAACATTTATTTACCAAACATTTTCTTTCTTCCTGTAAAGTGTTTCTTCCCCTTAAAAACCCAGACCCCTACTCTTTCTTCTTAGTTCAATATATACCTCATTTTGCCTGAATGTCTTTGGGCTTCTCATGTCACTGTGGAACCCCGGTACATATGTAATTAAATTTGATTCTCTCGTGTTAATCTGTCATCTCTCATTCTGATGATTAGGTCAAAGAACCTAGCCAGATGAAGGAAAATTTTCCTTTTCTAGAGGCATATATTGGGGTGGTATATACTGTTCCTCTTTATTGTCATATAGCTAAGACAATATATAATTCTTCAGTCTTATTTTGAGTCATCTTAACTACATAGGAAATGTTTGGTCTAAGAAGAAAATTAATATGAATAGTTTAAGAGTGACAGAAATAAAGTTGATGAATCATTCCAGTTTCCAATTTCTAATACTTTCTTTCCTTTCTGGAATATGTTATTTGGCACTTTTCCAATTTGTTCTGAGGGATTTCCTATCATAAAACATGCCTCTCTGGTCATGGCTAAAATTATTTTTTGTCTGTTGATTTCTAGTATTGACCCTTATATCCCTAGTTCACTGGTACAGAAAACAAAAAAATATATAAATGACCCTTATTAAATGCCTTTAAAAGAAATTGTCACCATCACTGCTTTCAAAACACCATTTTGGAAATTTTTCAAAGCATAGATGTTAAATCTTTAAAAACTATTATTCATTTAACACAATCATTATGTTTGTATCCCCTAAAGAATCTCTGTGAAGAAAGCAGTAGAATATTAGCCATGATTTAGCACATGATAATTACTTAACTCTAAGAAAGTGGCCCAGCCTTGTGTTCCTTATTAAAGCGATGTTCTACTTTTAAAATCCATAAAGAAATCTGTTCTGCTCTGGCAGAAATTGGAATAAAAACATTTTTGGTGGTGAAAAGTTGAAAAGTCTATTTGAAAATGAAAATTATCTTGCTCTTAACATTCAGAAGGCATTAACAACAGCACTAAATGAAAAAGGCAAATGTAGACAAAAGCGTCAGGAATCAGAATCTGTCCCATTACATGTGATAAAAAAAAAAACAACACTGAAAGGGGTGACAGTATTAGCGACACACACACGCACACATCCTATTTTCTTCCATTCCCTTTTGTAGTAAAATAACTTTCAATGTACTTACATTTGTCATTGTAATAAACCTAATTGCAGGCTGTTCCCTATCTATAAAAGAATTGTATACTTTCCCCAAAGCATTTTTATTTAGTTGTTTAGAATAAAAAAATACATGTTTTCTATAAAAGCAATGTTATAAATAGGGACGAGTTTCCTGGTCTGCCCCACTGAAGACAATATAACTTGTAGTTGAACTTGATTTACAATGAAAAGACACAATTATTGAAAAGAATACTGTTTCATAAAAGACACATCATTTCAACTACATTGTGAGTAATTCAAGGAAACAAATCATCATTGATTTAACTACCTTTTTGGAAAATTCTATTATAAATTCTAATCAGGAGCATTGGAAACATCTCTCTTCTCTCATCCAGCTCAAACTACAATTCAGGGCTGTTCTTCCTGTGGGTCTGCCCCAAAGACTCTGCTTTCCATTGGTGGTCTGATTAAGTCTGCACCCGGCAGTGAGCAGAAACAAATAGAAGTCAGGTTTCTGAGGTCAGAAACTCCCAAAATGATAAACCTCCACTTGTTCTAGAATACGGACAAGCCAAAAATTTAAATGCACATTTTCAGTTTTGTATTACAGTGCCATGATTAAGGGTTTTAAACTATGGAGCCTGCTGTCCTGCTGTCAACAAATACAATTCAACAGGTCAAACATGCAAAATCTGACAGTTATTTATTCGCTACATAAAACCTTAGAAATAAATGTAATGTTAAAGTATGATTCTCAAAAAATTAAACATAACACTTACATAAAAATAGAATGGAACCAGGTTGAAGATTTTATTTGAGTCAATAATTAACAGAATCAGTATGATAAAGCTAGTTTAAAAGCGAATTGGAGAAATTAAAATTTTATACATTAGTCAAAGGGATGGTGAAATGAATTTACCTTCTTGATAGATACAAAACTGGCATATATCTTATAGCGTATTAACCTCTACATTTATAATTTTTACCCCACAAAAATCTCTAAGTTAACGTGTAACTTCAGTCTTTGGTCTCCAAGTGAAACATGGGCCTGTTCTCTGGCACAGATAACTAGATAATTATTAGGTGAAAAGTTCAACAATGGCACCAAACAGACAGGAAGATTTCTTCCTGCTTTATTTCAAGTTTTGGATTTTTTTCCTTAATGTAATTTTTTTAAAAAATGTGTCCAGAAGAGACTGTACCAAGAAAAGGAATAAGATTTTATTTATCGTAGTGAATTAACCTAACCCTTAGCTCTTTCAGTTCAGGAAGTGATTTTATCCACCGCTCTGCCAGCACACATGCTCAGCTGATGGGAAACAAAAATACAAATCAGACAAACGCAATTCTTTAACATTAAAAATACAACTACTCGGCCTCCCTGCTGGTGCAGTGGTTAAGCGCTGCACTGTAGAGCTGTCAGCAGCGGAGACACAAGTTCGACACCTGGCCAGGGAGATTCCCACATGGCGCAGCAGACGTCTCCTGCCTCACCCACTGCTACCCTCAGCAGTATATTTCTGTCAATCTGCCTGTTCTGTTCCCCACTCGGTCTCTGGTGAAACTCCCACCACCCCATGCCTCTGGCCTGTACCCCAGCTTGTATGCATAAATAAATCTTAAAAAAATAAAATAAAAATAAAAATACAACTATTGAGTAGATCAGCTACTTATATCCTCTGGCTGGTACATTCTTTCCTTCGAGGAAAACTGTAAACTGGGTCAATTTATTGCAACATTCTTTGATGAGCAGTGGTGTAATAAGGGGAAGAAAATCATCTAGTGCAGTGGAAATGTACCTACCTTGTCTATTCTCCCAAATGAAGCAAAAAAGCAAACCCCACCATTTTCCAAGAGCAGGAAAAATAAGTACAGTCTAGGCTCTGGACTGCAATTTGGGAAGAGGGTAGAGAGGAGGTGGGCAGCTAATTTTGTTTCTTACTAGTTAAACAGGATTTATCAAAGAGGGACTCAGTGCACAGACAATTTTGGAAACTTCTGTAGACCCCAAAACTAAACTTCTGTTTCCTTGAAACTCATTCTGCTTTCAGCCTGGACAGCCAACTGAGCCCAGGATATGACCCCCAAAGCTGTTATTTCTGTCTGCAAGCTCCAAAGAGCCTTTCTGTACATATCCACAGGCCTACACACCTCCCTCACTTGCCCTCTTTGCTCATCCATCTTCAGTTAACAATCTCTTCCTCCTTTGCTCTCAGAACTTTTCTTTACTTAGGTGGAGTAGAGGAAAGGGGGTATGAGAAATGACTGGGGTTGCCCCAAAACTCATTGTGTGGGTCTGCTAAGACTTAAGCAGCCTGTTTGGCCACCACTCGTTACCTGCAGTTCTGCACTCCCATACAAATTTCAGAACTGCCCGATTAATCAGTCATAGCAAAACCTTACAAGGTATCTTGTAAAGCTTGATCACTCTGGGGAAAAGAAGCTTGATCAGAAAGCTTGATCACTCTGGGAAGGCTATGCCTCACGAGGTATGACCAGGAATGCCCAGGGGGCTGATGATGGATGTATAAACTTATTCCCGACTCATACATCAGGAAGTATGACCAGGAACGCAAGGACCAATGTATGACAAGGGACTCCAGAAACTGATCAGTAGAATGCCTTGTTGATAAGATTAGAACCATACCCAGGGGTCTAGGGTATAGTTTCGATTACATTTTCTTGCCAAACAGATAAGAATTATCTGGTCAGCAGACTCATGTCCTCCCGAAGCCCCTAAAGACAAAAACATATTTTTTCGTTTTACCCATTTTTTTCTCCTTGTCCTCCTAACCTCTGTAACTGATGTTGTATGATTATTATGGAAATAAAAAGGCCAGGATCTCGCTCACTGAGCATTCTGCATTATGCAGCCTGCTCCACGACTCCCATTTATCTGTGTGGCGTTGCCTGACGCAACATCATTGTACTTGGAATGTATTCCTAAGGGCAGCATCCTCTATGGGGTACGTACGAGTCCTTCCTATGCTCCTTTGGCTTGGTGCAGCTGTTAGTCATCACAAAGTCATTCTATGGATCTAATTCCTTTAATAACTCAAAAATTCCTTTAACAACTCCATCTTCAAAATTTCTACCTTTGTACATATACACAATGGAATACTATTCAGCATGGAAAGAAGATAAACACATGCAATTTGCAGCGACATGGATGGAATTAGAGGGGATCATACTCAGTGAAATAAGCCAGAAAGAAAGAGAAAAATATCGAATGGTTTCACTTATAACAGGACTATAGGGAGGCCGGGTGGGAGAGAGACAATCGGTGGGGGGGGGGGGGGGGGGGGGGGGGGGGGGGGGGGGGGGGGGGGGGGGGGGAGGGAGGTGGAGGGAAGGAAGGAAAAGGGCACAAAATGGAATAGAAAAGAACACAAGGGACCATGGAGATGGATCACCGGTGAATTGGTGGTGGGCTACCCAAGGGGAATACAAAATGCAAAAGACATAAATAACAATAAAAATAAATATTTAAAAAATTTTTCTACCTTTGAAAATGGACAGCAAGAGGGAGATTTTTGATTCAGGGTATCTCCTCCCCCAAACAGAATGTATGTGGGAAATAGCACACTGGATCTCTGATCTTTTTCTAGGTTTCAGCATATCTGACTCCTCTTCTGATTGACTCATTCGTTCTTGGTATGTACTTCTATCAAAGGTTAATATATCTACTTTCCTGCTCTTCCTGCTTCTAGTATGAGAAAGATTCTGACTCTGAGGAGATTTTGTTCAGAAAGCATATACCAGGTTGTCTCTGTTTCCTAAATACTGTCTCCTGATCTTCCGTAAAACTCTGACCAGTCTTCTTCCTCAGACTTCAGAGGCTTAAATTTTGCAGCTTACTGAAGATCTGTAATGGATACTCTTAAGCATCACAAATTTCAACAGGTCAAATCTAGAACTCTTGCTTCTTTCCTCTCCCAACATGCTCCTCTTTCATTCTTCTCCACCACCCAAGTGTTCATCAAATATTGCATAGTCCCTTGTTATCACCAGCTCACACCAAATTAGTCAGTTCTAATGTGGGGGTTCTCCCTCCAAATGTTTCCAGAACCTGCCTGCTTCTAATCATACCCACTGCACCCTCCAGGGCAAGTCACCAACTTTTCTGGACCACTACCCTGAATGCCAACTCGTGTCACCTGCATCTTTCCTTGTCTCCATTCTTCATATAGCAGCCAGAGTGATTTCCATATGGGACAACATATCCCCTCCATATTTAAAAATCTCCTTTTCATGGATTACTAGTCCTTGTCTGTCTTTCTGTCTGCATCATTTGCCACTCTCTAGATTGGTAGTCTTTTTTTCTCACATGTCCTTTAAAAGTGAGTTTAAAATTATAGAAGGTGATATAGTCCATTGCATGCTTTTATGTTGGCATCTTAAAATGTTTATGATAAATTCAAATTATTGCCAAGGTTATAATTCTACCATAGTATATACTTAACACGTACCTTAAATATTTTTCAATAACATTTTGGAGTGGTACATTTAGCTCATTCTATTCTAATTCAACTCACTATATAACCTAATAAACAGAGTCAGTCTTCATTGACAAACTAGTTCAACCAAACATATTCACACTCTATTAGTTTTCAATCAAAATAAACCTAGCAATGCATCATGAACATCATCTCATACGTGAATTTTAATTCTAAAACAAGCAGCATGATCATAGATGGCTGAGTGGAAAAGAAAGAAAGGAAGGAAGGAGAAAGACAAATGGATGGAAACATGGGAGGAATGTTAGAGTACTGAGGTTTGTCTTGAGCTTGTTTCTAAATGAAATAAGATATGGTCATTTAGAATATTTCTTGCTGAATCTCTCCTGGTTCCCCAAGAAATCCTCCCTTAGACTTTATGAATTCTTACTGCTTCCTTTGGAGCCCCAGAGGATTCACACTTCTGGGACATGCCCTGGGGCATCACATAGTCAAGATTCATCATAGGTTATTAAAAAAAATGAAATCCTCCCATTTGCAACAACATGGAAGAACCTAGAGTATATTACACCAACTGAAATAAGTCATGTGGAGAAAGATTTCACACATATGTGGTAGATAAAGAAAGAAAGCAAATGAATGAAAAAAGCAAAATAAAAACAAATCCTTAGACTATAAGAACAAAATAGTGGTTACTAGGAGGGAAGGGAGAAGGGGGGTCATAAATTGGGTAAAAGGGGTCAACTGTGTGTGGTAATAGATGGAAACTAGACTTTTGGTGACTAATAGAATGTAGTCTACACAAATGTTGATATATAAGGCCATACATTTAAAACCCACATAATGTTATAAACCAAGGTTACTTCAATAACAAAATCAGAAATAATAAGATTTGGCATGGTGAAAGGTTTGCCTTTCTTCTGTAAAATGGGAAAAGAACTGCAGAACTGATCAAACATCTGTAAGAAAGAATGCTTTGAGAAGCTGGTATCTTAAAATTGATTCCCTGACAACTAGCAAGTTGCAGGTAACTGATGGAAAACCTTTGGGCCTCTTCAGAGACCCCTCCCCAGTACCCTCCCTGCCTCCCTTCCCCCCACCCCCCACCCAGTTTGAGCTTGCTATTCTAGCTCCTTCTCCTTGCTCTAGCAACACTGACTTTATACACTAGATTATAGATCAAGCTCAGTTCAGCTTTAGGGACCTTCGCAATGGCTGTTCCCTCAACCTGGATCCTCTGCTTAAAAATTGCTGCATGATGAAACAGTCAGTTAGGATTTTAGCTCAAACCTCTGCTCCTCAATCGGTTGTCCCTGAGTATAAATATATTTTCTTTCAGGTACTTTCTGACTTTTCACTATCTAAAATTATCTTATTTGGGGCCTCCCTGGTGGTGCAACGGGTTAAGCACAGCACTATGAAGCTATCGAGAGCCACTGCAGCACGAGTTCGATACCCAGCCAGGGAGCTTCCCACGTGGCACAGCAGACCTCTCCTGCCTTACCTGCTGCTCTCCTCAGCAGTGTACTTCGGTTGATCTGCCTGTTCTGCTCCCCACTCCGTCTCTGGTGAATCCTCTCACCACCCCACACCTCTAGCCTACACCCCAGCTTGTATGCATAAATAAATAAATCTTTAAAAAGATTTGTTTATTGTCCATTTATGGTCTCTCTCTTTAACTCCTACTGAAATGTAAGTTCCATGAGAAACAAGTCTGGTTCATTTTACTTGCCTCTTAATCTCCAGGGCCAAGAAGAGTACATAACTTAACCTGTTATCTAATGCTGTGCAACAAGTTACCTAAACATTTAGAAGCTTAAGTGAACAATCATTTATTATCTCACAGCTTCTGTAGGTCAGGAATTCAGAAGCAGCTTAGCTGGAAGTTTCCAGCTCTGGTGTCTGATGAAGTTGTAGCTAAGATGTTGGGTGGTGCTGCATTATCTGAAAGCTTGACAGGGGCTGGAGGATCCATTTTCAAGATGACTACTCAGGCCACTTTGTCAGGAAACCCCAGTAGTGATTGGCGGGTGGCCTCATTTCCTTTTTTTATGGGTCTTTCCATAGGGTTATTTGGGAGTCCTCAAGACAAGACAGTAGCTTCCCTCAAAGTGAGTAATTTAAGAGCTAGCAAGACAGAAATCACAATATCTTCTACGATCCACCCTAAGAAGTCAAATACTGTCATTTCCACAATATTCTGATGGTTACACAAGTCAGTTTCTATACACGGTGGAAAGAGATCACACAAGACTGCAGATTTCACCATCCTCAAGACTGACTGCCACACACATATATAATTGTCCAATGAATAGGTTTTCAAATAATGAACTATGTTTGAATATTATCATTTAGCTTCTAGAGAGTCACCTTATTTCTATGTTCTAGAAGAATCTCTTACACGTTCCTACCTGGAACAGTCTACCAGGTGTACCCTAGTTCATTTCTTACTAGCAGCACTTCAGAAAATCTGGGCCTTATCATTGCCGTACCTATCAGGAAACTCTACTAATCCCATAAAGAGGAGGTGGAGTATGGGGAAGGAGACATTGGAGTTGGCAGTTTTACTGGTGAAATTTTACTTTTTGATCTGAGTGGTAAGCACACAGATATGTGTAAATTTTCCTATAGTTTTCACATCTTCAGTATTTCCAAATACATTTTATAAGAGAGAAGGGGCAGCAGATAGAATCTGAGAACCAGAGACGGGTTCTTATTTTGAAAACATAAGCATTTTCTATAAACACTGGCAGCAGGGGAGGGGAAGGTATACAGTAGTGCTGATATTTATTGAGCACATACTGTAAGAGGGTGGTCCTCAGGAAAGGGGAGTGTCCCAGGACCCCACCCCCACCCCAAGCCAGAGAGATCCAAGACACCTAGAACTGCGAATCCCAGAATGCCATCATCACCGAAGGAAGGATGCTGAGGACTGAGGGTGGAGTTAAGAAAGGGTTTTGGGCATTAAAAATACCAGACCTCTGATCTTGGAGGGGGGCAATTGCCTGTGGTTGTGGATTGCCAAGTTTTTTTGAGTGGGCCATAAGATTCCAGCTCAGCAGACCTGGTAGGATGCATTCACCAATTTATTCTTTATCTTTTTACCTTCCCTTTTTGTAAATAAACCCTTTTATTAATTTTATTGTGTGTGTCTGCAGTTGAGTCTTTAAGTCCCTTTTAAGCTCACAGTGAGAACCCAGACAGGCACCCCATTTACATCAGGGCTTCCCTGTAACAATACTATATCCTGGACAGTTTTAAATAATTTATTTAAATATGCTAACTTCATGCCTCCAGCAACTCTATGAGATAAGTACTAATGTTAACCGGTTTTAATAAGAGATGACAAAGTTGAAGAAAGTCAGATTAAGAAATTTATCTAAACTGATGCAGTTTATAAAGGGGAAAAACTGGATTTGAATAAAGCTTTCTGGCTTCAGGACAGGTTATCTATAAAAACCACCACCCTTGCCACCTTTCCTGAAAGGTGAGTCATCTTGCAGCTGCGAGTTAAAATCCTTTGGGCATCTCCTGCAAAGTGCCTGTAAATTGTTTAGCCATTTGCATCTAGTTAAAAAGGGAATTCAAAATAGCTTTTTCATGACAGTGACGGCGAAAGGGATGGTGTAGGTGACAGCAGTTTTAAAGACTGTTTGCTACATGGGTTTGACTCCATTGAACTGGTTGAAGAGGAAAGACAAGGTGCTATCGGGGCGTTCTACCTAGCCCTGAAACGTCCTTGGGAAGGAAGGTGAAGCTGGGGAGAGATTTAAGAATTCCAGTAGGTCCGTGACTGGAGTTTTCTCCTGAGTAGATAGGGAAGTTATAACAACACAGCTTGAGATTTCTGCTGTCGCGGCTACTCGACAGATCACAGACACACCCACACACATCCACACATCCCTACACACACTCACATCACTTACTCACTCTTTCACTACAGCTCAGGATTGCTGAGTGAGGGATTCCCATGTGGGAAACCCACAGGAGCTAGAGGAAAGCCGAGCCCCAAAGCACAACGTGACGGCTTCACTTGCTCCGCGCCAGCGACGCGGCCTTGGAGGATCGCCGCCAGGGGGCGCGCACGCCCGACTCGGCCACTTTGTCTCCCGCCGCGGCCGCTCCCCGTTCCTCACCCGCCGGTCGAGCAGAGAAGGCGGAAGTAGGGACGTCGCGGCTTGGGGCTCGGGCGCCCGGCGGCCCCGGGACGCAGCGGCGGCGGCCTTGGGGCCGGGAGATCGGCGTCGGGGCCGCCTCGGCACAGAGCGCGGTGTGCGATCTCTTTTGGCGCGTTGGCTGAGCGGTGTCTTGCTCGGGTGGAGTCGGCGGCCAGCGCACCAGAGCGGTGAGTTCTCCAGAGGTCCACCGGCGGCCGCGGCCTCTCTTCCCACGGGTCGGAGACGCAGCCCCCCTTCTTGTTTCCCACAGTTTGGGGACGCAGCCCCCTCTTTTCTTGTTTCCCACAGGCTGGGGGCACCGCCCCCTCCCCTCTGCTCTAACGGCCGACGGGGATCCTCCCCGCCGCCCCCGGCTGTCTTCATCCCCCACCGCGGAAACCCCGCGCCAGCTTCCCTCGCCTCACTTCCCTTCACCCACGTTCCCCCTTCCCAGAAAAGGAAATTGTTTCTGGATTTTCCAGTCCCTCGGAGGTGTTAGAAACTTTTAAAAATCCCTCATAAATTTCCACCGACTTCCTCTGTCACTGTCATGGGAAAACCATTTTTGGGGTTCCCTGTTGAACTCGGTAGAGGTCCCAAGCGGCAAGTTCAAAAAAAAAAAAAGTTCAGATGACACGAACGTTTCCTCCCCGCCCCTACACTCGGGAGTTCTAGCGATCGTTCCAGACACTCGGTTGATAAAGCTGTTCCTAGTATTTGGCTTTAGGGGAACTCCAGCTGAGAGTCAGGACTGTCTTGAACATGAACAGAAAGCACCTAAAGTATTAGCAGCTTGAGTGTGTACCTTTTGTTTCTCGGGAGAGCAAATTACTGTCTTGCCACTCAGAAACGAGAAAAGAATGTAAAGAAGTTCTAAGTGTTGGCTTCCTGAACCTGACCGCTGGTATTTTATCCATTCCCCTGTGATTACCAGGAACAGTGGAAGGGACTTTTCTGATTTTAAGTTTGGGGGCGGGGTAAGGATCCTCTGGCCTCTTTTGTGACTCAAGGAAGAAATGTGTTTCAGGCGCTTGGCCCATGTGATGAGCACAAGGATCGCATCAGACATTCAGACCGCCGGGTACCCCCCACCCCACCCCCGTCCTTAGTATGCCATAATTGTGGCTTGAGGTCTTTTCTATGGTAAAGTGGGATATGTAGTGCTCATAGCATTTGAGTGCTTGGCTTTGAAAGTTTTTCACATCTTTGCCTTCTAAAGAACAGAACAGTGCCTCAGAGGAAGAATGCCCCTTAAATTTGTATTCAAAGCGAAGCATACCCGTGGACTGTTTTGCAGAACCTCTGAGCTGTTGGGGTATATTTGCAGGTTTTATCATCTGCTAAATAGATTAAGATCTATTAAGGAGTAGAGTTTAAGGATTTGGCAAATAGTTCCTATTTCTAAAGCAAAGAGCAAATTAAAGGTAATTTCTCTGTACATATTTTGCTTTCCATGGTTTAACTTTGTATGCATTATATACTTAACCAGGCAGAACTTGATTTATTTAAGTTAGCACATTTCTCTCATTAGTATCTGTTAATCTTAGAAGAACAAATGTTTGCATATCACCTTACTCTCGGCTCCCTCAAAACATTTAAAAGTATATTCTTTGAACTGTAATACATACCCAGGTACTACTTTATGGGTTTAAGCCAGGATTTTTGACAATCAATTCTCGATATTGGCTCATTTTGCAATCAAAACAACAAGCTGGCAGTGGTTACTATACTAGATTCACAACCATGCAAAGGGAAGCAGCCATAAAACTCTTAACCTACAAGGTAAGGCACGATTTAAACTTTGTTCCATCCCTTCTTATTAACACTTTGTATGCCGGTGCCCTTTAAATTTACCAGCCCTTGGGACCGGCCATTTTTTATGCTACCGTATGAATGGTATAAGCATTCAATAAAACACACACAACTCCTAAACTACTGGATATTTAAAAAACTGTAATATCTCTCATAAAACACCTTACACTTTCACCAAAACAATGTGTAAAGCTTCTAGGCTGAGTACGATCAAAGAAATAGCTCCTAATAGTTCCAAATAAATCCACTGTGGCGTGAAAAACTGGAGACTAGATGAACACGTAGTAATACCTGAGCGGCCACCTGATACTGGTGACAAAAACATGTACTAATACGTGAGCGGACCACAAAGTGTTAATTCATGTGATAAGAAATGTTTATTTTACTGGTAAGACTGTCTGCTAACTCTTATTTATTGTAGCTTACGTAAAGCCAAAGTTCTATCCCAGTCTAACTTCTGTTGCATCTCATGGTGTGGATACCTGTGGCACATGAGGTTAGGAGGAATCCCACTGGAGTATTATTTTCTGCATGCATGCTAGATCTTTAGTCACAATCACAGCTGCTTCAAAACATTTTTTGTCCATATTAGTAGTAACAAAACTTTGCTCGCTATTCTTTATTTTTCCAAAATATTATATCACAACTAAACAAGTAAAAGAAGATGTCAATTTTCTTTACTCAATTTTTTTAATTCTGTCAACACGACGTAATAACACTTGACAGCTCCTGTTTAATAGAAGCTATGGTCTGCCTCTTTGTCTAGTGTAATAGAAGGTAAAAATTTTTTAGATGCTTCATACAAAATGACAGCATAGCATAGGACAAAGTACACAGGTGCTGGGCTCAGGTAGATGTGGGTTCTGATCCCAGCTCTAACATATTAATTGGTTAATTCACTACAAGTTATTTGACCTTTTTAAGTTCTGTGGTTTCCTCTTTGGTAAAGTGGAGACAAAAAAACTAGTAAATAAAATTACTGCCTACAGCTGTACATAATAGCCCAGTCTTACTTCCAGGCAGAGTTCTGAGTGCTTTGTACATATCCACACATTTAATCCTCTCAGTAACTTAAGATGTGGATTCTATCATTATCTTAATTTCCAGATGAGGAAACTGAAGCACAGAAAGGTTATATAACTTGCCCAAGTCATATACCAAGTGATAGAGAAAAGACTTAAACCCAGATCATCTGTTTCTAGCACCTAAGCACTTCACTTCTTGGTACTGCATCTCCAGCCAGAGCAGTGCCTCATCCCTTTGTAGGTACTTGTCAATGGTAGGCAGAATCTTTTTGAGAAGAAAAAAATGTCTATGGTGGTAAAAAGACTGAGGGTTGTTCTCTTACCCTGCTGTTTGGTATGGTGGGAGCCAGATTTTTTTATATAAATGCAAAGGTTAACATTGTTTCTTGAATGCATCTAGCATATATTAGAAATGTCCCTCAGGTATAATTATCTCACAGAGACCTAGTTTCATTGGCTGTGGATTATTTTCAGACAGTAGCTTCTCATAAATACAAAAACTTTGACAATTTTCTGTAAATATTAATACATCTAATATATATAACTAAATGGTGATTTGCATGGATAAGCGATGATGTGTGTGTGTATGTTAAGGCTTTTTTTTTCTTGCTGCTTTTTACAGAGCAGTTGATAATCACGTTACTATGAGTCTGCTAAACTGTGAAAACAGTTGTGGATCCAGCCACTCTGAAAGCGACTGCTGCGCTGCCATGGCCAGCTCCTGTAGCGCGGCAGCAAAAGATGACAGTGTGAGTGGAACTGCCAGCACGGGGAACCTCTCCAGCTCTTTTATGGAAGACATCCAGGGATATGATGTGGAGTTTGACCCACCTCTGGAAAGCAAGTATGAATGCCCCATCTGCTTGATGGCATTACGGGAAGCCGTGCAAACACCCTGCGGCCATCGGTTCTGCAAAGCCTGCATCATCAAATCAATCAGGTACGTGAGCCCAAGTGGAAACTGTGTCCTACAACAAAACCAAATGCAAAGAACATTACTACCTCGCACACAAGACAGCCCATGTGTAGTACTATACATGAAAAACTACTTTGGGGGAAAGTACACTGGACAGAAAATTGAGAAATTTAGATTCTTAGTCTCATTCCTACTGTGGGATGAAAGGTAAATTCTATCTCTTCAATTCCCTGACCCTCAGATAGCTAGGTAGATAGCTAGATAGCTAGCTAGATAAATAAATAGCTGCTTCTATTTAAAGCAATTCTGTTGCAGACTAGGGGAGTGGGAGACAGGTTGTGAGTCTATACTTTAGGAAGTGATATAAAATGAATGTATCTTAAATAATGATGCTACTAGAATATGATCTCAACCATACAAAGAATGCTGACTCTTTAAATGATCAGTTATTCTGATTTCAGCCACATTAAATTCTGTTACCAGATGTCTGGGGAGATTGTAAAATAAACAGTAGTCTTAAAACATTAATTGATGACTCTGCTTTCATAATATATTCAAAATCTAATCCCTTTTCAGTCCCTGTGCTTGCTACCACCCTGTTCCCAGTCACCATCGACTTTGAAAGACTGCCCTGCTTCTATCCTTTCCTTCTTCCAGGCTGTTCTTAATATAGCAGCAGGTGAACCTGGTAAAGTAAGTAAGGTGAGGTCATCTCTGCTCAGAATATTGCAGCAGGTCATCTGGGAGAAGCAGCCACAGCCTTTCCAAGGCTCTGTGTGATAAGTTCATAGTTCATTTTCTGATCTCTCTTCTACTACCTCCTTTCTCTCATTCCACTCATTGTCGTTCATGTCACACATGCATCTGCCTTGGGCTTTAGCTATTCTTTTTGCTTAGAGAACTCTTACTCAGCTGGCTGCTTGATCAATACCCTTTACTCCTGCCAGTGTGTTTCACAGGACCTTCTGGTTATACCACAGCAGGCCTCCCCCCACACTCCCAGTCTTTTTCCTACTTTTCTTCTTTTCCCTAGCACTTTTTACCATCTAAAATATCAGATAATTTGTCTGCTTATTGCCCAAATGGAAGATAGCCTCTTTAAGAGCAAGGATCGAGATTTAGTTTCATTTCTTGGTATTTCGTAAGCTGCAGGAAGAATGCCTGCCACACAGTAGGTTCTCTGTAACCACAAGTGAGTAAAGGTACATAGTTCTTCTGCAAATGATTTGCATTCATCGCTTAAGAAATACGTATATTATTATAATTCAAAAGTAAGTGGAAATGTTTTTATATGACTAAGGAGTTCTATAAAGAAAAATAAAAGAAAGAAGTGGGGGAATTTTATGTTCTTAAGTAAGCATTGAATTATGTTGGTGTGATCCTTCTTAAGTAGACTAAGCTGCCTATTCACTACCTTGTAATTTTTTCTCTTTCAACTTTTAAAATAACTTTTCTGTGAAACTTGAATTTAGAGTAAAACTGTCCATACTCAGAATTTGGGTTAAGTTGCGAAGGAGAGTGTCTCTTGTTTCAATTTTTTGGAAAAAAAAGTGTTCCCAGTGTAGAATTGGCAAGATCTGTTAAGGATAAGTTTTTTCAAACTCCCAACTATTAACGTGGGGTTAGGTACTTCTTACTTTTTGGGGGTTGAAATCTATCCTTCAGTCTATAAAGTCGTGTAGTTTCTGATAGGTAACCAGTACGGTGCTGGTTGTGTTAATTTCATTAAAAGAACTGTTGATGCTGCAACTGTTGTGCACAATGATTTAACAGCATCTCTGGCCTCTGCTCAAGAGATGCTGGTGCCCAATTTTGAGACCTAGAGTGTCCCTAGATATTGTCAGTGTCCCCTCCAGGGCAAAAACGTGCCCCAGTTGAGACCACTGGTTTAGTGTATACATGCGAGCAGAGTTAAAGGCTTAATTTTTTTTTTCCTGTCGTGTGTTTTCATTTATATTATATTTAGGTAAAAATCTACTATATTAGAGATTGTTGACTTTCCTGTAGGTAGAAATAGACAGTATTTTACCACGTATCACCGATACCCAGGAAGATGGCTAATCTTTTTTTTTTTTTTTAAGATTTATTTATTTATACAAGCTGGGGTATAGGCCAGAGGCGCGGGGCGGCGAGAGGGTACACCAGAGATAGAGCGGGGAACAGAACAGGCAGATCAGAAATACACTGCTGAGGAGAGCAGCGGGCGAGGCAGGAGAGGTCTGCCCTGCCATGTGGGATTCTCCCCGGCTGGGCGTCGAACTTGCATCACCAGCTGCCGACAGCTCCACAGCGCAGCGCTCAACTGCTGCACCACCAGGGAGACCCAAGGTGGCTAATCTTTAGCAGTTTTTAAATAGCAAGATATTCGCAAAAGTAGTAGGACAGTGGTCTGAAAAGGAAGTAAAACCCACAAAAGGAAGTCTGAGGCTTTTTTTTCCTGTCCCCCTCTAAAGCTAGAAGTGACCACTTTGACACTAATGTTATTAAAGGAACACCTCTGAAATTTCTCATTGGTTAAAGTCATTCAGGCTCAAAATGCATCTCAATTCCTTTTTTTTCTAGAATGATTGCTAGTGCTATGGGTAATGTTTTCTGGTTTACTTTGTAAGATTCTTCTTAGTTTCTTAGATATCTATCATTTAGATTTAGGGGTATATATCTACATTTTTTATGGCTTTCTAGCTTCCCAGAAATATTTGACTGTAAAAATAGCATTCCAAAAAAAAAAAAGAAAAAGGCATTATGCAAGATGTGAGAGGACTCATGAAGATTGTGTTATTCATCTGTATTACTTTAAGGTATTTGATGGCAAAACCCATTTTTTAGCATGTTTTTGCATACTATAGCAACTAGTAGTTCGTTTACACATCGCAAGTGCTCAGATGTTTAAGTGATTAAAGTTCCTAGAGCCTATCAAATCTGCACACTCACTGTTAGTGAAGATTGAGACATCCCAAAAAGTTATAGGGGGATGACAGACACCCACACATCCTGGGGTTGGTTTTCACATTAGAACATGGACTAAACCATTGGGAAGCAGGACATAAAGGCCTTTCAACTGCTTATTACTTTATACCCTATATGTTAAAATAAAGGAAATCTTTTGTTCCATATGACACAGGATGTTTTAATGACTCTTCAGAGTAAACCTTAAAATGTGGCCTCATGGGGGTTCTGATTGGTTTAATTTTTACTTGTGACTGTGCAAGACATTAGAGACATATTGGTACTATAAGCTATAAGCAGCATATTTAATTATATCTCACTAGGATCTTGTATAGAACAGAGGCTTGCCAGGCTGCCAAAATCCCCTTCCTTTACTTTCAACTCATTTTATGCTGGTCAAAGTAAGATTTTATTAATTATTCTCATTTTTTTTTTTTTGGTTGAACCTATCCCACAAACTAAAATCCCATAGTTTTTTTTTTCTTCTTTTTTTTTTGTTTTTTTAAAGATTTATTTATTTATGCTTACAAGCTAGGGTGTAGGACAGAGGTGGGGTGGTTGTGGTGAAAAGATTCACCAGAGACAGAGTGCAGAGCAGAACAGGCGGATTGACTGAAATACACTTCTGAGGGGAGCAGCAGCTGAGACAGGAGAGGTCTGCTGCACCATGTGGGAAGCTCCCTGGCTGGGTATCGAACTCGTGCTGCAGTGGCTCTGGAGAGCTTCATAGTGCTGAGACTTAACCCGTTGCGCCACCAGAGAGGTCCTAAAGTCCCCTAGTTTTTGATGGTAACCACTATGGTATTAATTATATTCATTTCGTAAAAGAATTGTTCATAAACCATTCATAGGAGGACAGCTTTTTTTGGTGATATTCTGCAATTTAATGTTTTAGAGTTTTCCATAGGACATAATACATGGAAATGTGGTGGCTTGTTTGGATTTTTTAATGTGAATGTTTACATCTGCTAAATGTGTATTTTTGTTTCATTTAGAGATGCAGGTCACAAATGTCCAGTCGATAATGAAATACTGCTGGAAAAGCAACTATTTCCTGACAATTTTGCAAAGCGAGAGATTCTTTCTCTGATGGTGAAATGTCCAAATGAAGGTTGTTTGCATAAGATGGAACTGAGGCACCTTGAGGTATCAAAGTTATTTTCTAGCCATTAGCAAATATGCAAAGCAGTTCTAGAGAATAAGGACTTTGTTTTGTCCATCAGTATCTTGCCAGTATCTTGCATATACTGATTGATAAATTCTTGTGAATTAATAACAACCCTTTTATTATTGAATATAAAGTGGAAACCAGAAATTTCTTATTCCATCTAGTCTCACTTTGCTCCAGTAATAATAAAAAATAATGATTCTTCCGTAAATTTTTTTGGTGCTATATTCAGTAAAACTGAAAAGTGTTTTTAACACAAGTTCACATTTTAATCCCTTAACTTCAGTTCTTTCATTTTGAAATAACAAGTCCTCTCTATGTAGCTATCACCTCAGTACCCTCTTCATGTTCTTTTCTGTTTTTCTAAACTGAAGTAATCAATCAGAAGAATTTGCTTTTAAATTAAATCAGCTCTTAGCTGGGTTTTACAGAAAATTAAATATTGTTAATGTTGTATTTGAAATTAGCTGCTTAAGACATATTTATAACTTGCCCTCTTAGCTCCTTTTGAAGAGATATCCTTTTAATACAGTAGTAAATTGATAATTAGAAAAATATGACCTCTTTCTAACTCCCTTCCCTAATTGGACTTGAGAATTCACATTCTTTAGTGTAAACTTGAAATTCACAACTATTACCTGAAAGATGGTGGTTCCTTGGTGGGAGTAGACAAAGTTTGTCAGTAGCCAGCTCTCTGAAAGAGAATAGCATATTCTTAGATGAGATTAAGAGATGTATAAAAGATTAGCAAATACTAATGAGTTTTTTTCTTACTGTAGGATCATCAAGCACATTGTGAGTTTGCTCTTATGAATTGTCCCCAATGCCAGCGTCCCTTCCCGAAATACCTATACCATATTCACTTTCTCAAGGAGTGTCCAAGGAGACAGGTTTCTTGTGTAAATTGTGCTGTGTCGATGGCATTTGAAGATAAAGAGGCATGTATTAACTGGATTTGTTAATTCCATGATTTCCTAGAACAGTTTTTTAATGCACATTTGAGGTGGTTAGCAGTGGATGAGGATGTTACTCCAATTCTGAGTCTGTGTTATCAATTGTCGGAAAATTGATTTTTAAGCAAGTTCAGTAAACTGTTTTAGTAAATTAAGTGTACAATCTATATTTGCAAATCTTTCTTAAAAAATATACTGCTTGCCACTGCAGTAGACCTCCAGGTACTAAAAGCTTCCAGGATTTACTGTGGATTTTTTTTTAAAGATTTATTTATTTTTGCATACAAGAGTTGGGTGTACACCTGAAGTGTGGGGTGGGTGAGAAGATTCACCAGAGACAGAATGAGGAGCAGAACAGACGGACTGACTGAAATACACTGCTGAGGGGAATAGCGGGCGAGACAGGAGAGGTCTGCTGTGCCATGTGGGTTAGCTTCCTGGCTGGGGATCAAATTCGTGCTGTACTGACTCCTGATAGCTTCACAGTGCTGAGACTTAACCCCTTGCGCCATCAGGGAGGCCTGGATTTCCTGTGGATTTTATGACCAATCTTGGATTGGAGACAAACAAGTAGAATGATTAATATATAAGACTTCTACTTTTTTCTTTGAAAAAAAGAACAGGTTGTCAGAACATGATTTATAGAGAAGCTGTTAAATCCCACAAAGTGTATTCCTTTGTTGATAATCCATCAGACTATACACATGTGATGAATTCACTTTTTCTCCTGCCACTTTTCTGTGGCAATTAAACCTTTACCTTTAAAAAGAAACTTCATACAAACTTTAAAGCAGACCCTTGAAAGTGGACCACAGATCTGAGGCACTGAGAGATGGAGAGGGAGGGGTGAAAACGGGACTGGGAGGAGGAAGGAAGGAGAGTCCAGTGGACTGTGGTGGAGGACTGTGGGTGCTTTGGTGGCGAGAGATCTCGATGCGGTGACCACACCTGAGGAGAGAAATCCTGTGCTGTCAACAAAATTATGGATGTAAAAAAAAAAAATAGCACTTAATTCTATGTAGGTATTGTAGCTAAGCAAGCACGGAGCCTCATCCTGAATCCCCATCCTATGTTCTCTTTACTAAAATAGTCTATATAAAATGTATGTTCTTCTGTAACTATTAAGATACTTCCTTAAACATATTTTTTACAAATGTCTTGGAAATCTTTCCTAATTTCTTACGAGATTAAGCTTATTATATTTAAGTTGACGAAATATTAAAAAGAAATCTGCTAACCTGCTTATAATGTAGAGATGTCTAAGGCATAACTCAGGCAAATTGATGTCTTTCTAAATTTCAGTAACTTAAATGGACTTAACCTGGAATGTTAATTATTTCTCAGCATAGTGATAAAACTAAATTCATTGTGGCCTCATCAACAAGGCTTACCCTTACATGCCCTGTGAAAACCTGGGCACTAAAGCCCCCTGCCCTAATTATACTTTTGTTCTTTAGCCCTCCTGATAAGAATTTTAACTAAATCATCGTGGACGCTGCTAGATATTTTTAGGGGAGTGCCTTTGGAGAATAATTGTATTGGTAGATGATGTTCAAACTAGTCATAGATGCTATATCTCAGATTTAGTGATTTAAAAGCTTCTCTTTTGTGTGATTAGCATATTCTTTTAAAGAACTGGAAGGTGGAAAGGAATCTTTTTCACGCAAGCAAAGGGAGAGAAAACAACCTTTATATAGTCTCACATTTTTCTTTTATACATCGATGTCCTTAATTTGTAGTGAAAAAATTACTGTTTATAAAAATAGGTCATTTCTATTTTTTTAGATTTTCTCATGCTTTTATTTCTCTGATAAAATATAGATCCATGATGAGAACTGTCCTTTGGCAAATGTCATCTGTGAATACTGCAATACCATGCTCATCAGAGAACAGGTATGATGCTTCTCTCTTACAAATTAACATTTACACAACTAAATGAATTAGATTTTTAGTTGAAAGTTTAAATCAGTAAGGCAAAGTAAATGGGTTTAAGAAGTATTAGCAATGTGTGGATATTCATGTAAATTAGTGTAATAAAAACTTTCAGAAAGAACAAAATATTCAACCCCTTTCTAAGTACTTAAAATTCCTTAGCCATTAACATCACACTTGTGTTTAAAATACTTGTAAAGATTTGAAACAAAGCCAGGTAATTCTAAGGTAAAAATAATCAAAAATCCCCATTTAAAGAAAAAAATTCTTCAACAAATACATATGTACACACTGTGCAATAAGGATCTCAGGTGACCAGAGACCAGCTGGAAGAGTAAGAGAATGGTGGAGTTGAAGAGTTGAGCAAAGGAATTCTGTTCAGGGGGAGAACATTATTTGTAGTTCTCGCTCCTGAGACATTGGGAGATTGAGGTTTCTAGGATTGGTAGCCATTCTATTCACTTGTCCTGTAGGCGACTGATGGGGTATCATCAGAGATAGTAGAGAAAATTACACATTTTTCTTATTAATAGAGAAAGGAAAATTCCATCTGATTGCTATCTTTTGACATTTGGGGAGTTTACCCACAACATTTGAATATTAGTCACTAAATATTTATACACCCGTGAACTCTGCAGACCCAGGGACCATAATTGGTTACCTAAGTCGAAGCAAGCAAAACCTCTGAATCGATTAAACTTTTCCATTTGTCTGTTAACAGAGTCCTTTAATTTTTTTTTCCCAACAAAGCTTTAGTTTGAAAGTGGTGAGGTGCTTTCTGTTTATGAAGCCTCACCTCTCTGTTTTTCCTTTTTGCCTTCTTTTAATATGTAGAGAAAACTATGTAGAACATTTAAAACCCAGCAAAAATAATGTAGGAAATCACCTAGGTTAAGAGTCAGAAAACCTGGGTTTCAATCCTGGCAGTGCCATCTCCTTGCCCCACCTTCTGACAAGAAAGTCAACATTCTGGATCAGGGGTTGACGAATCAGCCCACCAGCCAGATCTGGCCCCCGTCTGTTTCTGTAAATGTTTTATTGGAATACAGCCCATACCTGCATGTCTCTGTGTTGTTTATGGCTGGTTTTATACCACGCTGGTAGAGTTGAGTGCTTGGGACGGAGACCATAAGGCCCACAAAACTGAAAATTTGTACTGTTAAACCCTTGGCAAAATATTTTGCCGACCATGTCCTAGATTAGGCAAAATGAAGGGTTGAAAGAAGTGTTCTTTGAGGTCATTTAATTACCTTGACTGTATCCACACTAAGTCTAAAAGGAATTTGTCCCTGCTTTCAAAGAATTTTATTCTGCATCCTGGATTTCACCTTAAAGAATGAGTATCAGAGTTCCCTGATCAAAGGATAAGACTCCTTATAATACCTTCTAACATCGGAGTCTGTCCATTATAGCCAAAAGCCACTGAGGTTAATAAAAGATAAGTTTTATGAAAGGTAGTAATGAAGGAAATAATGGGTATTACTCAGTGGCTTTATACAGTTGACTGGTCCTTCCCTGTTCAATGGCCTGGAACACACCTGGTTTAGTTTGTAAGTGTAGTTGACATCAGAAGGTACTTTGTCTCTTAAATGCCGCTAGAGGGTGCCAATTCTCAGCAATAGAAACAATTTTATTTTCTTGAATTGAGTGATTTGGGGGTTGATAATTCCTTTCATTAAGACTTTTGGAAGTATTTTAATCTTTGTAGACTATACAGTTTTTGTTGCAGTTGCTTGACTCTGCCATTGTAATACAAAAGGAGCCACAGAAAATCCCTGATTTTGTTTAAATGAAATATAAGGAAATCTTCCTTCCAAATGTGATTTCATGAAACCAGCGTATGATATGCAGAGGAAAAAAACTTTCCAACCTTTGCTTTGTTTTTCAGATGCCTAATCATTATGACTTAGATTGTCCTACTGCCCCAATTCCATGCACATTCAGTACTTTTGGTTGCCATGAAAAGGTAAGGAATTTTTTTGTTAATTCTTGACTATAGGTTACGAAAATTCAGTTGGATAATGTAGTGGAGAATACCAGAGGGAATAGAGATGAATGACAGGTGTGTTGTATATGTGGTCTTAAGCCCTGAAGAGAAGTCAGAACTTGGACTATTGATTTAGAGAAGTAGTTTGTGATGATGATAATAGAAGTGATTAAGTTCACATAGAGTGAGTGTGTCCAGGAAAAAGAAGTAGACCAGGAAAAGAGGCTTCTTGACCTGACCTTTTTTTTTTAACCATGAACATGCATTTAACAGCTTAAATACTTTTATAATTGTTATATCATGAGTGTTTTTTCATGTAAAAATAAGGATGTTCTTGATAACCTGAGAAGAGTATGAAGATAGGAAAGAAAGGGAGAAAATGGTATTAGCAAAAGGGTTACACAAGATCTCTAGAGAGACTGGCCCTCTTTGATAATGAGAAAAACTATAATAATTGAATTCTGAGGGAAAGTGTTTGGAGGAGAGACTGAAGACAAAGAGGAAATGGGGTAACTGAGGAAACTCTTTGAGGGGTGGCGCCAGTCAGAGCCCTGATGAAGCAGTAATCTGGATAACGGGAGAGTCATCTCTGAGTCAGAAGAGAGTGGATGGAGATCCTGATACTTTTACAGGTAGGAGGGAATTTATGTATGCAAAACAAAGTAGTCAGCAGATAACTTCAGTTTGTTTTTGACTATAAAGAGGCAAGATCCTCTATCGGTTTGAGAATCTGATGAGGACAAAGAAGGTTGTAGGGGACTGAAGGAAGTTATGACATTTCTTAGAACACTTACTTGGCTTGGCCAGCGCCCCTCTCCTGGCTCTCACAGTATTCATCTCCAGCCGAACGCTCATGCTTGATTTTCAGATGCAGAGGAATCACTTGGCACGCCACCTGCAGGAGCATACCCAGTCGCACATGAGAATGTTGGCCCAAGCTGTTCAGAATTTAAGCCTTAATTTAGCTCCCATGCATCAACGTGAAATGCTTCCATATGATTCTTCCTCTCCGTCCCGGGTTTCCTCTGGGTGTCACCCAGAGGTCCAGAATTTCCAAGAAACCATTCAACAGCTAGAGGGTCGTCTTGTAAGACAAGACCATCAAATCCGAGAGCTGACTGCTAAAATGGAAACTCAGAGTATGTATGTAAGTGACCTCAAAAGAACTATTCGAACCCTTGAGGACAAAGTTGCTGAAATAGAAGCACAGCAATGCAATGGAATTTACATCTGGAAGATTGGCAACTTTGGGATGCACTTGAAATCGCAAGAAGAGGAGAAACCTGTAGTCATTCATAGCCCTGGATTCTACACAGGCAAACCCGGGTACAAACTGTGTATGCGCCTACACCTTCAGCTCCCCACTGCCCAGCGATGTGCCAACTATATATCCCTCTTTGTCCACACAATGCAGGGAGAATATGACAGCCACCTTCCTTGGCCCTTCCAGGGTACAATACGCCTTACAATTCTTGATCAGTCAGAAGCACCTACAAGGCAAAACCATGAAGAGATAATGGATGCCAAACCAGAGCTGCTTGCCTTCCAGAGACCCACAATCCCACGGAACCCGAAAGGTTTTGGCTATGTGACTTTTATGCATCTAGAAGCCCTGAGACAGAGAACCTTCATTAAGGATGATACATTATTAGTACGATGTGAGGTCTCTACCCGCTTCGACATGGGTAGTCTTCGAAGGGAGGGTTTTCAGCCACGAAGTACTGATGCAGGGGTATAGCATCCCCCTCACTTGTTCAGAAAAGCTGGCAGCCAAACAACCCGTCTGGAAAACGCAGTGCCTTCCCTTACCCTGTTCTCAGTAATAAAATGCAAACAAAAATGCAGTGGGAAGGATGTAATACCTACCAGTGAACGTCATTAGAGAGGTCGCACACCACTTCTTGTTTTAAATATGAGGCAATTTTTTCTTGGGAATCTACATGTTCCATACTTTTTTCAAAATTGTTACCACAGAAGTGCCTGTGGCATACTCCGGCAGCTGTTTATCAGTCAGTACACCTCTTGGTCATACTTTCACCGACTTTTGGCTCCAGTGTGTGTCATCATTTAAAAGTCCAGGGTTGGAGTAGTAAAGTGCGAACCTTTTTAATAGTAAGGGACACTCTTAAAACTTCATCTTATTTTTAAAATATATGTAATATATTAAACTTGAGAATCACTACTGCCTCGTGCTGGTACCAGCGAGAAGAGTTATTACTCTAGAATTGAGTTCTCATTTTATTTGCCTTCCAATAAATTTCAGAGGATTTGAACCTTAATCCTTGGAAAGCTTAAGTTCTCATTTTCCCCCTCACCCCCAGGGGTATTACTAAGGCTATGCTGGGACTAGTTAAAGCCCTAAATACAACTTACTTATTTAGTGTGATCATGTTGTCTGTCTTGTTTAAGTATTTCATTGAGCCTGTGTCTTTCCTTGAGGCTACAAAGTAGCATCTTCTCCAGGATTTAGAATGCTGAAAACTGTGCGGCTCCTAACTGCTCAGTGTTATTTTGTAAATCCTTTCTTGTCTGTTGAGTGCAGCGTTCCACAGCCCTGCACCTGTTCTTTGCTGCTGAATGCGTCTGGACAAGGCGATGTACACAATCACCAACATGAAGATTAAAAATTACTCCACTAGTCAACCAAGGTGGCATCTCTTCGGTAATGACAGCAGCTCTGTGAGCCAGAAATTTTTAACTCTTTCGAACATTTTCTGGTTTAGTTCAAATAAACGGAACAAAATCAATATCCTGAAAGCATAATTTCTTAATACTCAGTAGATATTTTTAATACTGGGTAAATATCTCAGAGGTCACCAAACAAGTTGGAAGATATAACTGTGTGGGGACTCAGCTTGAGTAGGTTGCTTTAGTCCAACAGTTGATAGCAGGTTCTGAGGAAAGTCCTGTAGAATATATTGAGTGACTGACTACTCAAGAGGAGAGAGAACTTTTGTGCCATTTGCTATTTTGTGCTGTTAAAAAGTATGGTGAATTCTAGTTCTCAGGGAGTCTTGCAGCTCTCAGACTCATTATAGGAATCCAGGAGAACCACCTGTACACTGTGCTATTTAGTAAGACTTTCTTTGAGTTGTCTGGTCACCAGAGATATTTATCCACAGAGAGGCCAAATTGAAGACCCTGACAAGCAGTGAAGATCAGCCTTAGTTTCAAGAGGAAGCCAGAGGATGGTTTCAGTTCGAGATAGACGCAGCAATGTCACTTTGACTTTTCTCTCCCTCCCCAGCCCACATTTAGACTCCTGCTCTGGTGGGTGTATGTTATGAATTGAAAATAAAGATCATGTAGAGATCCTGTTCCCCAGAGCCACCAGCAGTAGCTTGTGCTGGACACTAATTCTGGGATGTCTTCCTGGCAGTTTGGGTCCCTCAGCTACTATGCTTTCCAACCGGCCCTGAGAACCATTGCTGCACCACCCTCTATGTAGAGGATCTGCCGCACTGCTGTTCCTGTGATTGTTTTGCAATAAAATAATTGTCAAATTCCAACTAAAAAGTAAAGGGTAGTTATTTTTATATTTGTATAAGGAAAGCCTTTAAGAAAAACATACTGTTTTTGATGACTGACTTTCTTCATTGTGTGTTGTTACACGCTTGAAAGTTCTGCATAGGAAACACTCAGGAAAATCCATGCCTTTCCCCTCCCTCTCATCTTTTCTTCCAGCCTGACTTTCTGTTTAGTATAAAGCTAAAAAAATCCTTCCCAGTGGAAGTTTCTGAAAGAATAAATGCTAGACTTCAGAAAGGAACAGATCGCTTCGAAATGGTATAAACTAAAACTGGCTGTAACTGCACCAGAGCCGCTCTAACCAGATCTCATTTGTTGCAGACAATTGAAACAGAAACCAAATGAAACAGCCTCAAAACAAGTTCCAACCTGCTGAAACTGGTTCAGACTGGTTCAGACTGGCTTGAGCATATCTGAATGGTATAAACTAAAATCGACTGTAACTGCTCCAGAGTTGCTATAACCAGATCTCTTTTGTTGTAAACAACTGAAACAAAGCAAATGAAATAGCCTCAAACGAGTTTCAGCCTGCTAAAACTGGTTCTGACCGGTTCAAACCCGCTGAAACCTGTTCCAACCAGTTCAAACTGGCTGAGACTGGGTTAAACTGGTTGAAACCGGTTCCGACTGGCTGACCCAGATCTGAAAAGCTGAAACTGGTTCCAACTGGTTTGAATTGACATAAACCGGCTGAAACAAGTTCTGACCTGTTCAAACAGGCTGAAAACAGTTCAAAACAGGCTAAAACCGCTTCTGACCGGGTCAAACCAGTTCAAAGCAGGTGAAACCGCCTAAAACCAGTTCCAACCGGCCCGAACAAGCTGAAACAGGCTGCGATCAGTTGAAACCAGCTGAACCAGTTCAAACCAGCTATGACCAGCTCAAAATGGTTGAAACCAGATCAAAACACCTGAAAGTGGTCCAAACCGACTTTAACTGGTTCTGACCAGCTGAAACCGGTGCCAACTGGCTCCAAAACTGCTAAAACCAGCTCCGACCAGCTGAAACCAATTCAAAACCAATCAAACCAGTTCCAACTGGCTGAAACCATTCTGATCAGTTCAAACTGGTTCCAAACAGCTGAAACCGTTTCAAACCTGTTGAAAACCGGTTCCAAACGGCTCAAACTGGTTCAAACTGGAGGAAACCAGATCAAGCCGGTTCTGACCAGCTGGAAACAGTTCTGACCCATTCAAGCTGGTTCTGACCGGTTCAAGCTGGCTGAAAACGGTTCAGACTGGTTCTTACTGGCTGAAACTGGCTCTGACCACTTCTGACCGTATCAGACCGGCTAAAACCGGTTCCAACTAGTTCAAACCCGATGAAACCAGATCAAAATGGCTGAAAGAGGTCGAAGCTGGCTCTGAGTGGTTCAAACAGGTTACGACTGGCTGAAACCAGTTCTGGCTGGTTCAGGCAGGTCCAAACCGGTTTTGATGACCAGTTCTGGTCCCAAAGAGCAGAAACCTGTTCCAACCGGTTAAGACTGGTTCAAACCGGCTGAGACAGTTTGACTAGCTGAAACCACTTCCGACTGGCCAAAGCCGATTCTGACCAGCTCAAACCTGTTCAAACCAGTTGAAACCGATTCTGAATGGCTGAAACCCTTTGTGACAGGTTCAAACTGGTTGAAAAGCCCGGCCAGTTCAAACTGGTTCAAACCGGTTCTTACAAGCTGAAATCAGCTCAAACAGCTTAATACCATTCAAACTGGCTGAAAAGCTAGTTCGAACAGGCTGAAACCTGTTCAAATCAGTTCTGACCAGCCGGAACTGATTCTGACTGGCTGAAACTTATTCCGACCAGTTCAAACTGGTTCTGAGTGGCTGAAAATGGTTTTGCTGGTTCGAACAAGTTCTGACAGGTTCCAACCGGTTCTGGCTGGTTCAGACCAGCTGAAACTGGTTCAAACTGGTTCTGACTGATTCAAACCGGCCGAAAAGCCAGTTTTGACTGGCTGAAACCATTTCCAAACAGCTGAAACCAGTTCCTACCAGTTCAAACCGGTTTGAGTTGGATCAGACCGGCTGAGAACAGTTTTGACCGGTTCAACCCGGTCCTGACTGTCTGAAACCGGTTCTGATTGGCTCAAACCGGTACCGGCCCATTCAAACCGGTTCTGACCGGTAGAAAGCATTTCCAACCAGATGAAACTGGTTCAAACCGGTTCCGGAGGCTCTGACCAGTTTCAACCGGTTCCAACCAGTTGAAACTTGTTCCGACTAGATGAAATGGGTTCAAACTGATGTCAGCCGGCTCTAGCTGGTTCCGACTGTCTGAAACCGGTTCAGACCGGCTCAAATTGGCACTGGCCGGTTCCGACCGGCTCAAACAGGTTCAAAACGGTTCTGACTGGCTGAAAACGGCTCAGACCGGTTCCAACTGGCTGAAAACGGTTCAGACCAGTTCAAAACGGCTGAAACAGGTTCAGACCAGCTGAAACCAGCTCAGACCAGCTGAAACCAGTACCAACCGGCTCAAACTGGCTCCAACCTGCTCAAACTGGTTAAACGTGGTTCTGACCAGCTTAAACTGGCTTTGACCAGCTCAAACCGGTTCCGACCGGTTCCTTTCTGGTTAGAACAAGTCTGGAGCAGTTACTGCAAATTCTAGTTTATACCATTTAGAAACGATCGGAATAGGTCAGGAAAAATTTCAGCAGATTTGGACTGGTTTTGGTTTCAGCCAGTTTGAATCTGTTTCAATCGGTTTCAACTGGTTTGAACTGGTCAGAACTGGTGTTAGTGGGTTGGAACTCGTTTGAGGCTGTTTCATTTGGTTTGTTTCAGTTGTTTGCAAAAAATGAGATCTGGTTAGAGCGAGTCTGGAGCAGTTACAGCCAATTTTAGTTTATACCATTCATAAACAATCGGAATAAGTTAGAAAAGGTTTCAGCCGGTCTGAACAGGTTTCAGCCAATTTCAGCCAGTTTCAGCCGGTTTGAACAGGTCGGAACCAGTTTCAGCCAATTCGAACCATTAAATGTTCCCACAGAAAACATTCAACCCCACCAAAAAAGGAAATTTTCTTTGAAAGCTTCCTGGTGCATTAGGTACAGAGCAAATCATTTCCTGCGTTTTGTTATTTTTTTTTTCCCTACTAACTCGGGAGTCTCAATCCAAACAAAAACAGTTTTTTCTAACTTCCACTCCTCTTGTCTTCAGGTTCTCTCCAAGGAATTAATTTCTAATCAGTAGAACGTTAACAATACTTACTAAAGGATTCTGCGAATAGCAAATTGCTTTAACATTTCTTGCTGATGTTATGCTGTCCTGTTGTATTTTTCAAGTCTCCTCACCTACTCAAAGATGCTTGTTTTACCCAACTGACCTTCATGTATTTGGGCCATGTATTATATTTGATTAACCTTTTCACATATTTATCTTTTGACATCAGTGTTGGACATTGCTAAATTAAAAATAGTTTCCTCTTTTTCCCAGAGGTGCCTGACCCAGTGTTAAGATGAAACTTGGCTGCAAGTCATCTATTTTCCTGTTGGGAAACAAGTCAGAATGCTGAATTTAGCTTCGTTTCTTTTACTATCCTTTGGCTAGTGCAGCAGTGCCAGTTTCTGGCTATACTCCACATGACTCAACTTTTATTTAGAGAATGAATAGAAAAAAGTGAACTAGAATGAAAGGTGAGTTTCCCCGGATGATGGACTAATACGGAGATGTTGGATGATCTCTAGCAATTAGTTTTTGTGGCAAGTATAAAGTTCATTACTGTTTTTATATCAACAAGTCTTAGATAAACTAAGAGCCTATTTGTGAATTATGCATACAAGTAGAATACAATCTTCTTAAAGAACAGTTGCTTGCTGTTATCCAGAAAGCATTCATCGTTACTAGAAAGGCTTTTCTAATACAAGACTCAAATACTTGTATTCCGCTTTTGCTGTTTTCTTGACTTTCTTCGGTTCTCTCTATTTTAGTACTACTAGGTGCTTTTTGTGGGGTCTAGTTCCACAGTTCTATAGAATTTAAGCAGCACAATGATTTAGGAAATGATAAAGAGACAATAAATGTGGTTTGTATTTTTATGTGTATTTTTTTAAGTCTCCAAGTTTACATGATAAGCTAGTGTTAGTTTCACAGTTGCTGCCATTGTGTCTCTAGAACAGGGTTGGCACTTCCAAATCTCCGGTATTCAGAAAGCTGATAGCCTGATGAAATCAAATTAGATGGACCTCAGAGATTGTTGCATTCTGTTAAAGCCTTCACTTTCAGTCAGACACACTTTCAAAGCAAATTTGGTGGTTATAAAATTATAAAATTCTGAAAAACAATTGTAGCTAGGGGAGAAGTTTTATGGAATGAGGAGATGGGTGTTCCTTTTTCTCTCTCAAAGTGGTTTCATATCAGAATGCTCGTCCTTTAACACTGGAGGCAAGGGGGTTAGATGGTAGGGGCTCTGCTCTCTGCTTGAGACTCTGTGGGTGCAAGTCCTACTGCTGGAAAGTTCACCTAAGCACACCAGCAAGATTGCTGCTGCTGCCACCAAGCCATTTTCTCTGAAAAGAACTTCCTGGTAGTGGAGTGCCCTTGCCTCTTCTGACTAATTCCATTTATCCCAGCATTCATTCCCGGGCAGATTCCAGGGTCAAAATTAAAGTGTCAGGGGACCTCTGTGTTCCAAGCAGGCAATCTCCTATTAGGGGCGCTAGGTGACTAAACTGAGGGAAGGGAAGTTAGCACAGTGCCTGGACACAGCACACACCCCAGTGGTTCACAGTGAACATTTAGTCAAAGTCCTGGCTGATGCTGACTTAGGTTATCTGTCCATGTAAGTTTCAGGTGTGCTGCTCTTTTTTTTTTCCTGCTTTTTTCCCCAGCACTTTATTAGGAAACTTCTCAAACAGGCAAAAATGTCAAACTAATGGTAGAATGAACATCTACCACATAGAAGCTACAAGTAACACTGCATTACATTTGCTTTATTAATGTTATTTTAAATGAAACTTCAAGTTTGGTTTCTCTTTTAAAACATCATTGTTAAGATAATTGAATAGTGTTAATTGAGTCGTGAGTTGTCTTAAACTCTGGGGAGATTTGTGATACTTGTAACTGGAATTGTAGTCCTCACGTTCAGCTGGTTTTATACTTGTAAATCTATTATGCTGAATTTCAATAATTTATTTTGCCTGAAGGGATTTTTGAAATGAACTTATTCCAGTCTTTGATCAATTGTGCAGAATATTCTAATGTTGCTTTCACACTTGATAAATTATTCAATTAATTTCTCTGGTGAGATTGTAATTTGGGGCCCATTTCGCTTATACAAGATTCCAGGATTATTTTCCCAGAGGACTAAAAGGCAGTGTAACTTCACATGTAAACCACTAAATTGGGAACTAAGAGATTAAGACTTTACTGACTGGCCATAGGCAAATCAGTCCACTTTGTCATTATGTCTGTTTACCTATGAAGTAAGAATTTGAAATGTAGGTAGTATTGAGTAATGGGTAACATTGGTTAATGGTTGGATCTATTAAGAAGGACACTTTATGAATCCAGAGGGGCTGTTAGAACTCTATAACTGTATGTCAGGCAGTGAAAAGAAATCTGACTTTTGAAAAACTGAAGCAGGTGCAATGGTCAGACAGTCTTAGCAAAAAGTCTGCAGATGCTTAGACCTTACTACTGTCATGGAATTTGTAAGCAGTTTTCCTAATCCATCTGGACTCTGAAAGTAATGTGGTTTGCGAGAGGGAGTAAATGCTGAGATAGGAGGATGGGGGTGGAATCACAGAGACTGAAAATCAGAATTCAGTTTCAGGGAAGGCAGCAAGGATTAAAGGAATCATCCAGATTCATTGCAACACACCTTCTCCTACCCCTACCCATCCCTCACCGTCACAACACACAAGACAGTAAGCAAAGTCTGCTCCTGTGTGCAGCTTAGCCCTAGACGGTCTCCACCAGCCAAATACAATTGCAGGGGTGACCGAGCATAAGCAGGTCTCTATACGCCAATCAGTAGATCAGTGTTACCCGTTTTTTCTTAACTGAGGTCATGAGTTCATATTCATCTAAGAAAGGCACTTGGAGTTTTTACTTTAGATCAAGTCCAAGTAGCTGTCGTAAGGATATGACCAAATGGTAAATATATATTCCTAGTGTTCCTTAAAATTCTTAGGCTGCTTTGGTTTTTCCTTTATCTTTGTTCTGTTTTGGAGGCTGTGTGACTCACTGTTTTGGGAGACAAGAATGATCCCAAGCACTTGGTCCTTCAGGAAATGGTAAATGGGGATTCATTGTAGCCCTTGGTTTAGGGTGTGGTTTCTGCTCTGGGGTGTCTAACACTGCATTTTGGGGGACAAAAATAGGCCTAAAGAGAGAGGAACTAAACAGATAAATAGGAAGTGGGAAGCCAGGTAACAGCATGAACTCACCCCTCCCAGATGAGAAGCGGAGATTCTCCCCAGTTCCAGGGCCGTGGCTATCCCTGCCTCTTTAGCCAGTTTACTGGATGGGCTTGTCAGTAATGGCTGCCTCTCTTGTGGGGCAATTAAAGGCCTTTTTAGGATGCTATCTACAGACCAACCCTGGTCATTCTAAATTAAACTCATCTTCTCTAAGTGGGACATAAAAACTGGTAAAACATGCAAATACTTTACAATGCATCACTCTAATTTTTAAATCAATGTTCCGAATAAGAAATACTGTTAGTAATCCCAGAATAAGCCATAAAAATGATTTTATAAGTATCCCACTTGTAGTTTGGATTTACCTCTTGACACTTACCTTCTACTTTCTTGTGGGGACCGGCTGGGGCAGGAGTCTTTTATATCGTCACAGTTGTAGCTTCACCAGGAAAGGGTGTATAGTCATAATTTTTGCTTGGTCTGGATAGGAATTAATACAAAATTGAGCCTGTCGATCTAATTGTCACAGTATTTATACTCTTGCAAGCCAAATAATAACATCACACAGAAATGTTGACTCCTAAGTTCTGAAAAAAAATTCTTCCCACCCTTCCTTGACCGTCCCACTTGCTGTTCTAGCCCGGATGGCGGAGGGGGAATTTAAAAACAAACGGAAGAGGCCACGCTCCCTCCGGTGACTACGCAGGTGTTTCTTTTCACAAAACTTCTCTCTTTGCAAAACAGCAGTAGCAGCTCTTCCGCCTACTTGTGACTGTTCAGGTGTCTCTCTTTTTCTTTTTTTCCTATTAACCTATCCTTTTAAAACATTAAAAGAAAAAAAAGGGCCTCCCCGGTGGCGCAGCGGTTAAGCGCTGCACTGTGGAGCTGTCGGCAGCGGTGACGCAAGTTCGACACCCGGCCGGGGAGAATCCCACATGGTGCGGCAGACCTCTCCTGCCTCACCCGCTGCTCCCCTCAGCAGTGTATTTCTGATCTGCCTGTTCTGCTCCCCACTCTGTCTCTGGTGAACCCTCTCGCCGTCCCACAGCTCTGGCTTGTACCCCAGCTTGGATGTATAAATAAAAAAAAAAAAAAAAAAAAAGAAGCCCTGTCCAAGAAGGTCCTACTTCTCTGTCTATTTAATTCCAAGTTCATTTCTGTCCTGTTGGTCATTGAACTTGAGGTGTCTACATACAGTAGATGGAGACCCACCCAAAGTGCTTGATGGTATCCATTTCCTCTACAACAGGTGGGAGCCTGACAGTGAATTTTATTTCAAACTGGAGAGTCCTTGAGACCCACCATGAAAGAAGAAAAGGAAAGAAAGCAAGTCTCTGAATACAGTGAGGCTAATAGAGCTTAATTTTGACTTTTAAAAAATGCCTTTAAGGCCAGTGGTTTGCACTCTTTTTCTTTAATAACCACAGTAAATAAGATGGGTAGATAGATTTGAAAGATGATGATGATGATGGTGATGATGGTGATGAGATGAAGCTGCTGCTGCTGCTAGGTAGGTAGGTAGGTGGGTAGGTAGGTGGGTAGGTAGGTGGGTAGGTAGGTGGGTAGGTAGGTAGGTGGGTAGGTAGGTAGGTGGGTAGGTGGGTAGGTAGGTAGGTAGGTAGGTAGGTAGGTGGGTAGGTGGGTAGGTAGGTAGGTGGGTAGGTGGGTAGGTGGGTAGGTAGGTAGGTGGGTAGGTGGGTAGGTAGGTAGGTGGGTAGGTGGGTAGGTAGGTGGGTAGGTGGGTAGGTGGATGGACGGATGGATGGATTGATGGATGGATAGAGATGAATAATATTATACCTCCCCAATGAAAAAAAGTTTTATAAAACACTTGCTTTTACTATGTCTGATTCATTCCCATATTTTTATTCCACTCTCATTTTTAAAAAGCAGCCCCAAAACTCACATGTTTATCAAAATACAGCTTACCTTTTACGTCAAGATCTAAAATACCCTAGAAAACTAAAGGCCAAATTCATTCTCTCTCTCTCTGTTTCTCTCTCCTGCCCTCTCTCTGAGGTAGTCTTTTTGTTTTATAGAAGGAAAGGCCAGATTTTTCTCCAAGATGTAGGTCCTCCCCCTGCTCCATTGCTATAAATTCTTGTGTGGACTAAAGCTTTAGGAAAACAAAATCCAGAAGGATTTACAAACGCCTTTGTAAATGAATGGGGGGATGGGGAGGGCCATGCATGGGGTGAGGGGGGAGGGTGGAGACAGGTTGGGGGGATGTCTTAATAGCTCAGAGTCACTGGCAGCATTGAGTGCCTCCTTAATCAGATGATGAGCTTTCAAGGAAACAATTGGCCCTTCCACACCTCAAATGGGAATCAGAGATAGCCAATGTGTTCCTAGCCTATGTTAAAGGATAATTTTCAAGAGTCAAATCATAGCTAGCACAAAGATACCAAATAAGCACTTGGTAAAAATTTTATTTAACTTGAAATGAGGGAACCAGGCAGATGGTATAACCCGTTCAAGAGAAAAGCCAAAGAAAAGCCACCCACAGACCAGGAGTATTAAATGAAGGTCCAACAGGGGAGGGAAGTCAAGTGAACATCTCCGCACAGGGTACAATTCGTGTTTCTGGAGGCAAGAGTTATTTTGCAGTATGCTCAGGTATCTAATGGGCAGAGCTGTAAAGTAGCTTCCTTAGAATCAGAATCCATCAGGGGGTGCTGTGGACTACACCGTGCACAGCATTCCATCAAAGCACGGAGTTTTCACCTCGCACTATACTAACAATAAGTCAGTGCATTGTGGGAGTAATAGAAAAATACATCTGTGGCCTCCATTTCCGCCTAGATTCGGACTGTCAGTTGGTGTGAGATAACAGCTTGTGTTGGCTCCTCCAAAACTCTAAACCGGAAAACAGGCAGTAGTAGAGCAAACCAAGCCCAAGGCCCAGTTGGCGGTAGGGGGCAGCAAAGTTCCATCCCTAAAGAATGCAGCCTTCGGAACGAAATTTATAAAAGAATTTACTTGGAGTCCCTGGACGTTTAAGGAGTCCATAAATTCCCCTGAGATTGTATGCCAAAAATTTTACCTTGGGCATTTTTCTGGGAAAAAACTTTTTTTCTTGAAGTGTGATGAAAGTTGTGAAGGATTTCCCCCAAATATTGGAAATTCCCGGTGCCAATTTTTATATCACAGGTTGGTTGCCATTTGTTTCAAGTTAGAAACAACTGAGGAATTATTAGGTTGAACCCTACAATCCTGCTATTTTTGTAAAGCCAAAAGAGAGTTGAGTATCTACAATTTCTCAAGGTTCAGTAGATAGATAGATAGATAGATAGATCGAAAATCGATTATGCAGACGAAGGAGGCACTTCTGAACCTCCAAATCTGCATGCTCTAAAGGAGTCTGGCCAGCTGTATGCACAAAAGCAATGCAGACTTATTGTGCAAGAACTGTGTTACAACTAGTGTGCATAGAGAGAGAAGAAGGATAATAGTTTGTCAGTAAAACACCCAAAGTTACTCATCCCCTTATGGCAAACAGGGTTGGCCAGAAGCAGGGCCCCTGACACCTGAAAGCTAGCTACAAGTCTAAGGCACCTTCTGGTAGGGAAGCACGAGAAGGGGTGTAGGGAGAGGTGGGGGGATGAAAAGAGCAAAATGACCATATATGCCACCGTCAGCCTCTCCATGTGTCTCTTCCAAGTGCCTCTACATGTCTCTCCTCCATGAGGAGTCCCTGGTGCAAGTTGAAAGCTAAGAATCAAGTGCACCCTTCTTTATGTGTCTCTCACGGCTCCTGGATCGCCCCTGGAGCCCATCTGCCTCCTGTGTTACATAGCTTCACCTGGCTGCTTATTCTGTCCCCCCCTTCCCAATAGCCAGTCCAAGTCAGCCTCCATGTAAATGGGGGCCAGGAACATGCTAGGTACCTCCTCCTTTTATGAGGATGCCTCTGTAACAGATGGATTCCTGGTCCTCACTTCCCTGTCCCTGTTCTGAGACAGCAAATGGGTGGATGAATATCTGGGATCAACTGCCATCTCCAAGTTGAAGTTTAGGAAAATGTGTAGTTGGATTCCAATCTATCCTAAGAACTTGTGGGATCAGTCTCCCCAAAAAGGTAGGCTTTACTCAATATGTCCTGATAGGCCTTTTCTGGTGTCACCTTGGTATGTGGAGCTAAGGTCAGCCAAAGCCCTGTGGGCCTGGGAAGACACTGCTAAATTACTTGAAAAATGCAGTATTTTGAGCTGAGAGCAATGAAAACCCTAGAGGCTAAAGAGCTTGTCCTGAACCTTAGTCCTTTGCCCTTTCCTAGTCCAAAAAGAGAGATTGTGACTCCCTAAGCTTTTGCCATTTTCACTAATCAAAGAAATAGTCACTGATCTATTTTTTAAAAAAATATATTTATTCATTAATTTTTACATGCAAGAGCTGGGGTGTAGGCCAGAGGTGTGTGTGTGGCAGGGGGGAGGATTCACCAGAGATAGAGTGGGGAGCAGAACAGGCAGATTAACTGAAATACACTGCTGAGGGGAGCAGCTGGCGAGACAGGAGAGGTCTGCTGCGCCATGTGGGAAGCTCCATGGCCTGGGATCAAACTCTGATAGCTTCATAGTGCTGAGACTTAAATGCTTGCGCCACCAGAGAGGCCCTGATTTCCTTTTGATGACCTAGAAGAACGTAGGTTTTTTTGGGGGGGATCATCCAGGTGTAGGTTTATCTGTAAACATGTCTATCTGAATTCATTTTTACACTCAGGTTAAAGATGAAGTTATGCCTGCTTGGCAGATGAAGTCTCCCCCTTCCCTGGGGACTAACCCTCCCTTCTCCCTGCTGAGAGCAGGACCTGTACAATCATCGTAGCTCCCCCTGCACGTTATTGAATTCATTTTTTATTTTTATTTTTTGCTAGCCTGTCTGATGCTGCTATGGTTATTCGTCCAGTCTGAGTAGAACCTAGCTGGATAGGATTTCCCCCCAAGCCCTGACAGCCTCAATGTTTAACCCCAGTTGTTTCTTTCCACACTGAACAGAAAGAACCAAGTCGCCATTAAGACCTCCCATCTGTTTCACTGGGGGGTGTGGGAGGGTTCTCAGTGTGTCTGGTCTGAGGATCACAGCCACAGAATTTCCTGGGGAGCTTATTAAGATGCATATCATTAGGTCCCGTGGCCAATCCCCAGAATTAAACTTCTGAAGGGGTAGGCTAGGGAATATGCATTCAAAATAGGCTCCCCAGGCGACCATTCAGCAAAAATCTGAATGGTCCCTGTCCAGGAGCTGACCCACATGGTGCGGCAGACCTCTCCTGTCTCTCCTGCTGTTCCCCTCGGTGTATTTCAGTCAATCCACCTGTTCTGCTCCCTACTCTGTCTCTAGTGAATCCTTTCATCCCCCCTCCCCCCACCTCTCACCTACACCCCAGTTCTTGTATGCATAAATAAATAAAAATAAATCTTTAAAAAAGAAAGAGTAAATAATCCCAGGAGGTGGGAAGAGGTATAGACCTCAGAGGGAAATGATGTCTATCTCAAAATCAAATTATAATTGTTAAAATGGTAAAATCATGATTCTTTCCAGATATAGAATGGACACATGTCAAAGGTTTTATTCAGCTCATTAATTTGTGATAGAACCATTGGACAGTATAGCTGATTTGAAGAACATTGGAGGAGAAAGAGTTTATATAATCTACCAAGAAAATTATTTGCAAAACAACAAAAAGAAGAATGTTAGAGTAAGATTGCTTAGGTTACAGAAGAAACTGGCTAATGTCCTGCAGGCTAATAAAGCTATAACCTTTGGGGTTATCTTTCCTACCAGATATAAAAATACAAATTAACATGTAACTTCACGGTCTCTGGACTACAATCAAATAATAAATAGCAAAGTCGAACACAAATACATTCTCCTAGAAAATTAAATACTCCTTGGGTGAATTTGTTAAATAATTCCCCAGTATGAATTTGAAAGGGCATGCATCCCAACTTTTTGGCCTGAATTCCGAATTTTAAATCATTCTTTTTTACAGTGAATGAAGACAGCAGAACATGAAATGTAAGGCCTCTTCTCTGTGAGAAAGTTCAGGCTGGAACAGATATATTCACAAACAAGAACCAATTAATTCAGAGGGAGGAGAAAACTGTCTGCTATTCAGAATTCATGTGTAACCTCCTTGGATTTACTTTAGACATTAGCTACAACCACTTCCTCCTGCTTTTTAAATAAGTGATTTGTCATCTTTGTGGTTATTTGGCTTGCCAGCTAGTCATTTCTCTTAGAAATTCATCCTAAAAGTTTGCTAAGGTTTTCACATTTTTTCTTTTAATCTAAAACTTTAGGCATTTGTTTAAACATCAGGAATATTCTCTGATTTTGGTGAGACAGTTGTCCACCCTGGGGATTAAACTTTGGCCATTAGGAAGCATGAGTTGAAAAAGGAAAAACCACATGCCAGGAGTCCCAACCAACCTCAATAGTTTTTTCATAACATCATTTGGCCTCAGAGGGATAGTTCAGGAATGAGTGTCTCTGTTGCTAATAAACATGTGAATGTACTTCAGCAACTCCTTCATTTCATTTCCATTCCTTCTACCAATTTCCAGTACAATGAAAATTTAGTCCTTGTAAACTCATCTTTCAGTGGCTATCTTTAAAAATGATGACAGATTTCTTTTTACTTTGTACTTTCCTGAAAGCTTGTCCTTTTTTAAAAAACAAGAACTTGTCTTTTTTTTCAATTAATTAAAAAAAAATCTCACTTCATTGATCAAATTTACCATTTTTTAAGTGACTGACAGGGCATCTGTCCTTCATTTTTTTTTTTAATTTTGAAGAAATAATGTTTTATTTTTAAATAATTTTTTTGAGATATGTTTTCTATGTCATAAAATTCACCAGTTTCAAGATGTTTATAACTACTATTCATAAGTCTCATCTGTGATTATCAAAAGATGGAGACAGGTCAGCTGACACAAGCTTGGGGCAGGACCCAAAGCTGAAGCGACGGGGACACAGTGAGGTGAGAAGTCCTATTGTCCCTGAATTTACCAAAGGTTTACTCACTACCATGAAATTCTGCCTGCTTTCTGACCTAGGAATTTGTCTCAAAATGAAGAAAAACAATGTGTGCTGACTGCAGAGTATGAACCAGAAATCGACATGTTGGGCCTCCCTGGTGGCACAGGCAGTTAAGTCCCAGCCTGTGAAGCAATCCACAGCCACAGTAGCACGAGTTCAATCCCCGGCCAGGGAGATTCCCACATGGCACAGCAGACCTCTCCTTCCTCACCCGCTGCTCCCCTCAGCAGTGTATTTCCATCAATACACTGCCTGTTCTGCTCTCTGCTCTGTCTCTGGTGAATCTTCTTACCTCCTGCTCCCACACCTCTGGCCTACACCCAGGTCTTGTATGCATAAATAAATAAATCTTTAAAAAAATCAACATGTTGCAAGAAAGGAAGGGCAGAGGGGTGTCAGACCCCACAAAAAGGATCCCCCCCCCCACCGCCCCGCAGGGGGACCTGTCATAGAATGAAAGGAAAATAAGCTGATAGAGAAGTGGGAAAGAAAGCAAAGATGCTTTTAGTAAGTGTAGCTGGGAAGGGAAGGAATAAAACAGCGTAACAGCCTCTGAGTTGGAGAGCAGATCGTGGACCCATTCTATCACTCAGTTACTCTCCTTGATTTGTAGAATTCTTATTGCTATAAAACAAATGTACGTGATTATTAAGAAAAAAAAAGTGGAAACAACACAAGTGCCCATCAACAGATGCATGGGTAAGCAAATGAGGCGTTTGCATACAATGGAACATTGTTCAGCCTTCAACAGGAAGGAAATTTTGACAGTGCTATGTGCTACCACAGAGAAGAACTTTGAAAACATTATTCCAAGTAAAATAAACCAGTCATAAAAGAACAAATGTTGCATAATTCTGTAGCTGGATCCTCTCCATTAGGCAGGAGAAAACACCCCTAGACTAAAAATTAGGAATAAGTGGAATTAATCGCTAACCACTGAATTGCTTTCCTTCTCAGCACCGTTGACTCACTGAATGGCATTTCCTCTTTAGGATGGTTAACTCACTGAATTACACCTCCTATTCCATCCTTATGAATGACTGTTAGCTGCCTTCACCTGCATTCCTGGGAACTTGGAGAACTGATTGTTACATCCCTAATAAAATTCTCTGTGTGTGTCTCTGAATTGACAGTGGCATCAGAAACAAACGTCTATTGGTCTCTGAGAAGGCACCGTGACTCCTGTCACCTGGAGGGCGCAGCACCTTCTCGGGCCTGGAAATGTGAGGCTCTGACTTCCCTCACATTCCTTCGCCCCTTATAAAATCCCAGCCCTCCTGCTGTTCAGGGAGCTGGTTGTTTTGGCCTGCCGGTTCCGCCAATTCCCTTGATGGCCATCTTGAATAGAACTTCATGGAAAGACAATTCTTGTGATTGAGAGTTGGGCTTTCTGGGTGTGAATGAAAGACCCAGTTTGGTTGTTTATAATTCTACTTAAACGAGATGCCTAGGGTGGTCAAATTCCTAGATAGAAGTAGAAAGGTGGCTGCGGGGGGCTGGGTGCTCTGCTCCCTAATCAGGAAGAGGAGTATGGGGAGAGATTATTTAATGGGTACAGAGTTTCAGTTTGGGACCATATACATATTCTGGAGGTGGGTGGTGGTGACAGTTGGGAATATATTTAGTGCTACAAACTAAATGCTAACATTGCTAAAATGATAAATTTTATGTGTATTACACCACAGAAAGGGATAAAAAAATGCCATTTCAGGTGTACAGTTCAATGATTTCTAGTAATTTTACCAAGTGATGCAATTATCATAACTCAATTTTAGAACATTTCCACCCCTGTGGCACAATTCCTATTGCTGTTTATACTAATCTACTTGCTGTCTTTCTAAAGGTGCCTTTTCTGGACATGTCCTGTAGGTGGAATTGCACAAAATGTGGCCTCCCATGCCTGAATCGATCACTTAGCGGAATGTTTTTGAAGTCCATACTGTAATGTGCTGGCAGTTTGTTCCCCTTCTCTGTGAATAGAACTTCACTGTGTGGATCTACCTTGGTTTGTCAACTCCTCATCATCCACTGGTGGGTTTTTAGGTTGTTTTCAGTTTGGGGCTATGAACACTCATCATCATGTTCATACCCAGAGTCAGCCTAAATCTTTGCATGCCAGTGTGTATGTGTGTGTATGTGTGTGTGCATGTGTGCCTACACATATATGCATGATATATACATATATATGTGCATGCACGTGTCTGTATGTTGTTTTCTCTAATCCTGCAAAGTGGGCATTACTAGCTGCATTTTGCCGAAGAAAAGAGGGTGAATAACTGACCAAGGTCACCCTAGTAGTTTTGCTGGACATGCAGAAGGGTCTGACGGGGCACTGGCAGCAGGATGACAGACAGACGAGAGAGTGCAGTTTAAACTGTAATCAGCGGTCCCTGGTTTCTCTGCGGAGTCTGCTCCCTTACTTTGGCACACTGACTCTCTGTGGGGAGCTCTGGGGGGCTGACCCTTACAGAGGCTCCCATACACTGGTGCGTAGCCTCGCAGAGGAATTTCTCTCCCAAGAAACAACTTCCCTCTGGGAATCCAGGTCTTTGGGGGACCATCCTGCAAACTTCTGCTTTTCTCAGTGAATGCAATTTAAATAGCATTTTCCAAAGTGGAGGAAATGTTTATGATCGTGGTTAAAACCAAGGCTTCTGGATTTGGACTAGCTGGATTCACATTCTGGTGCTGTCACTTCTTAGCTCTGTGGCCTTGGATAAGTTACTTGCTCTGTGCCGCAGTTTTTTCATGTGTAAAATGTGGACAGTAATGGTGTCTGCCTCATTGGGTTGTTACAAGGTTTAATAGAGAGAGCAAGGATTACACCAGTGGCTGGCCATAGTAAGCCCTGAATAAAGCCCTGAATTAATGGTTTTAATTACTTGCCACAGAATTATCCTTGGGGATCCCAGAAACTTGGAAGACACAGAGGGACCCTATATCCTGGCTGTGCATACCACGGCACATTTTGCCCAAATCTTCACTCTGTCTCTGTAAGCTTTCCCGGTTGTGCCTGCCTGGGAAGTAAGAGGGGCAGCAGCTAATGACACCCCCCCACCCCTGCAAGTGCTTCCCTGGTAGCTCCAGGGCAGAGCAGGCTCCAGACTCAGGGTACCCACAGTAGGAAATGTTCCTTTTCATGGTTTCCCCCACACCACATCCTCCCACCCTAAGGTGGGCCCCATCTGCGCTCATGACTCCCCTACCCCTTCTGCCCAAGTCTGCCGACTATCCTCCCCTCCAGCTAACTGTGCAATTAGGGCAAAGAGTAGAGTGAGCTGGGGAGACTGGGTTGTTTCTTCATTGTTTCCCACCCACCCATGTCACGGATTCAGTCTGGAATAGACACCAGTCTCTTTTGTGCTGAGAATTGCCAAGCCCTCCCCTTCAACTCCAGAAGTTAAATCTGAACCCATGGGAGATGGCGGTTCTTTGTGACTGTCCATTGATTATCAGGGATGGAGTCATGATTCTTGAACTAGACCAATCAGATTCCTGAGAATTTGGACTGAGGAGTTCAACGATGTCAGGCTGCAGTAGTCCATAACTGGAAGGTCTCTGCACCTTTTGGGGTGTGTGTGTGTGTGTGTGTGTGAGAGAGAGAGAGAGAGAGAGAGAGAGAGAGAAAGAGAGAGAGAGAGAGCGCGCATCAGACAGAAAAATCTTAGTTCTTCAAGGGTTCCCAAAAGTTCCTAAACCAAAATTCCAGGAACCTTTCTCTTAGGTTAAAATATACCCCTGTGCCCTCAGGAGTCCAGATCTCCTGGTTCAAGCAAGCACCCCACAAGCAGTATGGGGCTTAGAAAGCATGGCAGGAATTAAACAACTCTTTGTCAAGCAATTAGACAGAACTAGGTTTGAATCTTGTCTCTACCATTTTCCAGTTGTGTGACCTCAGGCAAATGGCTCCATCTCCCTGAGCTTCCATTTTCTCCTCTAATGAGGATGATAAGCTTTACTTCATAAAATTGCTCAGAGGATCACACAAAGAAATGAATGTGAAATACTTAGATTGGAAACTTTTTTGGCATATAGTTGATGACCCATAAATGAAAATTTGTGTTTTTTAATCTATACCTTCCTTTTGAATTGACTCTTTATCATTATGAATTTCTAGGACTCTAAACTAGCAATATCATTTTTTGCTAGCTTTTACATGGTATATGTTTTTTACCCCTTTATTTTCATTCTTTCTGTATCCTAATATTTAAAATGTTTCCCTTAAAAGTAACAAATTATTATTTTTTAATCTGGTTTGATGATATTTTTCTTTTCACTGGAATGTTTATTCCATTTACATTTAATGTAATTACTGACATGGTACAGTAGTGTTTAAATCTACCATACTTGCTAGCTTACTCCTATTATGTGACCCTTTGGAGTCTCAACCAAAAGCCCAGGATGTTTGCCAAAACCTGTCCACTTTGGTGGAACCTGAACTGTTTCCTCAGCATTATACAACAGTTAAAATCTATTTGGCTCTTTAGCTTCCTGGCTGCAGTTTTCTATTGGGTTTCCAAGAGTTTTCACTCTATGCTTATCTTAGGAGTAAGCCAATGAATTGAGGGGAATGTGTATGTAGAGTTGTCATTCACTCCTCTCCATAATTTCCCCATTCACATTGCAGCTACTCTGGCAGCCTTAAATTCTGGTTTCAGCTCAGTCAGTTTTCTGCTCTCCCCCACTTCTCCCACCCCTACTGCACCCTCACCAGAGATATGGAAAAATGCCCTCAGGATGAAAAAAAACTAGGATGAACCCGCACCTTGACCACCAGATACTGCCTTCACTGGGTGCCCTCCAATCCCTCAGTCTCTTCATATATTTTGTCCAGCTTTTATAATTATTTTGGCGGGAAGATAATTTGATACAAGCGTTCCCCTATGGCCAAAGCCAGAGTCCTTATACTGTTTTCCATTTATTGAGCCCATCTCGAAATGGCCTGAGAGGGATAGCAAAAGTTTCTGTTGGCAGGCAATTGATTTGATCTTAGTCTACCAAGAATGGAATGACCTCATACATTGGACCACCACAAAGCTATCTGAGACAGTCAACTAATAGCAGACTGAAGTCTAGGTGTTTGTTAACAGTTATGTGGTCCTGAGAATATGAGAGCGTTCATGCGCCTGTTACCTTCAAGACAGTTACAGAGCTTAGGATTCTTCTCGAAGGTTATTGGACCTAGGTCAAAAGAGCCAGAGAAATTAAGAACCCACTTAATATGTGACTTGGTTAGAAAGGCCTATTTTTGAAGGTAGACAGAAGAAAAGAGGCGATTTTACAAGACAATCGCCTACAACATCACCTCTTGGGCACATCAACTGAGACAAACCATTGAACATAATGTGCACAACTTTGGGGTGTGGGAGGAACCAGAGAACAAAGAGTCAACCCACACAGACATGGGAAGACATCAAACTCCATAGAGACAGTGGCCAGGCCAGGAATCAATTTTACCCTCCCCCCCCGTTATTATTATGACGTAAAGACAGCATGTGAGGACCTGCTTTCTAAAAAAGCTTGAAGCCTCAAAATGTAAAAGACATAAATAACGATAAAAATATATATTAAAAAATAAATAAATAAAATAAAAAAGCTTGAAGCTAAGAAACAACAGATTAACCCACACACCAGGAAGATTTAGGCTGAAATGTAGAGAGATGTAAAAGAAAGTGAGGGCACTGACATTTTTTATGTTAGGAAGAAATTATGCATATTAGGTGTTTTAGATATGTGATATTTAAGAGAACAAAGGCCTACTTGAGTGACAGTTTTATGACTCTGCTTTAAAATGTGTAATTGAATAATTAATTTAGACTTGTGACTTTTTTATGGTGACATCTAAGCTTAAGTAGAGTATAAAAACATTTAAAGTTTCCTTTATTTATAAGTTTATTAGTTTCTATAAGAATTTAGGATTTGGATTTTACATGCTGTCAGAAAAACTTAAGTACTTGAAAAGAAATAAATATATTACATTTATAAATGCATTTAAAATTGTTTGGAGTGCTGTGCTAAGCTTGTAAATAAGACCAAACATTATTCAAAAGCTCCTCCAAAGTTATTGCTAAAATTTGTTAGACTTATAGAGTAATAAAATTTGTAAATTTAACTTAAAAGCCTTTTAAAGGATTTTTAAACTTTTTAAAAAATTGAATATTGACTCTAAAGACAATATTATTAATTGTATCATTTATGCAATTATTACTAATTACTAAACTTATTAAAATAATTTCATTTTTTAATTGAGGCACATTGGCTCACAACACTGTGTTTGACTTAGAGGTATAGGTTCACACTTCTTCAAATGTATGCGACCACACCACACCCACTACAAAATACCCACCACCAGTCTTCTTCCATAGTCCATTGTGCTCCCTCCCCACTTTGCTCTCCCCCCTCTCCCTTTGGTAGCCTCAATTCAACAGTCAGATTTCTAGATTTTGTTACTGGTTTGGTTTTTCTGACCACTATTTTCTTTCTCTATATTCCACAAATAAGTGAAACCATCTGGTACTAGTCTTTCTTGTCTGACTTATTTTGCTCAGTATTATTCCCTCCAGTTCTATCTGTTGTTTCAAATAGCAAGAGTTGGGCCTCCCTGTTGGCTCAGTGGGTTAGGTCACAGCACTATGAAGCTATCCAGAGCCACTGCAGCACGAGTTCCACACCCTGCCAGGGAGATTCCCATATGGCGCAGCAAACCTCTCCTGCCTCACCTGCTGCTCCCCTCAGCAGTGTACTTCAGTCGATCCTCCTGTTCTGCTCCCCATTCTGTCTCTCACCACCACACACCTCTGGCCTACACTCCAGTTCTTGTATGCATAAATAAATAAATATTTAAAAAAAACAAATAGCAGGAGTTTATTTTTTAATAACTGAGTACTATTTCACTGTGCATATAATATACACCTCATCTTTCTAATCCACACATCTGTCTTTGGGCACTGAAGTTGTTTCCAGAGCTTGGCTATTGAAAATGGAGTTGTAGTGAACATAAGAGTGCATACAACCCTTTCCATTAGTGTTTTTTTCATTCTTCGGGTAGATATTTAGTACTGGAGAGGACTGGTCTTTTCTCCTACTGAGACGTGAGCGGAGGGGGCAGCAAGGCAGTGCCCATGAAAACACTGAGAGGGAGATTATCCGAGATGATCTGAGTGGGCCTGGACCCTCACAAGGTCCTTAAAAGTGGAAGGAAGAGGCAGCATGTAGGTTCGCGTAATAGGAAGCGAGAGGGATTCAACTCACCTTTGCTGGATTGAAGATGGAAGAAGGGGACCACAAGCCAAGTAACACAGGCTTCCTCCAGAAGCTGGCACAGGCACAAAATGGATTCTTCCTTAGAGCCTGCGGAAGGAAATGCACCCAGCCAGCACCTTCCTTTTAACCAGTGAGACCTGTGAGCTCATTCATGTGTGCTCTGGTAAGCCGCTGATTTGTGTGATTTGCTATGGCCATGATAGGAAATGAAAGGCCAACTCCTTATCATTCAGGTCTCAGCTGACTCAAATCATCTTTTAGATGACTTCTTGACTAGCCTCCTTACCTAAATTCACCCGCATCACTCTGTAGTCACTGCATTTTGCTATTTTATTTCATTTGATGCTGCTCATGATTAGAAAAACCTGTGCTGACCTGGGGGTCAGCTTCCTCCACTAGATTGTAAGCTCCCAGAGAGCAAGTCTTTGGTTATCTGACCATCACTGTATCCCCAGCATCAAGAAAAGTACCTACACAAGCGGCAGTGCCACCATTATTTGACGAGTGGGTTAACAGACGTACAAATGAACTTGGGGCACACCAATGGCAGGAGACCTACCAAGACACAGTGCTCAGTGGCTCTTTTCCTTAGTATCGACCTCTGAAATTTCAACAAACATGTACCCAGTTGCCTTCCCTTCCCCAAGGATTTTCCATCCGTTCAGGTCACGCCTCTTTCAATGTCCTTACAAAGCCTTCAGAGATCTCAGGCTAATCCTGCTCCAGCCCTTCTAGAAAAATATATGCAGAGTAAAGAGCATAAATTTTGAGGCCTGGCTCCCACCTGTATTCACAGGTCACTTCGCGAGAAGCCTCAGTTGGAAAGTGCTTTATTAGCGAGAGAAGTCTGGGGAAGGTCCCCCTTTCCCCTGGGAGAAAGGAAGGGGGTGAAGGTTTTTTTTTGCAAATAATGGAGGGAAGGGATGGAGAATCCAGCCCACGCAGATCATCTGGGATAACATGGGTTTGAACCATGAGGATCTGCTTGTCAACGGATGTTCTTGTAAACAGATGACACAAGCTTACAGGATCAGTAAACACAAGACTTACATGTCTGTAAATACACTCTCTTCCTTATGATTTTCTTAACATTTTCTTCCCCTAGCTCATTTTGTTGTAAGAATACAGTATACAATGTATGTAACATACGAAATGTGTGTTGTTACCAGAAGTAAGGCTTCTGGGCAACAGCAGGTTTCAGTAGTTAAGTTTGTGGGGGAAGCAAGAGTTCTATGTGGATTTTTAACTGCATGGAGGGTCAGTGCACCTAACCCCCACCTAGTTCAAGGGTCCACTGTGTCATAAATTCCCTCTGCCAAACAGAACTGGAGGGGGATCTCTGAGGAGACAGACTCTGAGTAAATACGGTACGTGTTCCCTCTAGGCCAAATGCTCCAGGAAGAGGTGGCATTGGTTTAGGAGAGAGGCCTCCCCTTTGCTTACTTTTTCAGTGCTTCCCAAGCTCCGAAGACAGTGCTATTTCTCCAGGAAATGACTTCCCAGAGCAGCTGAGAATTGCAAACAAAGCCCACGGGAGGTTGGTAGAGGTAAGACGCCGATGCTGCGTAGGCCTGGAGTGCAGACAGGAGGAGCAGGCGCAGAGAGGTGAGGACAGGATGCAGAAAGACCTGCTGGGTTGTAAATTTCAGCAAGACATGCAGCTTGGGACCAGGTAACGTGTACAAAATGTTTATTGAATCCGTTTCAGAACACATGAAAGGTTTTTGGTTTGTGAGCTCACTTAGAGATTAGAGTTGTGATGGATTCCTGTCATTAAACCTCAGCCACAGGAAGATCTAGCTGAAATAACAAAAAAAGAATTTTCAGCTCATAGAGGGAAGAAGTAGTGGTTAAAAACACTCCAACAATCACTCTTACAATAACTCTGATGGCTAAAATGGCCATACACATCAGCAAAAACTTTACATGTAGGGTTTGAAATCTTGACTGTACAAGTATCAGGTGTGTCCAAAGGGAAAGTTGTGAACTTAAACTGACAGTCATCAGCAATGAAATACACTGGGGCTGTACTGATGCTTCCATTCTCAACCACAGAGCTTATATATTTAACTGATAACTGCTGTCCACATTAGAGGTACACGGTATATGAAAAAGACATTTAAAAACACTAGTGTTAAAACTAAAAATGCAAACCCAAGCATAATTATTTTGCCTGGATCCATAAATACTTACCCCAAGTGCTAAGTGCACTAACAAGAACAGAAGCCACCAGTTAAATAAACCATCATGTTGTTCCCTAATAATGTTCCATTTACTAATACATGTCAGCCAGTTTGTAGACCTCATCCAACAAACACACAGATTATTTTTTGTTTGAAATTCTCAGATCTCCTTTGGACATTTCTCTTCCATCACTTAGAAGAATGAAAATGAAACAACTTTTTAAATAAAATTTCCAAGTTACAAGTCATCAAAAGCACAAGTCTGGTCACATTTCAGATCTTCACTCAGAAGGGAAATACCATCAGGGCTTAGATGAGCTTAGAAGGTCTCTCCCCTTGTTGGTAGCTCAAACTGTTCCCAACCTCTCCCAGCTACCTCCTACTATATTGGAAGCCAAGCTGGCTCATGTCTCTGAGATCTTATAAACAAAGTTTCCCAGGACTAACAGGGTACCTAGAAGATGCCAGAAGGCTTCTTTTTTTTTTTTTTTTTTGAAGCTGTTATCAGTAGAGTCAACAGTCAAACACAAAGATAACACAGGGGTTTGTGCTAGACAGAAAGCCCCAGTCTGGAGGTAGCAGTGTTAAGGATACACCCAGTACCACAGCCTGCTGCCCTAAATAGCATGTCGAGACCTCATATATTAAACATTCCAGGCACTTCTTTAATCACAGGGAATGAACATCTCCCCAGAAGGTCCTGCCCATGTGCCCCTACCTCACCCCAGTGTAAAGCACTGAGACATTCCCTTTACTGCAACCCTCTGCTCAGGAGGCACGTGGAGCCTCCCTTGCTCAGTGCTGCTCTCCCAAATAACCACGACACTTACCACAGGCCATTTTGCATTCCACTCAGCCGCTTCCAGAGCTCCAGCCTCTGAGCCTCACACAACACCAATCACTTTCCCCTGAACCACTGAGAGTCTCCTCTTCCATGAGGGTTTGCTTATTTTTCAGTTTGAAGACTTACCCCCTTGGAAATGAACAGTGCAAGACCCTATGTGCAAATATTTGCAAACTTTTTTTTTTTTTTTGAAATGACGCACATTTAAAAAAATTCAAGTCAAATCCAGGAACAGACTAGTTGGTTGGTATCAGCTGGCCTCTGACCCACATCAGGAAAATGGTCCATTTCTGAAATGAGAGAGGGATGAGGACACCAGCTACTCCACCAGGAAGGTTGGTCTCCTTGAGCTTGGAAGGCAGCCTGAGAGGAGAATGCCCAGGCTTAATGGAGGACGGGGTCTCTCTCACTCTGCAAGTGAAGGACCTTCGTGGAGGCAGCACATAGGATCTGAGATGAGTGAGGCGGGACCCTGAAACTAAAATTAGGAAGATGTGTGTCCAGCATAAAGCTTGGTGGGGGCTTCACTCTCCTTCACCCTGCACAGGACGGGGGCAGGGATCCCTCTCTCTACTACCTCTTTTCACCCCAAAGCCTCTCATCACAACAACCCAAAGAGGAAGTCCAAAAGCCAACAACACACCCGTGCTGGCTTTGTGTGGCCCAGCTATGGTAAGAATGCCAGGGGCACAGGGGGAGATCCCTGTGCAGCCCCATGTCTGAGGGAACAGGGCCCAGAGATGAGGACGTGTCAGGTAAGGCTGCAAGTTAGGAGGGGGCCGCTGGGCCGCTGCGTCTGTGTGGCTGCCAGCAAGGACTTCCCCTGGGGCACTCAAACCAGGCCTGGACCCAAAAAGAAAGCAGGCAGCGCTGCCCAGAGCGGGAGCCCCTGGGAGACCGCAGGGTGGAGCGTCCTCATCCGGGTTGCTGAGCAGGAGCTAGGAAGTCCGAGGGGGAACTCAGCTGAGGGAAGCGCAGTTCAGGTCCGAGGCCTCCTGGTCGCCCCCTGCCACCTCGTCGGGGCTGTCGGTGATGTTGGGCTCGCTGGAGCACTGCCGGTGGGGCGGGGAGAAGCTGGGGGGCAGGAGCAGGCACTTGTCCTCACTGCCGGGCTCCTCCCCGAGGCCCGAGTGCATCATGGTGGCCATGGCCAGCAGCTGGATGTCCGAGTGGGCGTTGGCCACCGTGTGCCGCCGGGCGCTGCCACACTTCTCCAGGTAGGCCTCCCCCTCCTGCTCCGTCAGCGGGGTCAGGGCCTTCTCATTCAGCGGCCGGCCGACCGTGGTCACGGGCGAGCCATAGCTGAGGAGAGTCGCCTTGGGCCGGACCCGGGAGTGGCGCCTGGCTGCAAGAGACAAACAGGCAAAGGCTGAAATGGGGGGCAGGGGAGGGCCGAAAGTTCCTGATAATTTGGGGGAAGAAGCAGGCGCACAGTCCACTCTCAGGAACAGCTTTAGGGGGAGCCCTGATGAGAAGCAAGGGAGAACTCGGTGACGTCTGAAGACTTCACGTGCCACTTTACCTCTCTGTCCCAGTTACTGCCCCCATCAACCCCTGCCCTGACTAGGTGTCACCAAAGAACTTTCAAGGGTTCAAGGGAATCTCCTTTCCCAGCTGCTGCCTGAGCGTCACTGGATTTGCCACTTCAGCCCTTCCCTTTGATGACCTGGGCGCTGGGTGGACCAGCTTCCAGCAGAAGCCCCCGGCCCCATCCAGCAGGACGTGGTCTCAGCAGTGCCAACAGCTGAAGTGCAGAAGACTCTTAAGCCAAAATGCAGAGGAGGAGGTACCCAGGGCCTCGACTATCAATACTAGGGCAGCAGGCAGTGCCCCAAGTTGCCGTGACCCAGGACTAGCCATGCGCCTTCTACCTTTCACCGCTGAGTTGGCTGAGAGGCACTCACTGGCTTGGAGCTTACTCCTCTTCCACCAACAGTATTTACTGCTTGTACTTTTTCCCTCTTTAAAACTCAGTTATACTAGGTGTTGTGTTGACACACATACATATAAAATGTGTGTGATAGGCACATGGATGTATAAAAACAACACAGTCTACATAGAAAAATATTAATAGTATTTAGTTATCTCTGGATAGAGAGGACCAGTGATTTTGAAAGTTTCTCTTTTATCTCATTTAAAAATGTATTTTCCAATCTTATTCTATGTGGATGCACTTTCTTTAATAATGAGAAGGAAACATGTGGGGTTTGAAATGGTGGGGTCCCTGGACCCTGCCATGTCTGGAGTCCTCAGAGGGAACGTGCCACCCCTGAAAACGAAGAGAGGGGTCAAGGGTGGAGTCGTTCTCACGTGTGCTTGTGTGCAGGGGGTGGATGAAACAAATGGGGTCACCAAAATGACAAGAGAAGCGCTGATGGCTAAGGCCCAAGTTGGGGGCACTGAGTACCTGGCAGGTATGAAGTAATGAAACCCTCTCGACGCAGTGAGGTACTGTGACGTCACTGCCATTTTACAGTTGGGGAAGCTGAAGCACTAAAAGGTTAAATAACCTTCCCAGTGTCCCGAAGAGGAGGCAAAGCTGATACGAAGGTGGGTGTCGGTCTCCAGAAACCAGGTATCTTAGTGGTGAGCCCCACTGCCCTCTAGAAGGCAGGAAACCCGAGGATGGGCTGGAGAAATGGGAGAAGAACCAAGACAGGCAAGGAACTGAAGTCCAGGGAGAAGATGCAAAGGAGGAAGCACGTGTACCGGAAACACCCCAGCTCCTAGGGCCACCCTTCCCACTTCACAAGGACTGTATGGCACAGACACCTGCAGTCCATAACCGGGCCAAGGCCACAGGAGCCTGAACGCCCTGGGCCCAGGGTAGTCTCCCCCTGGGCCCTCCAGAGAGGCCCCTGCCTCTCCTCCAGATGCTGCATCTGCCTCAGGAGCTGGATGAAGGAGCTTAGGGAGGCCAAGGTGAGGGTGGAGGGATGGGGACCAGAGTAGGCTCTGCTCAGGGTCCCTTCTACTTTCAACACCTGCTCAAGAACACCTCTGCCCGCCTTCACCCACCACCCCATGCACACTGACAATGCTTTCCACAGCTCCAACGTCCCCAAGGCTGGCGAAGAAAATGCAGCCCTCTTTCAGCAGGGGGATGCAGTGGGGAGAGACAGCGTGGATCTCCCCTGGAGACTCTGACAGAAACTAGGGGGACACGGCTCCTAGAAGGAAAGCAAACATGCTCTCCACAGACTGGCCTTGGACACACTCCACTCAGCGGCTTTACTCTCAGCTCCCCGTGGACCTGGAGGGCCCCAGTCACATACTCTGCTCTAAGATGGCATCGCCATGAGACCTGTCGCGGCCTTCTGTGCTCGCGGTCGTTCCCGTTAGGCTGTTTCACACGTCCAGATGGACACATATGCAACTTCATATATACAAACAAGGACAAACCAGGGAAACCCCAGCCCTTAGGACTAAGTCACCAAGTCCACTGGTCAGAAGCCCCTGCGAGCTGTCGAGCATAATTGCGATAACCAGCTCTCACAACCAATCATGCAGAATCTAAACTTTACTGAGTGTTCCCACTGTTGTATCACAGTGGGTCCCCACCTCCCTCTGAAACACGGGGGCTTCTCTCATGCTCAGGTGGGAACACTGAGGCTCAGCCCAGTTCTTTCAGGTTCTAAACAGAAGCATCCAGACTTTCCCTGAACAGGCTTCTGCCCTTGGTCATAGGCTGGCCCCCTCTCTGAAGTCAGAAATAGAAAACACTGGCCCCCAGCAGGCGCCAGCGAGAGGCTGAGTCATCAGCCCCCCTCTTTGGAGAAGCATGAATAGCAGACACAACCCCAAGGAACAACCAAGGCAGGACAATCTAGGCCAGGCATTGACAGAGGCGCTCTCTGAGGCACGAGCGCGTGTACCCTCCAACCACATGCTTCTATAATGTTCCCACATTTTCACAATAACCATGTATGACTTTTATGATCAGAAGAATCGATAACAATAAAACAGGAGCCTCAGAAGAGACCAGAGAAGCAAGGACCCTATTAAAGAACCATCCTTAAAAAAGCCCTTGAAAACAATGTATTTGTCTCTCGCTGCTGGTGAAAAGCAAGCACTTGAGAATGGCGGCTGGCAAACCCTTGTCGTGGCCCGAACCCTACAACCAGCCCAGCAGGAGACTGGGGGAGACCAGCTGGGTGGTGAGCATTTACATGCAGGTTGGGACTGGGTGGGTGGGTGCCAGCAGGAGGGGGGTCGGGGAGGGGGGGTGTTGTGTAAGGAGCGGAGATAAAGGGGTAGACAGCAGCTATGTAATTTCTATGGGTGACCAATAATGTGCTATGGGAGTGGGGCACCCAGGAAGGGGTCCCATTTGGAATGGGGGGTATCTAGAAAGATGTGGGACTAATGTTAGATGTGACAACATAGCCAAGACTTGGGACATGCAGACAGGGACAGGATGGGTAGTCCGGGAAAAGGAAAGAGCTGGAGGAAGGGCTGGGCTTGCAGGAGACTCAGGGGAAGCTGAGGGCTTCAGGGAACCAGGGGTAGCATCTCTGGAGGAAATGGACTTTCAGGCCCAAGCTGGTAGAATGAGCCAGGGAAGGTGTCTCAGCCGGGGGCTAGGTGTCACCCATCTCTCTCACCTTAGTCCAGCAGCCCAGTGTCCCTGGAGGCCTCAACAGGCAGCAAACTAACAAGAGAGGCCATTGGCTGAGCAGGACTCACAGACTGAGCCAGAAAGGATGGTGGTTCCCACATGCACACCCCTCCTTCAACAAACATTTCTGGAGAGACTACCTGCAAAAATCTGTTTGTCAGGAGGAAGAGAAATCTGATACGGGGTCTGCAACAGGGGCTTGGACCCAGGGTGTGTGCGTGTGAGCGTGTGTTGGCGGGTGTGTGGGCATGAGAGTGAGAGTATGTATGTATGTGTGTGTTTGGGGGGCAGGTAGGGTGTTAGGAATAATTGTTAGCTGAGGGTCTACTATCTGCTAGGTAACTGTCAAACAAGGTCAACGTGGCAAATACCTGGGCCAGGTAAAGAGCACTCTGGGAATTTAGAAGAGAATGCAGTTCAGAAGAGTCTTTGGGAGTGAACGACTGGAGTGAATGACTGGAATCTCACTGGCCCTTCAGTCAGAGGAGAGGGCTGCGCTGAGACCTGGGATACCACAGGGAACCACATGTCCCCTGCCCCCAACAAGCTTGTGGTCTAAAGGGGAGACTGACAAATAATCAGGTCATGACCACACAGCACCCTAAGGGTGAGGATATGTTCTGGGGTCCAGAGAAGAGGGGGAGGCTCACACAACTGCTCATCTATAGTGATTCCATGAGGGCAGAGGCCCCTCTAGCTACAATCTGTAACCCACAGGGAGCGGCTCTGGGTCCTGCCTGGAGACCGGAACAGCTTCTTCCTCCTCTGTGCTCAGAGATGGCAATTCACTCACTCCAGGTCACACAGCCGGCGCTGCCCTGGCTGTTCACTGCTGGTGACTCACGGGAGAGGCTGACAGCTCTTCCTTCTGCTTCTGGGTGGAATGTTTTGATTCCCAAGACTGGGTGTGGGCAGAGCCGAGATCACGGTGGCCGCCGGCTATGTTAAGTCTCCTGGGCAAGCAGTGTTTGCTCACTAAGATCCCGCCAGACTCCAGCCAACCCCAAGAGAAGTGCGTCAGTTATGTCCCCAGTGGGCTGGCTCCCGCTGGGCCCCCTTGGGATGCTTTAAAATGGATTGTTAGGCCTGCGGCTGACTGACAGCTCCCCTCACTGCCGCTGCTGCCTTTCTTCCCTGTCTTTTTCTTCTCTGCACTAGGGAGAGCAGATCCTGCCACTCAGAAGAAATTCTCCCATTAAGAGACTGATTAAGATATAGGAATCCCCTGGGGCCCAAAATGGGTCTTCCATTGCAGTGGTGCCCCTTGAGCAGGGAGAGGGGCTGCAGTGGGGTCTGGGTCCCATCTCCTCAGCCTGCACCTACCTACCTCCTTCCAGACTTCCTCCAGGTTTTCACACGGGCTGGGGTGAGGGGGGCCTGCATTCCTTCCTCACTCGCCAGGCGCCGTGCTGAGCTCTGGCTGGCTTATTCTCTGCACCAGGGCCAGCAATGGCAGCTTCTTTCAAACCCCCAGAAAGAAGCAAAGCCTAGGAGAGGCGCCCTTGGGGGCGGGGCAGGCTTTGTTGTGGACGCGGCTCCCAGGCCTTTGATCTGCAGCCACAGCGGCAGCCATTGGGACCTCTGTGCACCAAGCCCACTGGGGGCCTCCCTCTCCAGGCCCAGGCACCTGAAAGCCCATGAATGCCAGGAGAAGCTACAGTATCTGAGGAACATGGCCCTCCCCCTGGGGACACAATTGAGGGAGATGAGGGGAAGGCCAGGGCTCCTGTGTGGGAGAAACCAGGTTGAGTGTTCACTTCAAGGTGCCGGAATCAGCCAGGACAGCTGCATGGAAACTTCAGGAACTAGACAGGTAGGACACAGGCCTGGTCTCTGACAATCTGCCTGTTTTAAATTTTAAGATTTCACTATCTTCCTCCATATTCCCATACTTGTTCTGTCCTAGAACAGTGACAGCTTTGGACGGGAGATGCACATATACACACGTGTGTGTGCACACACACTCACTTTACAAGGCCTTCAACTCATCTTTTCTCTCTGAAGTGAGCCTTGTATATCCAGCCCCAGTGGGGTGAGGTTTGCTCCTCAAACCACTGGATTGGCTGGCAAGAAGAGAGACTTCCCAAGAACCCGCAGGGGATTAAACAGGCCTGGGCATGTAGGAGCAGTGAGGAGCACCCCCTAGAAAGGGATTGTCCTTGGTGCAAGAACAAAACCTTAGGCCTTTGCTGAACTGGAGAAATGTGTTATTCTTATTTTAGCTAGAAAGCTGGAGGCATCCCTTTAGAGCAAGTTCCTCACTGAAGAAACTTCCAAAGCTACGCTGTTCGTGGCCCAGCTGGTGGTGGAGTCCCCCTCACAGCCTTGTTCACCTGCTGGTGGCCTGATAACTGCCTGGATCCACCTGCCCCACACTCAGAAGGCCGGGCCAGTAGCTGAGCTGAAGCAGGAGTGTGGGGTCCTGGCAGCTGGCATTCCAGCTCCGGCTTGTTTTGGGTCCTGGGAGAACGAGTAAGTGAACGAGAAGGGAGGGGCATGGCAGGACCTGGCAGGCAGCAGGCTGGGGCCAGCACCCTCTGATTTGTGGTGGCTGAGGTTAAGCTGGTGTCTCCAGAGAAACACAAGCGGGTGGTGAAAACTGCCTTTTTCTGCAGGGGTGAGGCCCAAGAAGGGGCAGGAACCTCACTGCAGGTCCTCCTCTCTCCTTTTCTTTGAAGCTCAGCAATGACTCCACTTAAGCAAGAAGAGGGGGCAAAAGGTTCCAAATTCAGGGAATTTCTTTCTGTCTCTGACCCTGTCTGGGTGCTGGTCATCTTGACTTCAGGCGCCAGTTGCCTGTTATCTATTCAACAAATGTTTTTGAGTGCTTACTCTCTGCCAAGCACAGTTGTAGTTGCTGGAGACAGAACAAGAAACAAGAAGGCCCTACATTTAGGGGACTTTGTTTCAGAGTAACTGCAGGATGTCTTTCAGGACTAGCCTTATTACAAAGCTGTCTCCCCCTCTAGACTGTGTTCTCCCTGAAATAGGCAACAGATCTAATCCAGTGCTAGACCGGATTGTTCAGAGCCTGATACTGATGCTTGATGTACAGTCATCGACAAAAGCCCATCAGGGTTTGTCCCAAAATTCAGGAGCCCCTTTCCTTTGATAAAGGCTCTGGCAGTAAACAAGAGTGGGGAACAGGGGTCGATCTTGTTGCCATATACTCAGAAAGTTGGCTCCCCATTTTGAGCTGTTTTCAAAGCGATATCCACATTGGCAGGGGTGGGGAGGGGTATCTACTCTATGGGGAAGAGCATACAATAAGGTGTAGTTTCTCATATCAGACACAGGAAAATTAACATCCCAGGCACAGGTAAAAGATCAAAGCCACTGATGGAAGATGTGGGCCAGACAAGAACCACAAAGACCCACTACTGGTCCCCAGGGAGGAATCCCCAAGTGGAGAAGTTACCGCGACATGGGCCAGCCAGGAAACGTGAGTGATAAACATACACAGATCTGCAGGGACCCACGCGGGGAGCAGAGGCCTGGCCAAGAGATCAGAACTTAGTAAAACACTGGTCATCACGGCGGCTCCTGCAGCTCCGGCTGTGCCTCTTACCCAGGATGTATGTGGGGCCCGAGATCCCACGGTCCTCACTGATGCCAAGGAAGGGAGAAACCACTTGCTTCACCAGCTCCTCCAGCTGCAAATAGGCCTCACTTGGGCCTGTGGGCTCATGAACGCTCTGGAAATGAACATGGAGAGAGACAGAGGTCAGACAGAGGCAAGTGGCCCTCGGTCAACACATCTGATCACCCTTCGTCCACGGCGGGGTCCCACCAGGCACCATCTGCGTGGCTGGGATGACTCAGAGGCCTGAGGTCCAAGTCTCTTGTCGTGGGTCACCGTGATTAAGACTGTGTGTGGCGGATACACAGGCAGGGGTGCAGGGTCTCCACCTATGCAGCGTGGGCAGCACTGCCCACCCCCAGCTGCAGGGTTAAGGTCTCATCTGTCCGGATGTCATCCCACCCTCCTCCGCCATGCTGACCGCCTCACATCCAGCCTGCAGACACTTTCTATCAGGGCATCACATCAGCATTTCCATGTGTCAGCCACTGCAGGGGCCCCACGACATCCAAGGACAGTGGCACTCTCATTATCGCCCTTCTGGAGAAAAGAAAGCTAAGATGGAGATGACTTAAGTCACTTGCCCAGGAAAACACAGCTGGTAAGTGTCCAAATACCTGGCATTGGAACTGAGTCCATCTTACTGCCACTTAGTGCCAGAAAAGAAAGGGGCCAGGATATGGGCAAGTCCCAAACAGAAGAGAGGGAGAGTCATTCTGGAACTAGACACTCATTTAGCAACCCATGAACGGTCAGTTCAAAAGCCTCGTATGGCAGACATCCTCGGAGATAAGCCCCGATGAAACACCAACTAAAACCAAATGGCCACAACACTCAATGCAGGAAGGAGCTGGTGAGTAACCCATGTTTTCTAGAAAAGCAGACTCCTAGGGTACTGGGTCCTCACCACAGAGGGCTGGAGGTCACATTCATGTTGAGGGGCTGCAGGGAAGCGGAGAGTCAAACTCCACGGGGTTGTGCTGAGCCCAACGGGCTGTCCCGTCAAATTCTCCAAACGGAACATATTTAATTACCTTCATTTAAAAATGGAAAACTCCCACCACACTGGAGTTTGGGGAGATGCAGGGGAAGAAGTGGAAGGGTCTCCTACAGGTGTGTGGGTGACTGGCTGAGGGGAAAGCTCCCCAGAAAATAGGGTCCATCATGGGGAGACCTGTGTGGGCTGGCGGGGCCTTGGGAAGCAGAGACTCTACTGGGTCCTTAAGGAAACACAGAGGGGGCCGAGAAGGGTACAGAAGACTTGGGGACTGGGACTGGAAATGGGTCAGCAGGGAGGAGACAGAGACAAAGCAAGTGGACCTCAGCCCCATGGACAGCACTTCAGCTCATACCTGGTACATATGACCATGACTTAACACTTTGTGGTCCGCTCACGTATTCGCTCACGTATTAGTACGTGTTTTTGTCACCAGTATCAGGTAGCCGCTCACGTATTAATACGTGTTCATCTAGTCTCCAGTTTTTCATGCCACGGTGGATTTATTTGGAGCTATTAGGAGCTATTTCTTTGATCGTACTCAGTCTAGAAGCTTTACACATTGTTTTGGTGAAAATGTAAGGTGTTTTATGAGAGATATTATATATTTTTTGATGTCCAGTAGTTCAGGAGTTGTGTGTGTTTTATCGAATGCTTATACCATTCATGTGGTGGCACAGAAAATGGCCGGCCCCAACGGCTGGTAAATTTAAAGGGCACCGGCACACAAAGTGTTAACACCGTTGATAACTGAGACATAGGATCTAGAAGACAGAGGCCACAGAGTTCTTTGGCACCTTCTATCCCCAACCGCTTTTCTGTGGGGGCCTATGAGCTAGGATCGTGTGATGTCTCATATACTAGTTGGGGAATGTCTCCCTGCCCTTCCTTTACTTATTGGTGGACGTTTGAGGATAGCCTGATTCTTGAAAAATAATCAGTAATGTTAACAACTAGACCATGCTGTGTGCCAGGCACTGGTCTAAGGGCCTCATACTTATTAACACATGACTGGGAGAAGCCCTGAAGGGGTTTCAGGCTTGCTTCTCTGCAGGTGCGCTCAGAAAATCAAAGGAAAGTGAGGGGGGAAAGCCAGGGAGGCACACACACATCTGCCCGGGGTGTGGGGGAGCATCGCAAGGCTGTGTGGGAGAAGGGGTCCTATTCATGCCCTGCAGCCCACCCCAGGCCTCAAATAATAGCAGTTTGGGTGTCAGAACTGAGGGAAATTTTTTCATTATTTTCCCCTCCCTGATATTTCCCATCTGCCAGAGTCTCCCCACAAGCCTTTTCCTACTACAATTCATGAGCATGAAATAGATTGGTGACAGAGATAGGAGAAGAGGGAAAAGGTGGGTAGAAAATGGATGAGGACACATGACTTGGAGCTCGACGCTTTCTCCCAGGGTAGCTGCTGTGAACTTGGCTTATGGGGCCCTCTAGGCAGGCACTGCCTCAGCCCTCATCTGGCTGCCCCCCGGCTGTATTTGCCAGGGCCAGTGCAAAATGAAAATGCTCGGGTTGTACACCCTGCCGGCCTGGCTGGGTAGGTGGGTCCCTTGGAGGCCGCCATTCTGGGGTGACCTCAGGATCTGGCCAACCTCCCTGTTGGGAGGATCCAGATGCCCACACTGGTCAAAATCTCAGCTTCATTCCGAGCTTGTTGTTGGTGGAAGCATGAGTTGTGGGATGCCATGTTTAATGGGGTACAAACCAAAGTACAGAACACAACTCAGCTGAGAGAAGGAGAGAGAGACACCGAGTCCAAGGAGACCGAATCAAGGCAAGGGGGGACCACAGACGGGCAGAGGCCCGAGCGGTCTCCACTCAAAGGCTGGCAGCTTTGTCATCTGACCAGGTTTGGTTCCTGGTCAGCATTTCAGGTCCCTTAGGAAGCCCACCTGCCCCTGAACCTTCCAAAGAGCGCCTGGTCTGGCTTGAGCTGGGCCTCATGGGCCCTCAGTTATTCGCCGCTCTGGCTCTTGCACGCCAGCAGAGAAGAACCTCCACTTCCTGAACAACAGGACCGTGTATCTCCCCGCCCCCCAGGATGCCAGCGCGCAGCCCCGCACAGGATCTCAGAGGAGCTCACCGGATGCACAGCAAACGAACAGGCGCACGTGACTGACTGAGGAACGCCAAATGAAGCTGAGGTGCTCTGGTCATTGGTCCGTCCCCCACGCCCCGCAGTGGTAGTCTCTTCCCTCTCCCCCTGCCTTGGTCTTGAGGGCGCATCTCCACCCGCCTCACCTGCAGGATGAGCAACATCTGCACAATGGATGAGGGCGGCTGGGGCTGGGCCAGCAGCAGCAGGTCCCCCAGCTTCGCCTTCAGCAGGACCAGGTCCCGGAAGCCCAGCAGGGAGATCTGGCGGATGGTCAGCTCCTGGCCCTGGAGATGAGAGAAGAGGCAGGGTCAGGAGGGGGATCTGCCACCAACCACATGGGGTCAGGCCAACACTGTGAACAGAGCACCCGGAGGGGACAGGGCAGCACAAGGCGTCTGCGAGGCCCCGGGGGACTCTAGGGAGTCAAAGACTGGGCTCTGTCCTTCGGGATGGAAGCACCGATGATGGTAAGATGCGACTCAGCTTGCCTCCACGACCCGGGGCAACGCGAGACACACCTCCTTGGGCCTTGCTATTGCGGTGCTAAGGCCGGTGGGGGAAAGATCAATGTCCCCTCCGCACAGGTGAGACCGCTGCTCACCTGCATCGAGAAATAGCTAAGTAGCCTTCACGTGCCCCCTTAGAAAACCGCAGACCCCTTAGACACATTTATAGACAAAACTAACTTAGGACGAAAAATAATTGGGAAAATAGAAGGAAAGGGGCTTGTTCAACTGTGAGGGGGAAACAGAGGGTGAAAACAACAAATAGTTGTAAGAGCTGATACTTACTAAGCTCTTTGCGCCTAGGCATGATGCTCAATACTTTAGATGTAAATAACATGAACATATTTTGAGGAAGGGACTATTATAAAACCCACTTTACATGTCCAAACCCCTAAGGCCCAGAGTGACAGCAATTTACCGAGTAGAGCTAGATTTTAAACCTAATCTCTATGCAGTTTGACTCGAACAATGCGGGGTCAGGGCCTTTGACCTCCTGCACAGTAGGAAATTCACGCATGACTCAGATCGGCCCTCATTATCTGCAGGTCCTGTAAGTGTAGATGCAACCAACATCTGGGGATGGTTAAATTGGTGAATGCAGAACTCCTGAGTCAGAAAAAAAAAGATCCACAAATAAAGTAGCATTCAAACCTTTGTTCTGGATCAACCGTATTTAATTTGTAAGCTCCCAATCAAAACAGAAAAGGAAAGGAAGACATTTCCGAGGCTGTCCTTTGCACCTGTATATACAGCGTACACCAAAAATCATTGCTCTTGCTAGAATCAGATGTCCCTAAGGTCCCCGCCCAAACAGGACGAAGCCTCCCATCTCTCGAGTCTGCCAGGGTTTAAGGGCATTTCAGGGTTTAACTCCTCAGGGTTGCTGAAACACAGGCAAGAGTGGTGGCCATCTTCGCCTTCCCCTGCTGGTGAGTCCCAAGGAACACACAGCTCACCAACCACACTTTCAGGCTCTGTTCTGCCACCGCCTCTGGAAGGCCTTCCCTAAGCAGGTCCTCTGCCAGTGCTTCCCTCTCCAGCCCTTTCCAAGCTCCTACACTTTCTATATTTCGCACCCAGCTCTCTCAGTGCTGTGGCAGCTTTCTGTACCCTTGCTTCATTTCCAGGGTGCTCTTCACTTCACCAACATAGGAAGAGGAAGGCAAAGGCCCACACCTTTGAACAAAGTGGGCACTCAAGACACTGTGCACCCAGGAAGCAGGTCTCTCAGACAGACACACACAGGAAACTGTGAGAAGGGCCTAGCTGGACACCTCAGGTAGGGAGAAGCCCTAACAGTGGCTCTCAAAGTGGGGTGTCTGGATCAGTAGCAGCAGCATCACTTGCGAAGTCGTAGGGGAATGGTGGATAGGGCAGTATCAGTTATGGCCAGATCTTAAAAGTTTTTCAAGAAAAGCAGAACAGTGCTATCCTCAGCCATGCACCCAGGTTCCTGCTGGCTCTGGAGGAGCTGCAGAGGGCCCCTCTAGGCCCCCCAGGATTTAACTCAGGGCCAAGTCAACCCAGCTTTTACATGCTTCCATTCTATACCTTCCTATTCTATTCTATGCCCAAAGGGTCCTCAGAGAGTCTGAGGTCTGCGCCATCCCCTCTAATAATACAGCCAGATAAAATACAAGATGCCCAGTTAAATGTGAGTAGTTTTTTTTTTTTTAGTATACATATGTCCCAAATATTGCATTATTCATTATTTATCTGTAATTCAAATTTGCCTCGGCCTCCCATATTTTTATTTGCTAAATCTGGCAGCCCGAGTCGCAGGTCTGTCTTCTTAAGGGAAGATTCACTGCTGGCTGAGAGAGCAGTGCAGGGAAAGGCGAGGTCTGCGGGCACAGGGACTGAACTGTCTGCATAAATGCTGCAAATCCTCTTCCTGGGTGCAGGCGGAGCCGAGGATGGCTGCGAAGAGCAGGTTAGTCTCCTGGGGTTACTAGCGGCGGGCCTATAATGGGAAATGGACTCTGTAGGTATAACCTCCTAACCTGTAAACATTTGACACACAGATTTAAAAGAATTAAAAATTTTTTTTAGAACACCATTCAAGCAAACAAAGCATGTGGGGCTTTACCTCTGGTACGAGGTAGTCCTGCCATGGCTAGGAGTTGCACCACTGTTGCGCCCATGCCCAAACTTCAGCAAAGCCAGGTTAGGCTAGGTTGGTTAGGCTAGGTTAGGTAGGAAGCTGTCACCTCCATGGAAGGGGTGGGAGAGTGAGCCCAGAGCAGCGGAGTGTGAGGTGTAGGATAGCTATTCATCAACTTGCCTCGGGGGGTCCATTCTGCCCTGTCTGTGAGCAGTGCCGCTACTAGCCTCTGCAGGAAGGCAGAAGGAAACTGAGGTCTCGGTAGAAGGAGCTGAGTTCACAGAATTAGACTACTGAAGACATATAGCTTGTCTTTTTTCTAAATCCCTCATTTTGCAGGAGGAGGAATGGAGCTATGCTCAGAGGAGGTCACTGTGGTATTTTCCCCAAACCCACACTACCAATGCCAAGTCCAGGCTTCTTTCTGCGGCAGTACGTGGCGTCTCATCTTCAGGTGTCCCTAATGGAGGACAAGGCACAGTATCGCCTTCCCACATTGCCAAGCAACAGGGAACTTACTTCTAATTGTGCTTCCAACAAAGGTGTGGGGGGGGGGGGGGAGAAAAAAAGGGGAAGGAAAGAAAAAAAAAAAACCCACCAAATATTCTTCCCCATCTTCCCTACTTCTAAAAAGAAAAAGCAAACCACTCCAAGAACATGAAGACATACTCAGAACCAAGCGGGTGAGGAAGTTGACAAATTGCTAGTTTTATAGGCGCTCTTCTCTGCTTGAGGCTAGATGCTAAATGTAGAACTGGAGAACCCTCCCAAGATCTTTGCCAGCTCAAGCACCCAGTCTCCTGGCATCTCCTGGTTCCCCTCCAGTCGCCAGGAGGCCCCAGTCGAAGGCCCCCAAACAAGACAATGCTGAGGCCAGCGGGAGGTCGCTCCCCAGTAAGACTGACCTGAACTGGGTAAAATATTGCCTGCAGGGTGGGGAGAGTCTCAGTGAAGAAGTGGTCCCAGACTTCAGCCAGAACCTCAATGCGATTTTCACCTACATGAGAACGAGAGGGTGGGAGGGGGGGGGAAAGAAAGAAAATAACTTGTCATTATTTGCAGAAGAGGCCAGAGGACAGGTCAACGTGAAATGGAGCATTTGGTGGGGCAGAGGGAACGAGAACTCATTGCTTATGGGGTAAGGTGGGATTGGGTGGGAAGACCCAACTGAGATTGTACAAACATACCTTCTACCCCCCAAGTCAGAAAAGGGGTTGAAATGTGATATTTCAATTCGAAATTTCAAAAATTTGAAATTCACACAGTAATTGCTATTGTCATGACAATAGTTACATTATCAGGCAATTGTGCTAGACTACTCATCTATAAACTATCTCATGAGCAGATATCACTCTATACTCCTTTTGACAGATTCAGAGAGGGCAAGTATCTAGCTAGCTGGAAGGCAGAGGAGGAATTCCAGAATGATGCTCTTGATCAACATAATCTAGGAAGATCAAGGGCACAGTTATCTAGTGTTTTGTAAATCACTAAGACACTGGCTTTTTATTCTGGATTTGAGCTTGAACAGAGCCAGCAACTGTCACCCCCACTCACTGCTGTGAAGAAATTGGGAGGGCAGCCTTTGCTGGAAAGGTTCCCTGCAAAACCCAGGACCCTCCTCTCACCCCCAGTATCAGGAAGCCCAAGCAACAGCCAAGTTCCACCCCAGGTCAGACGTACACAGGTCACCCAGTGGCACCAGGAACTTTGCACCTGCAGGACACGCGGGCCTGGGCAGACAGGAGCCTTAAGGGAGGCTGTTTAATGACCTAGATACCAGAGCTGATTGGGCACTGTCTTCGCTCATCAGAGGCAGAGAAACTGGGTCAGCCAAGATCAGTCACTGAGAGAGGCATTTGGCAAAACACTGCCAGTTCCACTGAACAAATCTTGAAAGATACATTTAGCATCTTCCGTCTATTAATTTAATGGACAATAAAAGCCGTGGCTGGGAGAAAGAACAAAGGCATGACTAGTAGCTAGCAGGGCCAAAGCCCTGCAGATTTTGAAAGGTCAGTGTGAAACACGCAGGGGGCAATGCAAATCCCTCTACCCTGCTGCAAAGTGCTGATCACACTTTGTTGGAATAGCTCAGTGACTTCCCTGCCCCCTCCCAAAGGGTGGGAGTGAGGGTCGCTCCTGTCCGGCTCACCCCTGGATATCCAGTGTTTAGCACAGGGCTAGACACACAGGGAAACCAATCCTTAGAAATCTTGGAAAGAAAGAATGAATGGCAAGTATCAAGTGCACAGGTTTTGCAGATGTTAAAAGTTGATAAATGGAAGGAGGTTATCATTCAATCCGAATACGGGACTTACTAGCTAGCGTGAATATTTTCCTTTGCTCTCAGGATAAAGAAACCTCTGTGACATGGCTGATCTGGACGGAGAGTGTGTCTCCATCTTTTGTGTCTTCATCCTCTCTGTATTCCCCTCAGTCTTTGAGCCCTAACTATGTGGATTTTATTTTAGCTCCTCACACTCTTTCATGCCACAGTGCCTTTGCATGTGCTTGTTTCTCTGCCTAGACAATTGCCCTCTCCTCTTGGCTTCACCTACAGCTGCTTACCTTTCTAGTTCCAATTCGAGGGTCTCTTTAAGAATGTCTTGCCCCATTGGTCAAATCCCTCAAATTACAGGTATTCTTAATACCTGCCCTGGTTGTTGTATTCTATTTGGTGATGACCCGATTACTATCTAGCTCTCACTACCAGCTTATGAGCTCCATGACAGCCTATAATCCTATGATGGGTTTTGTTCTTCACTGTTCTGTTCTCCTAGCAAAGTATGTGGCATATAGAGAATCAATAAGTATTTAAATGAACTAAAGAATCACCTTCCTCTTTTCAAATATAAGCTATCCTAGTCACCGCAGGGAGGAATTAGGGAAATCAGAAAGACCATCTCAAGTGTTAGGTCACTCTGGTACCTAACTTGGACCCCAACACCTGGAAAATGTACCCCAGTCCAGCTCCTTTATTGAGGGTCCTTATCTGAAACCTTTCATTACCAAGAGAAGCAGAGGCTGTGAAGCCTAAAATTGGGCAAGGAAAGGGGGTTCTGCAGGCCAGTGCAGGTGTGTACCCACTCCCCGTCACCACCATGATGGAGAGCTCCTTGGCACATGAGGTAATCCCTCTGGCAGCCCAGTGGCGCCTTCTGGGAACCTGGATCTAATTGCTGGCTGCAAACTTCAGAGGGTAATGGAGGTTTTGGAAAGTGTTCAGAGAAGAACATTAGACAGACACAGGCTAACAAAACAGAGTAGCCCTCGGGGAAGAAAGAGTTAAAGGAAGGAGGTGTCTTTACCTCCAGAAACAGCCCACAAGGCAAGGACTTAGCTCCCTACAAAGATACTGGGGGGTGGGGGGAAGACTAGATGGAAGTTTCTAGATGATTATCCTATAAAAACTGTCCTCTAAGATGCCATGGAAGTTTATTTGACCAGACTGTATAGAACTGGCACAGGAAACTCCTAAATTTAAGGTCAAGGTGACCAAAACACCAGGAACAGTGACTCAAGGTCACATGGCACCTCATGCCCACAAAAGCGGAACAGGTGGACAGGGCCGCGTCTGTCCTTCCTGTAGCCGCAGAAGGGCAGGAGACAAGAAATCGGGCAATAAAATGAAGCCTGGTCAGGAACGGGGGGGGGGCCTATCAGGAGCTTCCTACCTATATTTTGTAGCAAGACAACATCTTTCCTTCCAACAACATCTTTCTTGGAGTCGTGACATATTGATATAAAATGAAGAGTAGAGACGAGCGATGCTCTGGCTGAAGAAAGGAAAAGTCCCTTAAAAGTTCCCCACATGCCTCTTCACTGTGCAGAAAGGACCCTGACACCCAGAGCCCAGGACTAAAGGGTGCCCACAGAGAGCACCCCAGGGATCCAGGTTCCTCGGGTCACATGGGCAGCAGAGGCACAGACCTCTGGGTGACCCTGTTTCCTCGGTCTAGCCCCATTGCAGAGTCTTTACTGATGTAAAGACTTTCTCTTCGAGGGCACTTGAATCTCCAGTTTTGCTCACTGGCCTTTTCCTAAAGCTGGGTTTGCCACATTGCCAAGAGCATGTCATAATTCCTGAAACAATTTATAGGTAAATAGTATGGCCGGGCCCCATGCTGCTTTTTCCTCCTTTGCTAGGCACTGCCTTCCACACTTGTGCACTGGCCCAAATCCAAAATGCAAAAAGGTCCCTTAGAGTTCAAAGCAAATCACTTTGAAAACTGCCTTGGGTGGGTCGGTAGTCATAAGGCTGGACAAGTCGCAGCACAGACACGCTCCAGGGAGACAGGCCGCAGCTTCCGGCAGCGTTCAAGTGCACAGAGGTCAGCTTCCAGCCTCTTCTTCTGAACACTCTCTGGTGCCAGGCGCTGGAACCTCCCAGGGTCAATTTCTCATTTTTCTTCCTACTTTGTCTTTCTAGGAACCACTTGCACTGAACACAAGTCACTTTTCCAGTGGATAAGAAAAGAATGGTAATCTAATTTTGAATAAATCTGGGTCCAGTTGTAAGTCTCTAGGCTGGAGTAGAAAAACAAAGGAGCTGTTTGCAAACCTCTCATGGGTCACGCACAGCTGGCTACGCGCTTCCTACCTTCTACATCCTCTGGCTCCACTTTATCCTTTCCTTTTTGTCTTTCTTATATTACTGCAATATGGGTTTGTAACATTACACAGATTTCTGTCTCATCACTCAGAAAGTTCAGGGAAACTAGAAGCTTGTCAAAGTCAGCAGGTAGTAGGTGGGGGGTTAAGACCTGGACCCACGTTGTTAGGAGCTGAGTGGTCTTCGATGAAGTCGTGGGTTGGCTCATTCTTGCCCCCTCTACTAAGCGCCTTTCACTCTTGTCAGTTAAGCTCTAAAACCTTTTAAGGTCAGGAAATTTTCCTTTGTCAAATCATACCCTTACTAAATGGGTGCCTGCTTAGGCTAACGTACCCCAGATGGGAAAGTCTCCTGTCATGTGTGACTTTAAGAAAGTTTGAAAAAGCGTATAGGAAATAGCCTGGATCAGACCAGAGGGACCAGCACAGCAGGATCTGCAGGCTAATTTATTCCTTCAAAGGAGACCACTGGCACGCATGCTGAAGGAGGGCTCCAAGGCCTCCTCCCAGGTCCACTTCATCTTCAAAGCCTAGTTCTGACTTGCACTTCCCTGAGTGCTGACTCAAAGCAGAGAGCTGCCGCCGAGCCTGAGAAGCAACGGCTTGGGTGAGTCACCCACTGGAGCCTGCCACATTTGGACAGAAGCGCTTCAGCTGTCCAAACATCAAAGGCTGAGTCACAGGGACCCCGCTGTACCAGGGCTGCCTCGTACTTGCCTTCACACAGCTTAATCTTCTCCTCCACAAACAACAGTCCTTTTGCAAGAAGCTGGTTCTGCCAAGAGAGAACAGAGAACACAAGAGTTGGGCTACTTCGCACCATGAAAAACCGACCGGGCGAGGGCATGGAGTTCAAGGAACCTGTGTGCTGGTTGTGTTTCCAAAGGTAAGCCTTTGTCCCCCTGAACGGCCAAGGCTCAGCAGAAGACGGTGAGGCAGCTCAGCACCAAAGAGCAATACAAGCGCCAAATCCAACCATCGTCCCCAACCTCTGACCAGCGGAGGGCCAGCCACAAGCTTGACTGAAGCTATGGAAAGATGACAGTTGACCCCTTCAAAACTCAGAAAAGGAAGCACTGAAGCAATGGGAAATGATGCAGAAATAGATTTTTCTAAAGAAGTCAAATTTAGGGATTCTCACATCAGCATGTGAGAGACTGTCCATAGAAGCTTCTACAGCTCCACATGTCCATCAGTGAGCTCGTGCATGGAAGATGAAGTCCTTGGCAATTGTAACTAACAAGTGTTGAGTGTTCTGTGTCTATCTCAGAGTTTGTCTCACTTAATTCCAACCTTCCTAGAATCCTACCAGGTTGGTGTTATCACTGCTATTTCATTGGTGACCCAAGAAGAAACTAGACCACAGGAGACAGAGTTGGCCCTCCTGGCTCCAGAACCCATGTTCTTTTCACTGTTCTTTGCTGCCTTCCAGCAAGACTTCCTGTCCGTCTCCCCTCAAAAGGCAACAGTTGGTCCTACCACAAAAGCATAGAGCAGCTTCTGCACAAGTCACAGAAGCTTAGAGAACAGCTAGGCTGATGCCTCTCCACTTATCACACATTATCAGATTATCAAAGGTCTACACTTATGGGGTGGGGAATCCAAGGTGATATGGATCTTACCAAAAACCCCATACCATTTCTTGGTATCCTTTAAAAAACCCTGAGACCCTGTTGCAATGCAAAAGCATCCAAGGCCAAGCGGAAAGAACTCGGGCATCAGACAAGAGGTCAAGTCCAAGCGTGGCTACATTCCAGCTGTGTGATCTTGGATGTAATCTCCCTGAGTCTTACGTTCCTCACTTGTAAAACAGTATGAAACCAGCAACACCATAAAGAATTAATCATTGTCAGTGCAAACACACAGTAGGTGATTTATGTCCTTCGTAATTAGTGATAGTGGGCAGTGATAATAATAATAATTGCCCTCTTAGGCCAACTATTCACAAAAAAAGTAGGAGCTAAAGAGAGTTGGTAATGAGTGGGCTTATATCAAACACATTAAAATATTTTATCGAAGACACTATCACATTTCTGGGATTAACACATATATAAACTATGTATTATAGGTCCTCTTAAAATTCATAGGATAGGAACTAATTTAAAGTAACAATTGGCTACCCTTTAGTTACAAGATGGGAGATGGAACCTCAAATCAACTTTAGAGTGACACTTTCAAGGAGTACACTAACTCCATTAAAGAAAAAAAAATCAATTCTTTTACAAAGAATTATGGAAAGGACAGTAATTAAGGAGAAACTCTATTGTGTCCTCTATCTTCCAGTCAAGCTACAAATCCCAGTAGTTTCTGGGTCAAAAAGCAGGAAAACAGCAGAGTGGCACATTTAGACTATCAAAAGCAAGACACTGTTGGTGGCTGAGGGAGACAGGAATGGATTGCAGAGGTATTTCCAGATGTACGGAAGGTACAGAGGTACGGAGGTATTTCCATACCATTGAATGCTTCTGAGCAAAAATCCTATTTGGGGTTGGGAGTCCTCACCTGGGTCCTTTCACTGGTCTGGTTGAAGTTCTCAGAATGTCCCCTTAGCACACTGCAAGGGCTCCTTTGTCATTCTTCTCTTCTTCCAAAATTACTACACAAACCCTCCTGAATTTCATGTTGCCAGAAGCACCTCCAGACCTGAGACTCCCTCTAAGATGCAATTTTCATCATTTTGTTCCATCACTATAACCTTATATATTTTAAAGGGATAAAGGGGAAACCAAGGCACCAAGAGAAATCCAAAGTCTAGTCCAGGCACCCTATATTCTATATGCTAGCATTTTAGGTCCTTAGGGGTGAAGACAATTATATTAGTAGCCCCGCCTCTGGAACAGTGTCCAGAGCATAGCAGTTGCTAGAAAAAAATAGCTGAGAATGTCTGTTCTTTGTTATGCTGGTAAAGGCCACATCACATATTTAAGAAATCAAGAAAGAATATTTTTAAGAGGGTTAGAACATGATGTAGGGGCCCTGAATCTCTTATTATTTTCTTCGTTGGATAAAAATGGCTTAATCTGTATTTGAAGGGCTAAATTTTTCATAATGACCTAAGTTCTCTTCCTTCTCCTTCCGAGTTCTTCCCCCTTTTTCCCCTATAAGGAGACATATGGGAAAAAAATTCGTTTTCAGGAAAAAGAAGTTATTTGTGTATTGTGAAGAAATGGAAAAGAAAACATTCTTTTTAAAAATTCTCATGATACACAGCATGGAAATTTTGCAGCTTGAGTGGAAATAAGAGTAACAAAAACTTGGGGCTAAAAAGGGGGCTCGAGCATCATCTAACCCTTTGCCCTCGTCCTAGGGGTAAAATCAATTAGTCACACACGGTTCCAATTTTGCAGGAAGCTAAAGCACCTTTCAAAAGCATCGTTTAGAGTCTTCTACCTCCAGGCATTTTTGTAGATTTTGTTCTTATTTTACAGTTGAATAAATGAAGCTAGAAGTAGGGTGTCCATCCTTATTCGGCGTGTGCTAGTAGAGTAAGGATCTTCTGGAACACCTTCGTCCATAGCACCTTTGCTTAGAACAGTCTGCCTCTTTTAACGTATCTGTGCCCTGACCTCCACGCTCCAACCCTTGACCATGACCTTCCAGCCTAGCTGACCAGCCTGCCCCGACCCCATCTGGGTTTCAAACTGAGCCAATAATATTTTCTTCTGGAAGTCAGCAGTCACACAGGGCCCGGCATGCCAAAGAGTCCGGTCTTCATAAAGGCCTTGTGGTCTGAAAGGCCAAGGGCTTGGTCTTTAATGCTGTGTGGTTGCCATCTTTGGCTCTGACATTTTTATATTTGAGTCTGTGTTGTCTAAGTGCCATCAGAGGGGATGATAGAGCAGGCAGTGGGGCTGCAGAGGGGCAGCTGGCTCGTGGCCCCACACCCACACCCCAGCTGCAGTGCCTGGCCCCACCAGGTCTTTCCTGCCCTGCCCCACCATCTTCTACCAGGACGGGACCCAGGAGCTGATCGGGAGAGTGTGGGGGTTGGGCGTGACCCGGTAGCACCTTGGGAGAAGTGCAGAGGGGCTGTGGTGAGGGTGCTGGTGACTCAGCCAGGGCCTCTCACCCACTCCACCCCAGACCTATGCAGATCTGTGTCCCGGAGTGTGGAGGCTGTAATCTGCTGTCACCACCGTGGGCTGGAGCAGCCGGCCAAGGACGGGGAGTGTGACCTCCCTACCCGGCCCTGGGTCCACAAGTGAATTCTGAAATCCGCTGTCTGCTGCTCACTTCCCCTAAGGAGAGCAACAGGACACTGTGGGGCTTAAGGCTGCTCAAATGGGCTTTGAGAGACTTAAGATTAAAAAAAAACAAAAGGAAAGAAAACCAACCGGACTCAGTGTTGTTTGTCTCTCTAAGCATCTGTTCTTCCTGGACCTCACCTCTCGCTATTCCCAGTCCCTGACAAATGCCTGACCCAGAGCTACTGAGGAAATGTTTGCTGTGAGGCAGTGGTGATGGAGTCGTCCGATAACAGAGCTGGAAAAGAACCCCACTTTTCTACTGTCCCACTCACGAGCTCTCCAGTCCAGGGCTTCGTGCCAAATGACAGTTATGCGAACTAGCAGCCACCTAGGAAACAATTTGAGACTTGGAACTGTGCCCATAGCCACTGAATGCATCTCCCCACCCCCATAAACAAGCTGAGATGTGGAACACGGAGCACTTTAATGAAGTGGCAAAGGAGCCCGGAAGTGAAAAACACTTTACATACCAAGTTTTTCTATGACATTGAAAAATGGGTTACAATAGAAAAATAAGGTTCAGCTAGGAAAAATGCAAAAAGCAAGAATGTCTGCAGAAAGGCATCGAAACCCACCCAGCCTTCAGTGGGTAGGAAGACTGTTCATCCCAAGTAATCAAAGAGGGCAGGCAGGAGGGGGGTGGGGGGTGGGGCTGTGGTACCATCTTGTCAATTCTGTCTCCCTAGCCCTATCTGAGGGATTCGGGAAAACTGGGGAACCAACAGGACTAGAGAGTAAGGAAAATAATGCTACCCCATCTTCCCAAAGGGAAGGACACTCCACCATGCCAAGGCTGCTAGCCACCGACAGCTTTGATGCTTTACAGTGATGATGATACTGGGAAGATTTAGAGTTACCTACTGGTTTTAACTCACTGTCAGGCACTGTATCATGGCATTTTCCTACATTATCTCCTTGCCACAAACCTATCCCCTTTTTACAGATAAGCTGAGGCTTAAAGAAGCAACTACAAAATGTGAGACCAGCATTTGCATCCCGGTTGGTTTGAATCCAGAGCGCTTGTGTTTCCCTTCACATATGCCTCTGGTGCACGTTAGCATGGTAATAAAAAAAATACTAAGGCCCGAATGGCCATCATTTGTTAGCCACTCACTATGTAACAAGCACTCTGCATATGTCATCTCATCTAGTAACCACATCGACCGTAGTAAGCTGATAACCGATTACAGCTAGCTTATTATGAAGAAACTGAGGTTCAGAGTGGTTAAGTAACATGCCTGCAGTCACACAGCTAGCACGTGTTCTAGCAAGGACTGGAGCCCAGGCCTACCTAGCCAACGAGATGGTGTTGTTCACCATCGTGCTCTCCTGTCTTGTCAACTGTCAACTTTCTTACATCCTTGCTCACAGAGGAAAGTAGATGAGACCCACTGTAGGTTCACAGAGGGGGGGCTCACTCAGGCCATGTAACTAGGTTCACCCCAGGGCTTCCATCCAGCTGGGTTTTTTCTGTTGCTCAACTCTGCTACCAGCTTCCCGTCTTCCACTTCCTCCAAAGTACTGTCTGGAGACCTTCCTTTCTGCTATCCACACTCAATGTCTAGCAGTGTGAACACCGGGCTCCCAGGTGGATTCTATTCCCATGAGACACTCTTTCTGATGCCCCTTCCCCAGGGGTCTATCAGCTGTGTTGCTCTGCCTACTGAGCATTTGTGCCAGCTAATAAATGCCACCTCTGGCCCTTGTTTCCTGTGACAGCTGTGTTGTATCACAGTTCCTGTTGTTGGCCCAGAACTGGTGATGGAAATCAGGAGCCAGCTCCATTTGTTTCCCCCTCGAAGCCTTTGAAAAGATGTGCCTCATCTCTAAGAACATCTACACTTCCTGTGAGCCTGGATGCCTTCCTCGATAAGCAACTGACAAGTCAGATAAGTGTAACTCACCCCAGGCCCAGAGACTTCCTTAAAAACCAGGCCTGGTTTGTGTGTGGGTGTGACAAGACCAGAGAAAAATTCCCAGATGGAGATAGCAGAAGGTTAGAAACTGGATACCGGTGATGATTCTTCATTTAGCACCATTTCCATGACATCGAAAGGGTCCACTGGGAAGCAGGACAACAGTCCAGCTTTGTTTTGCTGGACTAAAATTAAAATTTTTTTAATTTAAAGTAACAGTGAAGGGCCTCCCTGGTGGCACAAGGGGTTAAGTTGCAGCACTATGAAGCTATCCGCAGCCGCTGCAGCATGAGTTCGAGCCCCGGCCAGGGAGGTTCCCACATGGCGCAGCAGACCTCTCTTGCCTCACCCGCTGCTCCCTCAGCAGTGTCTTTCAATCTGCCTGTTTTTCTCCCCACGCTGTCTCTGGTGAATATTCTCACTATCCCGTACCTCTGGACTACACCCCAGTTCTTGTACGCATAAATAAATCTTTGAAAAAAAACAGAGTGAAAGCTCTTCTCTTGGCGTTTTCCAGGGAATGTCTTAAGGACATTGTAACATTTAAAGTATAACTCAAGAAACCAGATGAGTGTGATATTTGTTCTGCCTTTTACTAGCTGTATAATCTTAGATAATCTCCCGGCTTTGAGTTTAGCTACGGTATCTGAAAAGGGTAATAACAGAATCTTCCTCATCCATCCTCAGGACAAATACATGAGTTAGCGCAGGAAAAATGCTTAGATAGGGGTTGTCAGGCTGGAGCAGGCAGGAAAATCATGGAGGACCTGCTTGAACACAGTGCTGGCCCTGACCTCAGAACTCCTGATTCAGTTTATCTGAGGTGAGGTCTGAGAACTGGGTCTCCGCATCCCCAGGTGAAGTCCAAGTTCTTGATGCAGGGACCACACTTTGAGAACCACTGGCTTAGAACAATGCCTGACACACAGATGCCCAGAAGTCTTAAACGCCCATTGCTACTGTCTTTATTTTCGTCTTTACACTTCTTAAACAGCCTCAGAAAAAAAAATCACCTTGTTGCTTTTCATTTAGAACAAGTATTTCTCGGTCCTTCCAAATCAGTCTTCACTTCTCTTGGCCACTGAATTGCTGGAAGTTTCCACTTACTGGAACACCAGGTTTCTAGAGTCTGCCCCTGCCTTCCAGCCCTGCCACCACTGGGGCCCTCAGCCGGCTCCTGCCATTCCTTGCTTAGTCCACACGAAATCACCCAATTTCATACCTAATGGGCTCCTGCAAACACGTGCTCATGTGGAACAAGACACTTACATGATATAAGGAGGAGTTCTGTTCCCACAGAGCTAAAAAGGACGATAAAATCCCTAATTACACCTCATCTCCGGGTGATCTATTTTCAGCATTTTGTACCTGTGTGCTCCTTCTTTAACAATTGAATGTGCAGTAACCTAAGTCCGATGAGGCTAAAGATTTGCCATTTCAGCCTGCTATTGACTTTCATCTTTTTCTCAATTACATTAAGACCTATGGTTATCAATTTCAAGACTCATTTTTTCTATTTAACCGCATAAAATTTGAGAAAAGTACAATAAAAAAGGCAAGTAATTGCCTAGGAGATTAAGGATGACAAAACTGCTAGAAGTTAACTGCTGGTTGGCAGGCTTCCCCACAGTCAGTGAGCAGGCTGAAACATCCAGGGTTCCTTCTTGCGCCCCCAGGCTGTGCTACCCCATCTTTCCCCTCACAGCAGCCAAGGCAAGCTTCTAGGCCACCCCAAGGTTTAAAACTCCACAGTGAGTTTCTCCCAAGCATTGTCCAATCCAAAATGCAAACCCCTAAAGACCTCACTTATAAACATCCTCTCCCTCTCTTACTTCCTCTCGGGAGTCCAGCTCCCCTTGTTTAAAGCCCCTCTGAGTATTGACACCAATTTTACCTTCAAAGTCACGTACTTATGCACAACATCCCTTATCGCCATCTACCTACCTACCTTTCTTTTTATCCATTTTGGGAACATTGTTTGCTTTTGGGATTCCCACAGCTGATCATAAATGAGCTGAAATGTTTCTCCCCTGTTCAGTTTGGGTTTGGAAATTACAAAGATTATTTTTCCCACTCTTTATCATCTCTCTACTCAACTTTCTGAGGATTCTTTTTTTTTTTTGCAAAGTGTATTTATATTGAGCCTATTTTTAAGCCTTTACCCCCCATTCAAGTGCCTTTAGTCTTTACCTGCCATTCAGGTGACTAAGTTACCCCCATGGAAGCACCTGTATCCCTGTGCTGTCCTCAATTTCAAACCCTGTGGACCTTCCATGGGTCTTTTCCTTTAACTCTGCCATCTGCCATAAGCCCTTACTTCAATCTTCTCTGCTTATAGTGAGCTAAGGGGAAAGTGACCTCCTGGGGCTCTCACAGATAGAAGCAGTAAGTGGAAATGCTTCTATCAGGCACCACCAGTATATCCGAGACTATTGGCAACTGTGGTGGCTTCTCTGGCCTTTCCTAAGAACTACCTCATTCAGTGCCATTGACTGTAGACTGAGTTTCTGTGTCAAGTATAACTCTACTGAAACTCTACCCAAAGGAATTTAACTTTCTGGATGTGGGAAAAAAGCTTTCAACAAACACACCTCCTCCAGCAGATGCTGGATGGAAAGTACTATCTGCAGAGTTCATCTCTAATACGCCCTGGACCAGGTACCTAATTAGGCAACAAAAAAATGCGGAGTATTTCATATTATCACTTTTCGGAGTTATAAAGAAGCAATTATCCCTCAGAGCGGTGCAAGGATATAGCATTTCTCATGGAAACCCCAATTTCCCTCTGGGCATAATTCAAAACAGAGAAAGAAGGAAAATCAATACTAGAAATGTCAAAGATTTTCCTGGCCAGTGTCTTATGTAAATCTATCTACTCTTCTGAGGATCAGACAGCCTGTCTTCTGTGTGCAGACACAAGATAAGCATTATTTTCCCACCTGTTTCCCACCTGCTCTCACCTCAGGTCATTTTCATTATTCTTCACAGAAGATATTCCTTCTGTGAATCTTTCTTTAAAGCTGCAAAATGAGAATGTTCACTTTCAAAAGCAGATTCACAGAGATGACTTCACAAGGGGTGGGTGATCCCTGGGGAGGGGGTCTGGGGCCCAGGAAGAAGTAGATTTCATTGCTGAATGCAGATGATTAGAGTGGCCATCTGATCCCCCACAGTGAGGAGTCCAGGCCCAAAGAGTCCACCGGTCACCCTCCCTGGCAACCACATCCTTGGCTTTGGGGTCCAACCTGTCCTCCCTTGCTGAGGGAAGAGGCTTCCCAAAATCCTTTCAGACTTTCCCTCTTGAAATTACATTTGATAGTTGAGTGTGAAGACTAAGTTCTTCTCTAGAATCTTCCCTCCTAGATTTCCCTCATCTGGAGAGTTCTAGGCATGACTTTGGAACCTACCCATTTTTTTCTTCTTTGAACTTAAAAACAAAAACAAAAACACACACATAACAATAGAACAGAACACCCACCACCATCCATTATACCACCGCCATCTTTGTCCTTTCCCCTCCCCCACTTTCTTCACCTCTAGTAACCTCATTTTGGATATCAATGTCCTCTATTTTTACTTTGTTGTGTCCTTTCATTTGCTTCATTTCCTTATGCTGCTCATGTAGCTTAAATCATCCAATATTTGTCTTTATCTTTCTAATTTTCACTTGGCATAATCCTCTCAAGTACCTTCCATTTTGGCAAAATCTCTTTTATCCTTACACCTGAATAGTATTCTTCTGTGTATATATAAACCACATGTTCTTCATCCAGTCATCTAACAGAGGGCACTTGGGTTGTTTTCATATCATAGCTCTTGTACATAGTACTGCAATAAACACTGTGGTGAGTATAACTCTTCAAGTTGCCTAGCATGGGGCTCTCCAAACCTGAGTCTCTCTTAAAACACCTTCACTATTTGGCCATAGTTATTATTCTTTATATAGTATTTTTCATGAATCCATCTACTTTTTAAAAAAAGAATGTTTAACAAAGCTTATAGCAACATCATTACCAGAAAGAGTGAAACTCAACGATTAACTCAATGCAAACAAGACAATGTTATGAAACCCTCATTAGATAATGCCCCTTGCTGAAGGCAAGTTTGTGACCATCTCTCTCTTCCTTAAACAAAGGAGATGGCCAAGTCTTGGAGAAATGCAAAGGACACAGTAGTGCAAACCAAGACTCTCCCCAGCACAATCAGAAGTGCTGAAGGAAAATAAGGAATGGAGACACTCCAAACTTTAAGGGATAATGTTATCTACTGCCATTTCATGGACCCCTACAATCATCTCACATATCTGTAGTGGACAATCTCTCCCAAGAAGGTTGATGGAGTATTTACTATGCACCTAGTACTTTTGTTTTTCTAGGTTGTGGGAAAACAAACACATATTTTAAAAGGGGAGGGACAGGCTCTGTGGCCACGTAAGATTAAAACCGACTTTTAAATAAACAGTGTCTAGGAGAGCCTTCTCTCCAGTCCAGCACCCTAACCTAAGGAAAAGCCCAAATTCAAAACTATGAAAATCAGTTACTAAACCACGCCCCTAGAAAGAGACTTAACATTCATGAGTTCTTCTGATTATGTTCACGATAAAACATGACATGTGGTTATTAGCTGTGACATGTCTGGCATACTTTGCAAGCAGCATAAACCGCCCCCCAAAACCTCAGGGCTTCCCAGATAAACAAGTCCCCACCCAATTGCTCTTCCCCACCAGCCTTGGGGTGGCCCCCAACGCCAAAAGACGACTGACATTTAAAACCTGATTGAAACCACACGAAACCCTGTCTATTTTAAATGTCAGTAAGGAAGGCAGCTGGGTCAGCAGGCTTCCCCAGGACTGATTAAAAAACCACGTCTCTGTACTTGGATTTGAAAATTAACCACTAGAGATAGTCAAAGAAGAGATGGAGGACAAAAGTGACCTTTGAATCCAGGGCGACTGAAATGATTCACATTTGTGACTAATTATCTCTTTCTTAATCTTTATGTTTGTCTCTCTGCTTTGAAGCAGCTACGACCCTTGACCCGAACTAAATTCCAGGCTTCTGTGGGTCTTGCTTTGTCCAGATTTAGAATGGCCATTTTCTGCTGTGTGTGTATTGTTTTAAACAACTGACATTTGTCATTCTTTTAAAGTGCACATAAAAAGTTTAAGCTTCCTGAATCTTGGAAAGAAAAAATAAATAAAAGGATGCCTATGTTGCTTTTAAGACCTAAAAGCTCTTTAAGCTGTCTTAAAAGTATGATCTCCTTGGAAACAGAGCAATATCATCAGCCCAAAACCAAGATGTAAGGTATTTTAATGTGATTTTCCCATTAAAAAGGATGGATTATGCTTTAAAATATCAAATGCACACATCTACATAAATTTAACAAACACATTACTCTTACACTGTGCTATTCACTGTTCTAAGCATTATACAAATAATTTATTTGGTTCTCACCTTATATGATTAGTTCCTACTATCTCCATTTTACAGAACAGGAAATGAAAGCACAGAGAGGTGAAATAACTTGCTTAAGCTCACACAGCTAGGAAGTGGCTATGCTGGACGGTCAACAGTTTAGCTGTTAGGGCCATACTCTTGACCTCTCCTATGCTGCCCCTTTCTCTATGACACACACACTATGTGCTAAGTGCTTTACATGTGTTATCTCATGTAAACCATACAAAGACCTATAAGGTAGTTCTTATTTGCACTCTCATTACAGATGGGGAAACTGAAGTACAAGAGGCCTAGTACCATGCCAAGACCACTCAGCTAATCAGTGAAAAGTGGTGACCCTGATTTCACTAAAGTGTCACCTAGATACTTAGAGTCACAAAAGATGTCTCCCCAACCCATGTGCCTTTGGTTGAAATGAAGTCAGGAAGGCAGCTCTTGTCAGTGCTAGAAACCAGCCTCTAATCGAACCTGGATCCCTGAATGCATTAGCCCCATAACAACAGTGCTTAGGCAGAAGGGCTGTTAGATCATCTGATTGAATTCTCTCTTTAACAGATCAGACCAGGAGATTTAGTGACAATAACAACTTGGATAAAGGGCACATATAGTTATACCCAATTAGAATCCATAGGAGAGGGGAAGAGAGACTGTCACCAGAGCAATAGGTCTCAAGGTGAGGTTTGGGGTGCCTCTAGGAGAGTCCTCAGGTCAAACATATTCCACATGGTCAAAAACTATTTTCTTAGTAACAACTAAGCCATTATGTGCCTTTTTCCTTACACCCTCCACAAGTGAACCATAGTGTTTTCCAGACACTACATGAACTGGCAAGGCACACAAAATTGACTAGGATCTAGTCACCTTCTCTGAAGTCAGACAGTGCAGGACTTTGGAAACATTGAACACAATGCAACATCTAATACTACACCCAATATTGCAAACACAGAGCACATTCTTCATATTTTTTATTATGAAAAGTTATCTTTCATAAAAATGTTAACATAAAATAGGATTCTATTTAAATGAATTAAGGCATATTTTAAAGTGTCTCAGGTTTAACTTCTCATATGGCACAGAGATAACCCAACTAATGGGTCATTTTTAAGCACATAAAGGGACCCTGGGACCAAAAACCTGGAGAGCGACTGCCTGAGACGACGAGGTCTGCACAAGCCAGGCCCGCGCCTCTGTGCCCTGAGGTCTCAGCACCGCAGTGCTGGCTCACAGGAGTGGCATGATATATGCGATTCTAGATGCTGAAGAAATGCCCAGGTGGATAGCACCGGCCATCCATTTAGGTCCATGTCCCCAGAAGCATAATGACACACTCTCAGCTTACCTGAAAATAGTCTGATATGAACGATCCAAGTTCACTCTTCAGCAGCCGCCTGGGGAAAGAGGACACAGTCAGACGGCCCTTGATTGTACAGCTCCCTGTGTCCAGTCCAGGACCAAGACAGTGATGGAGTTCTTACGCACGGCACGGGGCCAAGGCCAGGGTTAAGAAGGGAGGGCACTTCTCTAGGCCCTGGTCATACACCACCAAGATTTTGAGAGAACAGGGGTAGTGGAAATCCTAGACGGGGTCTACTCCTTAGATCACGCTATGACAGACAGTCGATTCACGAGGGCCTCTCCAGGAGATCCTAATTCGAATAGAGTTAGCAGAGGCAGGCCATGGCACCTGTCTTCAAGTGAGGTCAAAAAAAGAAAAAAAAAAAGCCAGAAAGAGAAAGACCACCATTTTGAAACACTCCACATTTGCAGATTTTGTTTGGAAATGCGTTTTTCATACACTCTTCAGTCAAGATTATAAAGTAGCTGGACGTGGGGTGCAATTATTTATTATACCTCCTGTATAAAGAAACTGAGTCTCAGAGAGGTCCCCCAAATAAGTCAATAGCAGAATTAAAATTCAAACCTAAGTCTTCTGCAAATTCAACATCTTTTCCCATAACCCCACCCTATTTTCTTCTCCAAATCCATTGGAGACATTCAACTTGATGCTGTGGTTTGGGTGTTCTGACACCATTCCCTGGGCAACTGACGCAGTCCTTCAAAAGGGCCCACCAAAGGGAGAACAGCCAGCCAGTATCCAGGCATCAAACATTCACTGAGCTGCTCTTCATGTGCTAGAGATTGTTTTAGCACCAGATGTGAAGCAAACACAACAGGCAAGGCCTATTTCAGGAAGCTTCTATTCTTGGGGATGGGAAAGAGCTATGGGTAGACAGCACATTAAATATACTCTCAAGATAATTTCAAAAATTCATGCATACTGAAAATTTTCTTTTTAAATAGGGGTTTTGGTACCAGATAGCCTTCTTATTACAAAAAAAGGGACAATCCCTATTGCTTTTTCTTTCATTTGATCCAAACAAAGCAAGTGAGCTAAAAAACAAGGGTAACTGGTTCCCCTGAACCAGTGAATTCCCTAGGAACTGAACTCCTCATGACTTCAAATGACTTCATTTACTCATCTCACTGGCCATGATTCTTAAAAAGCAAGCCCTCGAGCTTCTGACACACCTACTGGGTATTAACTCTTCCCCCAAACTCGTTCCCACATGTTGCCATAGGAGGAACAGGGAGTTCCAGGAAGCTAGTGTTATGTACAGGATATGGAGAAAAAGGATTGAGACAGAAGAGACATCTATGATCTAAATTTTCTTTTAAGGTTTTATTTATTTATTTTGCGTAGAAGAACTGGGGTGTAGGCCAGAGGTGCAGGGATTGAGAGGATTCACCAGAGACAGAGTGGGGAGCAGAACAGACAGATCTACTGAAACACACTGCTGAGGGGAGCCATGGGCAAGACAGGAGAGGTCTGCTGTGCCATGTGGATCAGCTTGGTTGGGGAATTGAACTCAGGCCATGGTGGTGATAACGCTGAGACTTAGCCCCCTAGGCCACTAGGGAGGTCCTATGATCTAAATTTCTATAATAGAAAGACCCCTGAAGAGCTATAAATGTGTGTCAAGCAAGGGAAATACCTTCCTTTTCCCACAATAGAAAAGTGTGTCCTGTGGACACTGCATTTTGATGTTCAGATCAGCGGGAAGAGCCTGGAAGGCGATCCCACCAGCATAATAATCCAGGGGATTATGCAGAAGTGGGCAAGACTGATAGAGACAGGGGGACCTTTATTAGTCACTGGCCAAGGGCGGTCAATTCATCGCTGCTCTTTGAGGCTAGAGGCATCTCCCTTACAGGAACCAGAAACCTGTGGGCAGCCCTAGCTGGAGACTGAAGAAGGAAGAGGCAAAGAGGTTGCTTCTAACCACAGGAGAGAGAAACAGCTCCTGACGAAGACTTCATGGCTACTGGGAAGTCTCAAACCCATAGATGAAGAAGCCAAGCTGTATCGAAAAGTAAAAAAACATGTCCTCACCACAGACAACTGAACAAAGTTCCCTGAGCAGATCTTGGGTACCCGTAGTGCTGAGAGTACGAACACAGTTATAAGACCAAAGAACACTCTATGGAATTGGTGCCCATGGAATTCACGCTGGGAAAACTGTGCTCCTGAAGATGCTTCAGGTAAAATGGAAATAGAAAGAGGTCAAGGGTAAGGGTAGGCATGAAGGTCAAGAACTAGGGAACCCACCTGGAGCAAGACAGAGGAGGGATCTGGGCAGGTGAAACAAGGGGGCACTGGGGCTGGACATGATTGAACAGGTGATTATTGCCTCCAGGAATGTCGCCATGATGTTCCCCAACTCAGGACACGCAGAGGTCTTGTCTCCTCCCCAGGGAGGCTGCAGCTCCCCAGGAAGGCTGCAGCCTACAGGGAGGGTGCAGGCCCAGCCTTTATGTGACAGCCAGGGCAGCAGCAAGCCACGGCCAGCGCTCTGCAGTGGCCCGGGCAACCAAAGCTTGAGGTAGGAAGCAGGTGATGAAGGGGCACAGCCCAGTAAGAGGACTTGATGCAGGACAAAGGCTTACAAAAAGGACTCTGCAGCTAACTCTAGTAAAAAGAACTCGAGGGCAACAAGGTGCAGACGGATGGGAAAGAAAGAACATGCAGAGGTGCTTCCACCACGTGACCCGAGTCCTTTACCGAGCAGGGGGCAGATACAGGGGTGGGAATCCGCTTTATAAACTTTAAACCTAATGAACTAGAACCAGTGTTGTTAAGAGAATCACACGGTTGTCCTATTATCAAATCCTGGGTCCCAAACCCTCGCCAGTAGGTATTATTGTTATACAAAATTATCAGAACAGCATAGACTCTGTGTGATCAGATGAGCCAACATTCTACAGCCCTGGGTGGGTAAATTTACCTGGGTGGGTAAATTGCTCTGACCCTCACCGAACTGCAGGGCGATGAAGGTGCTCAGGCTTTTGCTCCATTGGCCTCTGTGGCTCTCACCTGCAGCCTGGAATGCAGGAGGCACTTGGGAGCGTGGGCTTGGGGTGCACATGCCTGATGGTGGGCACCTGGAGTGTGGTGTGGGCATGCGTAAGGTGGAACACATGAGTTTGGAGGCTGAGCATATAAGGGTGGCGTCACAGAGGATGGGTGCAGTGGAGAGTGGCAGAGAACAGCTGTGAGGGGAAAGAGCATATAGGGATTTGCAGGGAGCCCAAGAAGCTGTCTCCCTGCTGGCTTGTTTCCCCTAAGCTGTGGGGATGATGCCAAAGAGAACCAACTCCAAGGTTCTCTTTCAGGCTGCCTGAACCGCCGATGAACGTACCCAGCCTGGAATGGCTGAAGAACACAAACCTGATTTCTGTTTGAACATGTTTTGAGTTGGACACAGTCACTGAACATATGGACAGAATTTTCACTGCAGCAAAATATGGGAAACAACAAAGTGTGAACTGATTAATACTCATTAAAAATTAGGGTTCATTCATACAAGGGGATTCTATACAACCATAAAAAAAAGTGAAGAAGTGCTCGAGAGGACCCCAAAGGCTTTACATTACATTGAGTGACAAGAAAACAAAAACAAAATGGAGAACAGGGTGTTAAATCTGCTACCTTGTGAAAAGGGAAGAGAAAAAGAATACATATTTCAATACAGGCAATACCAACAAATTCATTTGTCAAATCTGTTCTTATAACTTACCGTTTTGCAAAGGCTAGACATTTGTGTTCCAACAGGCTCTCTGAACTGAAATATATAGTGCTTTGATTTTTAAATATACAAGCATTTTAAAGCTTATATTAAATGCATTGTGTTTTTCCTCTTCTGCAACTCCCCAGGGAAGGGTTGGAGACGGTTGAAACTGTTGCTGAGAATGAATTAAGGCAAAACAAAACACTGGAGCAAACTTCACTCCCTGTTTACAGACTAGTCTGTGTCCCTCATAGACAGTCCAGGATCCCCAACTGCTTTTCCATATATGGTCTTTATATGAGCAAAAAGAAGTTCTGGAAGAATACCTACAAACTACTGTCAGAATAGTTATGTTTGGGGGTGGGGTGGGAACTGGGTTTCTGGGGTACAGCAGAGGAAGATTCTTCCCTATAGACTTAATTATACATTTACTAATTTTTTTCCCTGGGAATCAAACATACTAATTTCTTTTTAATTTTCTTAGTTAACAAGAACCACCGCCAAGGTTCTCACCGGAGGGCTTGAAGCTCGGGAAAGAGTTGTGGGAGTGAGACCCATCAGGGCGCATCTCAGGGAGCAGGCTGTCAGGGTGATGGGTTCTGACCTGCGATCCAAACCCACCTCAGGCTGGAAACCTGAAAACTGAACCCTGGGGATACAGGCTGAGGGGAGCATAGGGCCGAGCCAAGCAGAGAGGAGAAAGCAGCTGAGTCAGACTGCAAAGCGGATGACAGATCTCACGACTCGGTGTTGACTCTTCTTGCACTTGGTTGGTAAGGAAGGGGTACTTCTGAAAAGCCTACCCTGGTCTTAGCTGAACTGAAAGAAAAGGGATTTTCCCTCCCTCTGTTTTGATCCGTCATTTCCAGGGGAACTCAGCAAAAGGTCCCCTCCAAAAAAAGGAAGGAGCAGCTAATAGAAAACAGAGACCCCATGAATTAATTCAATAAATCACAGCCATTTACTGAAAACCCACTACATGTTACAGACATGGCGCTAGATGCTAGACGGACAAGAGTGGGGACTAGATTTCTCCCTTCTGGGCCTCTCTCACGAGACGCAGGAACCCCATCTTTCCCAAAAACCGAGAGTGAAAGTATCAAGGCAGCAGAGGTACGGAGATCTACACCCACAGAGGGGCGGCTGCCCCGGGACCTTCCTCATTCCCTTTACCAGTTCAGCTTATAAAACACAGGAAGAAAGAAAAGCAGGAGAAAGACTGAGAATAAAAGCACCAGTGGCTCCCTAGATATGGAAGGGATGGAAATCCCGATTTTCCACATGCTTCTTAATGGACACAAAGGTCAGAGTCCACAGCTTGCCTAGGCTCTGTCACCCTTCCCTAGGGCTTCTTCCCTGGAAATGGGAAAGCAATTACTTACTGGAGAAGGAAGAGGGGGAGGAGAGAAAAGAGGAGAGAGAAGGGGGGAGGGACAGGAGGGGAAGAGAGACAGAGAGGAAGATTTTAGGTTTTAAGCCTGCAACAAAACCATAAGGTCATCGTAACAGCTCCAATCCTGATACACAGGGACATTGACTCTAAGAGGTAATGAGCAGAGTGAACAGGCACACAGGATGGAGACCCACGGGCCTGGTAAGGGCGTGGGCCTGGAGGCCTGAAGCCTGTGGCGAGCAGTCACCTTGGTGAGTGAGCTTTGCAGGTTAGTTCCTTATACCTGCTCCCTTGAGTGGAATTTGGAGATCACGAGGACACCTACCTGACAGGACTATCGCAAGGACTAAGCATGTTATTCCCAGAGGGGGAGTTCCCGGCATAGGCCCAGCAGGCCCAGCTTGGCACGTATCCGCCATTGTGATCCCTACCTGGCTGACCTTGAGCCCATGCCCCTGAGGACTCCGTTCTACTCCTTCTCAGCATCTCCCTCAGCCTGGGGCCTGGAATTAAAGTCCCAGGTGAAATTCCAGCCACCTTGATCAAAAGCACAGATTACGTTGGTGGGGTGGGGGCAGAGCCCCGGGGGAAGGGGTTTCAGGACTTGGGGACCTAGGTCAAAGCTACTTCCCTGCTTAAGTAACTCCTGCCTCCTCTGGTCCACATATGAGACTTCCACACCAGGTTTCATCTGAAAAGACAATTTGTTTCCAGTCACCACCATCAGCGGCAGCCATGGAGCTAGATGAAGGAAGTGAGAGACTGAGAGTAATGGGAAGGGAACGCTTACGTGGGACCCAAACCAGAAGGGAAACAGGGCATGAGGTTCAGTCAGAAGCCAAAGGGCCATAATAGGAAAAAATGAGGAAGCACTTGCTGGTCTGTATTATCTCACCCAACCCTCCCTCCCAGGCTGACTGGGTGAGATGCCACCTCAGTTGACAGGATTTCCTGTTTTACACAGGCCTGAGATCTTGCCCCTCACTATCTCGTCAACTTAACTTCCCCCTTCTGTGGGCTTAAAGGTAAGAGACACTCTGGCTGAGAGGCACAGGGATGATGGCGCAGGTAGAGCAGCAGAGGTGACAGAGAAATCACCTGGGTGAAGAGCCATAATGTCCCTCTCACACACCGAAGACACAAGGCAGAAAATCCTCAGAGGATGAGCAGCTTGGCGACAGCTACCGCGGGGCTAAAGTTTAGCCAGAAGAAGTTGGGGTAACCGTATCAGATGTTAAATATTTCTGTGCCATTTGGCAATTAGGGGCTGCCCCTCCACTCCTCCCCTCCACCCTGACCCTTTGGGGTATCCTCACAACTCTGCAGTAGCAGATGGCCTCCAGAGTCCTGTGTCCATCTCTGTAGCTGGTCAGTGCCTGTCTAACCTGATTATTAGGTCACCCACCTCGATTCTGCAAGAGGATATGCTTTAACGAGGCAGCATCTTAAGCAGGAACATATGAGCATGCCCCTTCCTCCCTGACCTTTTCATGGGGACCCATTAGAGGTGGTCTTGTCTCAGGGAAATGCCAGCACTCCCTCACTCTATTACTGTGCTGCAGGGGAAACAATGGAAAGGATGGAAGAAACTGACAAAGTCAGGTATTCAGCTCCTAATACTCTGTCTGTCTGTCTGTCTCTCTCTCTTTCTCTCTTTCTCTCTCTCTCTCTCTCACACGCATGCGCGCGCCCGCGCACATGCACACGCACACACACACACACACACACACACACACGTTATTAGGAAGCTGGCATACAGCTTCTACCATTCTCCAGTAGCTGCACAGGTAGAAATGATCCTCCTTGGGCCTCCCTGGTGGCGCAAGGGGTTAAGTTGCAGCACTATGAAGCTATCCAGAGCCACTGCAGCATGAGTTCAATCCCCGGCCAGGGAGATTCCCACATGGCGCAGCAGACCCTTCCTGCCTCGCCTGCTGCTCCCCTCAGCAGTGCACTTCAGTGGATCTGCCATTTTGGCTCCCCACTCTGGTCTGGTGAATCCTCTCACCCCCACACCTCTGGCCTGCACCCCAGCTTGCATGCATGCATAAATAAATCTTAAAAAATAAAAAGAAATGATCCTCCTTTTGCAGATGACACCACTGATGCTCAGAGCCTTCTCTGGGGCTAGACACTGGTGGGTCCCAACTCAAATTGAGGTCAACTTGAGCATTAGCTTGTGGTCCCCTAGGCCCACAGGGGCAGGTAGATAAGGGGAGAGAGGGAAGTAGCAGGCACAAACAGTGGGGGCACTAGAGCCAGCAGCCAGGCCTCAGCGTTCCCTGACCAGTCTAGACTACGGGCCCAGCATTACCCGATGTGAATGTCTCAGAGAAGCCTGAAATTTTAGAGGAGACGTCAAATTCCTGAACACCATGCAGGCCAACTACTTTGGAGTAAGGCCCTGCAGGGTTCCAATTTGCTATTTCCCTCTAACCACTCTTCCCGGCCAAAATGGTCAGGTCTGTTTCTCTATCGCTGAGGACAAAATATGTCAACACGTAGTCAGGCAGAGACACCTGGACCAAAAAGAGAAGACCTCACGTTAAGCTCTCCCCAACCAGGGTCCTCAGAAGACAATGCCATCTCACCTCAGGATCTGTTCATGAATCTGTGCTGCGGCACATCGAGCTTAATTGTGGACAATGCCAGCCCTGTGTGCCTCTTGCAGCTCACGTACTGTGTTTAAGAACCTGGGAGGCTCAGGTTCAAATCCTAGATCATTTGCTGCACCTCTCTGAGTCTCTGCTTCCTTGTCTGAAAGAGATACAGTGCCTGTCTCTGAGGGTTGGTGAGTTTTAAACGAGTTAGCATACATAAAGCACTTAGAACAGAAGCCAGCATGTGCTGAAGGCAAAGCAAAGGTCTGCTACCATCACTGCATCATGGAACCCCAGACTGGTCTACACAGCCAGCCAGTGGCCTGCATCCCAGGTGTCAGCCTTCTCCTCAGCCACCTGCTGCGGGTCCCCGCACGCTCTGCACACTCCCTTAAAGAGCTGGAAAAATCTGAGGTGGATTTGCCTTCAGGGTTTCAAGGAGCCTGCTGACTCAGAAAGGGGACGTTTATATTCACCCCTGTCAGAAGTCAAGCACAATTCTTGGAACCTCCTCTTTCCCTGAAAATCTCTGGGGTTTCCTTACCACTGCTGACTCCCTCCTAACAAGAACAGAAGCAGGGTGGTTGGAGAGAGAAGGAAAATGTGAGTTTCCTGCCTTAGGCCAGCTGCAGATAACTCATGTCTGGCTTCCGGAAACCCTCTGAGCATTCATTTCTGCACAGAAAAAAATAAAATCCCCCCAGGGAGAAGAAGGCCATGGAGAGTGTACTGGGGAGAAAGCAACATCCTCATTTACTTTTTCCATCTGACCCCTACCTGCTCATCCTTCAGAGTTCAATAGAAGTGTGGTTTTTCTCTCAAATCTAATTGCATGCCCACCTTCCACCCTCCCCAAGCAATCTGTTTCACTGAGGTCCCACTTAAAATCTCCCGGGGTCACTGCTGGCTCAGTTCACTCTCACTCTGTGGGGAGTTTCCTCAGGGCAAGAAGTACCCACCTCAACAGCCATCCTAGAAGAGGACCCAGTACTGGCCCAGTGCTTCACAAACACTCACTGAATAAATGAGTGAAAGAATCAAGGACCCCACCTCTACACACACACACATCAGCCAGTGTGAAGTGTGGTGGAAAAACCTACTTGCCTGGGTTCTTATAAAAAACAGTACCTATAAATCGTAGGCTTCTCCCACTTTTCTAACTTGTCTTGGTCCCATTCAATCAGTAGGACAGTTGGCTGGAAACGTTTGGGAAGCATGTGCTTTTGTGTCAGAGTTTGGCCACTTTTGTTCTTGGAAGAGCTCATGAAACCTGAACTTCTAAGCCAGGCAGGTCTCCACTGCAAAATGCCAGGACTGAGGCTAGAGAGGGCTGTTAAAAACCACATCCATCCCCATGGAGAATTTAACCCCAAGAAGACACTCAGGGCCAGTACAAAGTTAGGGCAGGCAGGAGTGTGGATTGTGACAACCAGGATTATCCTAGACTATGTCTACTTTTCCTCCTCTTTTACAATTTTTTTAAGTTAAAGTAATATTTGGTTTATAATACTATATGATTCAGAAATATAGGAGCCTACCTCTTTAGATGCATGCTCCCATACCCAGTCCACCAACAAGGCACCCATAGTCCTCCACTCATCCACTGGGCCCCCTCCTCACCTTCTTCTTTGCCCTCTCCTTCCCCCTTTAGTAAAAGGATATTTTCTTGCCTTGCAAATCCTACTATTTAAGTGGTTTCAATAGAAAACATTGATGTATGGTCTGCATGTGGACAGAACATGTACCCTGACTTTTATTTGGGGAAAATTTGCTGCCTTATTGAGGTGTGACATTCCTAATGATCTAACAAAGTGTTTAGAATTTGACAGTCCTTAGTCCAAAGTTATTCCTCATAGCTACTCCAGTCTACCTGCTAAAACTTAAACTAGAGTTCATTTTCAAGGACATGTCTCAGAAGAAAGGAGCAACCGCTTGCAAGCCTACATTTTGGGGCCCATTTAGGACTCCTACTTCCTAGTCATCCTTTGTATATGGCTTTGGTTTAAATGAACCCCCGCTTCCTGAGCATATATACTAACTCCACTGTTCTAAAGATAGCCAGGGCTGGGGAAGGTGACCCAGAGAAAGCTCATTTAGTCTTTGACACTGGACATGGATAATCCATCAAAGTTTATTATGGCTTGGCTTGAGCAGAATGGAGAACCGAGAAACTCATTTCCTCTTGTTCTTTTCTCTGCGGAAAAGGAGGAACAGCTGGATCTCCTTGGAAGAACTTAGCCTCACCCAAGCTTTGAATCCAGCACATTCTTGGAGGAGTCTGTCCCAGACCTCTTTAGCTCAAAGTGAGCTCACCTCATCCAAACTGCTAGAGAATCTTTATTCAGTATTGTTCATGGGACAATTCATCACACTGACTGCCAAGCACAGGACACGCCCATCACTTATCACTTTATCGTTGCTGAATTTTCACAATAATAGGAATAATGACGACTCACATATTTTATACTCTGGGTCCTGTGCTAATGATGTTTTTAGCATTATCTCAGTCCTCCCAACCACCATGAGGTGGACGGTATTACTATCCACATTTTATAAAACAAAAAACAAGTTTGTGAAAAAACAAAGTAATTCACCCAAGGTCACAGTCTAATCTTGATCCCCAGTTACTCTGACTCCAGCAGCTACTCTCTTATTGCTCACAAAACTGTCACAACTGATTGATAGTGAAAATAACCTAGTCTTCTCCACATCTACTACTCTACATTCCTGCCATCCTGTGCCCCTCTCTCATGGACACACCTTCCCCACTCATCATGCCTCACCCTGTTGGGTTTACCAATCTACAAAGCAAACAGACCTTTCAAAAGAAAAAAGCAGGGACAATCTAAACCCAACTGTCCATTCGCGTATAACCAGGGAGTAGCGGCATGTCCTTTTGGCATTTTAATTATTGAAGCAAGAACAGCTGTGTTTATTTTCACATAGACACTTGCAGATGTGGGCACACATGGGGTGAGCTTGCTTCACTCAACTTGGGACCACCACGTCAAATATGTGCCTAGGATCGTTTTCATGTTCTCAGTTACACTCTGTGTCTCTGAAGTGAGAAAGCCCGTGTCCATTCTAACCATCATCCTAAGGAAGGTTGGACGATGGAAGGTCCAGAATCATGGGTAATAGAAGATCTGGTTTTTGAAAGCTTTGACTTATTCTGGGCTCAATTCATAGCTGAGCAATTATATTGCAAACCAGAACCATAGACATAGAGAAGGACAGCCAGTAGCCCCCTAAAGCCCGACACTGGAAAGGAGGATTCAGGGAGTATCGTGCTCCTCATTTAGGTGTGAAGAATCACAGCACAGGATGAGAGGTGGGGCCCTAGAGGCCTCAGGAGAGGAATGATGACAGCAGAAAGATCAAGACCATCAACTTAACCCTTCCTCTGACCTAAAACCTCTCTCTTTGACACCTCACTATAGTATAAAGAACACAGGCACTGCTATGGACTAAACTGTGTAATTATGTGCCCCGCAAATTCATATGTTAAAGCCCTACTCCCCATGTGAAGGTAGCCTGGAGACAGGGCCCTTAGGAGGTCACTGAGTTTGGTCATGAAGGAGGGGCCATCAGGGATGGCATTAGTGAGCTTACAAGAAGGGACACCAGAGAGCTTGCTGGAAGAGAGCCTTCACCAGGCGTCACACCTGCCTACACCTGGGCCTCAGACTCACTGGCTTTCAGAACAGTGAGAAATAAACATAGACTGTTAAAGCCAACTAGTCTGTCGTATTTGTTACAGCAGCCTGAGCAAACTAATACCAATGTGTAAGTCACACAGGAGTTCAAATTCCAACTCCACTGTTTTTGGCTGGATGGTTCTTGAACATTCATCTGCTGAGAACAATGTTCCTCTAATGACTGAGGGGTGTCTAGTATGTACATGTAGGAGAAGGGTAGCCATGCATTTCCCAGCACCTTCATCCACATTAGCTCCCTTCTCCAACACCCACACTCTAGTCTGAGTGCTAGAATCTGGGACATGCCACGCCCTATCAGCTGATCTTTTAAAATTCACCCCGTAGATGCATTTTTGTTGGCCTAGACCAATGTTTGGAGAAATGTGGATTACTTATCAACATAAAAGATGAGGAAATTTCACATAAAAGCCCCAACTTCCAGTTTTTCTTGAGAAATAAAATAAATTCTGCATTCTGACAGGGTAACCTCCCTTGGTTGGCTTTGCCATCAACCACCCAGGCCAGGCCCACCCACTTAGAAGACTTGCTTGGCACCTGCAGGCTTCTGAGTTAGCACCTCTGGGTTCACAAGGCTGGTGAAATCTGGTATGGACTATCCCTTCCTAACTGCACAGAACAAAGATTTTGAAGTACAGTTTCAGGATTAGTTTCCTGAAGTGAGGAACAATCTGCCCGTTCCGGACTCGCTGTTTTATTTATTTTTACTTCATTGTGAGCAAAAGAAACCTTATTCAGGACGGAATCTTAGTTCTTGGAGTAAAACTGAGCTTTTGCAACTCGGGGGTTGGCCGACCCCGCTTTGCCCCTGTCACTCAGCCTCTTGAGGCCTCGGTTTCTTCCTCTGTAAAAGGAGGCTTTGGGTTAGACGATCCCTACTGTCTCTTTCCATATCTGTTTGAATATTACATGAAATTCAAGCACATGGGTAGAAATTCAACACAACTGTGTTTACTTCTGAGGTCTAAAGATTTTTTTTTAAATATATATTTTTATTGTTATTTATGTCTTTTACATTTTGTATTCCCCTTGGGTAGCCCACCACCAATCCAAAAGGATACATGCACCCGTATGTTCATTGTGGCACTGTTCACAATAGCAAAGGTATGGAAGCAACCCAGATGCCCAAAAATAGATGATTGGATCAAGAAGATGTGATACATATACACAATGGAATACTATTCAGCATTCAAAGAAGATAAACACATGCAATTTGCAGCGGCCTAAAGATTTTAATGAAAGCAGAGCTCTTAAAACACCTCATTGACCGTTAACACAGGTCTTAACTAAATGTAAACAGAATCCACATAATGGCCTTGTTTATTGTTCTGCCCGCTCCAGGGCTGGGCCTTTCGCCTTGATGTTCTCTACTTAACACACCAGCAAGGAATGAACACCAGGGCATTAAATAACCTGATGTTCAACCTCCTGTCCCCAGGAGACCCTAGTGTTTGGAATGCTGCCTGCCTCTCTGCCCTCGTTTCACCAAAACACTCAGATATTTATTACAGATTAATGTATGAAAAGCTGACACAACCCTACTGGGAAAGTTCTGAAGACAATAAACTTCCTAAAAACCATGTCTAATTGAGGGTTACATTCTCAAAACCTAATACTAATGGCAACACAACGCAGATATTGATAAGCGCTATCAGCACAAGTACTTAGCATGTTCCAATCTTGTCCTAAGAGATTCCTTGTATAATAACCCATTTTTCACAAGAATCTTATGGAATTAGGTGCATTTACCCTCTCTGTTTTTAAATACGAGGAAACCAAATCACAAAGAAGTTGGTAAGTTACATAGTAAAAAAAGGAGAACAATAAAACCCCATGCAGTCTGGTTCCAACACTAAGCCACCTTGCGTAACATGCTGCCTAATGGTTAAACGGGGTACAGAAATGTTTATAGGATCAATGGGCTACCAGCTATCCACCCTGTACCACTGGCACCCCCTCCTCCGCCACACATATTCTCTATACATGAATAAATGGATGAATCCTTTTTGGAGCAGAGGTCTAGACAAGATGAGGGTCTCAGAACTTAACAGCCATAAGGGCAAGAGAAAAGCCAACAGAAGAAGCAAGGAGAACCAGGTTGGAAAAAAATCCTTAAGACAAGGCTGCTGGGGGGGTGGCCCCCTCTGCCCCAGCTCAGGGAGAGATGGCCCCTGGCCTGGCCAGACACGTACCTGATGTTTTCGTTCAGTGCATAGAGCTCATTGCTTTGCAGACCACCCCCTTTGAAGACGTTGATCACGGCCGTCTGGACGCTGTGGGGAAGCAGAAATGACCCCTTGTTAGAGGATCTGCCTCCTGGGGCCATCTCAACAAACAGCTCAGGGCTGAAGGCGGGTGGGAGGGCCAGGAAGCCTGTGGCACAAACACGGCCACAATTTCCATCCATGGAATCCTTCACTTCCTCCTCAGGGTCCTTGGGGAGGAAGGAAGACAAAAGCCCCCCCAGTAACCCCTGTCCCTCCACTTTCTCACAGGCAAACTGTCTTCCTCCCTGGCCTTGCTGGCAGCTGGGCTGGAGAGCGGCAATAACAAAGGCAGGCAGTGGGGTCTGATCTTAGGAAACGGCATGGCCAGCGCCACTGGGCCCGGACAAACCCAAATGGTGCTGCTGCGAGCAGCTGCTGGCCTGTGACTGAAGTTCTTCCACCTGGGAATGACCGTCTTCACTCGTAGCCTGGAGGCCGGAGGCTAGTAGGAAATAATGCACTGCCTTTTTAATAGTTTCCTTGGAGGAGCTTCACAGAAGCTGGCCTCACTTGCCCCTTTCACTCCCACTCCTGAGAGGTGTACAGGCAGTCGGATCAGTCCTGGAGGAGTCACAGGTTTGGGCCGGAACCCCAGCCCAAAGCTTCAGCAAGCCACTGATTACACTCTTGTCTTTACCAAGGGTCCTTGCTCTTTTCTAAAGAACAAGGATTCATTTACCACCCAAACATTTCAGAGCCCTCTCCCCATTCCTGTCAGGAGTGGCACATTCCATGTCCATTCATTGAGGAAACTCATAATAATCCAAACTATAAAGAATTCAGTGATGTTTTGAAATGATGCATCCAATTTATCCAAAGAGTAACTGCATAGATTTGAAAAATAATAACCCACAGTAGTGACAGACATAGTATTAATTCAGTCTCAACTCAATGCGAGGTGTACAAAAGGCCAGCTGGACTCCTCACAAAACCTCTGTGTCTCCTTTCCCAACCACCTTGGCTCATAGGTACTGCTAATCCCTGGTTTGGGCCAGCTGATTGAGCTTTTCACAGATACAAGTCTTATCTTCCCCAGTAGGTAATAGGTTACTTGGGATTACTGACATGGCCACACTCTCGGGGTCTGGTAGCGTGGGGTCTGATTAATGAGCATGAACAATAACTGTGAGGTCCACTCCATCCGTCCCGGTTGGTTAACTGCCTCTGATAGCCCAGAGGCCCCAGCCATCCATTTCCCTCTAGTAAGTCTAGGAAGGCTGATGGACACATTCTTGGCAGGGACCCCCTCTCTTCATCAGTGGTCCCTATATCGGGACCCTTTAAGGCAGACATCTCAGCGGAGCAAAGCCAAGCCAGTCCCCAGCCGCTGGGGACCCTCCTCTCCACAGCCAGTGCCTCCCTTACCTGTTCCAGGCTGAGTTAGAGCTCAGCTGCAGAGCCTGCCGTGTGGCTTGAAATCGGGGCAGATCGCTGAGCACCGGGGAGCTCATGAAGCGAGGCCTGGGCCTGCGGAAGGAGCCCATCTTGTGGAACTCAACAGGCAGGCTGGGAGAGAAGCCGCGGGTCATAAGTCCAGGTGAGGGAGCAGCTTCTACTCTGGACCAGACTGCTCACGTCAAGTACACGGCTTCTCCCAGGGGTGCCTTCTGGTCCTCAGGCTTTCTTAAAACCACAGGTTTAGCCAACTCCTGAAAAGAGAGAACAGCCTGTATTGAAAACTGGGCTGAGCAGACCACATCTTGGAAGAAATTGGCTGAGACACCTAAGAGAGACTTGAGGATAGTTAACACGTCTCTTTTTTGGTTATGATAATGTGGTCACCCCAAAGGGGAGGGCAGTGGCAAGGGGGTCAGAATGAGGTCAGTCTTAGAGAAAAATGATTTCTAAGTTCTGCTTGACTGTGGCTCTCAGGCATGCCAGCAAAGTTTGGGAACTGGCTGAGTTTCTGTCAACCCCACAAAACTGTGCATTAAGAGACAGCATTTACAAAAGATGCCTCAAGACCACAAGAACTTCTTGTCTAAGCATAGAAGACCTTCGTGACATGCCCTGACCACAGCAGCCTGTGTATATCAGGAGAGCTTAACAATGGGGACACATCCTGAAAACATTGTTAGGTGATTCCGTCTCTGTGTGAACGTCACAGAGTGTAATTATACAACCTGAGGCAGAAAGGCGTACCGCACACCCAAGCTGGACGGTGCAGGCACTGGGCCCACCACCATGGACGGAGGCCTCACCAGGGGAGCCAGGACCGTATTTCCCAAAGAATCAGTGTTTCTTCACTCAGGCGTCACTCACCATCCCTCACCTGCCGTGTGTATTCATTCCATCAGAACCTATTTATTGAGTGCTTGCTATTTATTAACAACTTTTTAACCATTTCTAAGACCTAGTCCTTGCCCTCAAGAGTCCTATGGGTTACCTAGAAGTAACTGTCAGTTTGTGTATTCATCCACACTGAATACTCAGTAAGCACCTATATGCACCAGGTGCTCGCTTAGGTGCTGGAGATACAAGCGTGCCCAGCTGACTGTGGCCTCTGCCCTATGAAGCTGACAACCAGCAGGCCTATGCCCTCTCTCAGGCTTTCTGACTGTATCTAAGCGTCTCTTGCCCAGAATTCCCTTCCTTTTCATCTCTGCTTATCTAAATCCAACTCACCCTGTAGGGTTGAGTTCAAGGGTACTGTATACTGTATACTCAAGGATATCTCTGAGCAGTTCCTGGGAGGCTTTATGGTTTTGTGGTTAAAGGCAGTGGCTTTGCAATGAACATGGGTTCCATCTTAGTAAGGGCACTCCCAAGGGTGGCGACTTAGGGCACCCAAGTTGAGAGCAGGGCTGGGGAGAGGTGGAGTGAGCCGGTGGGGCCCGCCCAGCAGGCAGCAGAGCCGTGCCCTCCAGCCTCACTCTCTCCATGTAGACCCATCTCTTCCTTCCTCAGCACCTCCGGACCTATCGGTTCCATCTCTCACTCTTCAGTGACTCTAAATCTAAATGGATGGCTTAAAGTGAGTTTTGGAGCTGGTCAGTACAAAGGACAAAAGGAACCACGACCAAAGCAACAGGGTTTAGGATTTAGCCCAGAGCCAGTCTCTCACCACTAGCTCCGCTAAATCCCAGAAACCAGCGCTGAAAGGAAAGGATGTGTTCCAGGCACACATACCAACCTTCAGGGAGCAGGGGGTAGGCTTTATGGTCCCTATTCTAGCCACCTCCAAATTAAACACAGGAATGAGATTCCTAGGACAGACCCCAAGGCAATCCAGGAGAGGCGTGTGAGGTGCTTAGCAGCTGTCCAGAAACAATGGCACCTTGACAAGGAAGTTGGAAGATGAAGAGCTGAAAAAGGAACAGCTTGTCCCACCTCTTACACTTTTCTTCAAGGAAAGCAAACTTGTGTGCCATTTTCTTTTACAGATATCTGCCCTTTCACCCCATGCTCAGAATGAGCCCATAGGGAGGGAAGTATGTCCACATGTGCCGGAAACTACAATAATCCTGCTCAGTTTCTGAGGGTCCCGATAACACAAGTGCCACTGGAATTCAGAAAGGTCGATGCCAATCAATGACGGAGGCTGAGAAGTCATAAAACCACGGAAGCCCCTCAGCAACCTTAAACTGCTGGTTTTGGAATTTATCTTACTCAGTAAAGGTCACACTATTCAGATATATCCATTCCACTGCCCTTCTTTAAATGGGCCTGCTTAGTGCAATTCAGCTGTGGAATAACAGGATATTAACTCCTTTTACGAGGATCCTAAACTTGAGGTGATGGAGCTGCTGCCCACGTGATGGCACTTGCACAGGGAAACAGAAAGGATCATTCCAGGTGTTCACCCTCCGGCTTCCGTCAGGAACAACCACTCCTGGGGAGGAGGCCGTGTGGCACAGAGGACCCCAACCCTTCCACTTGTCAGTTAGCACCCCCACTCCAAGCTGTGTGTGCAACCAGCCAGGTACTGCCCCACCCCATGCAGTCCCTTTTAAATAAGGGTCACGTTCAGTGAAAAGGACCGTGACTGTCGCTCTCGTGGGCTCTGACCAGCCGCAGGGTAAACACACCACGAGCGGCTGCGTCTCACTCCATTTTTGCCACCACCTCAGAGCCCAATAAGCTGAAGACAATCCAAAACTGTCCTTGTAACCGCCAGTCCTCATTCTGTAGAGAGCCTGGAGGCCACCCCAGAGCACCAGGGAGGGGAAGCTTCTGAAGGTGCTGACAAGAGAGGCCTTAAGGGAAAAGCAGAGGCACTTGCATGCGCCTGCGGTAGTGCAGGCCCCTCAGGCACAGCCTCATCCTGATCTACAAACGACAAGTCAGAAAAGGGTAAGATGGGACCCCCAAGTGAGCTAAGGCAGGTCCCTGTTTATAGGGGATGAAAGTGAAGTCCATGGGGACAGGGAAGCTTGCCCTGTGTCTCTGAGGTAGGAGACACTAGGCCACTCTGCAAACTCCCGGAAGTCAGACATGGAGCTTACAGATGTCTGTATCCTCAAGCATCAGCCCACTGCTTAAGATAAAGGTGAAGGCAAGGATAGGAACTAAGCTGGCATCAGCTGCCTCTTATCAAGGTGCCACCTGCTGTCACAGCAGGCAAACTTACTCAACCCTCACAAAACCCCATTTGAAGATCAGAAAAGTTAAGTGACCTGCCAGAAGTCACATAGCTAATAAGTGGCAAATCACTGACTGGTGCCTACATGAGTCTAATTCCACAGCCCACCCCCATTTACCATCCTACCAAACTGGCTCAGAAAACCAGAATCAGAATCAAAGTTACTCAGTCAGGAACATCCAGTTATGCAATTTCATATAAAAATGTAAGTCTCATGCCCCAAAGATAGATAAACTGGCATAAAGAACTCCCTTGGCCACATTAGATAAGGACAAGAGGAGCAGTGAGAAGGGATGAAAGGAGAAAGTACAGAACAACTTACTTAGACCTCCTTCTTTCTAGCTATGTGACCTTGGGCAAATGACTTGGCCTCTTTGAGGCTTAATCCTCTCCTACAAGAAATGAGCATGCTAACACTGAGTGCCACAGGGTTGTATGAGGATAAATGAGTACATATTTGTAAAGCACTTATAAAGGACAGTGTCTTGGCAAACAGCACATGCTATGTAAGAGCTTGCTAAATAAATAAAATAACATATTATTTCAAACTCTCTTAGCAATGACAGCAGTGGGAGTACCGCAGTCCTTTACTCTGCTTCTGGCAACCTCAGCAACATCTGGAAAATCCCCACACTGGAGACGGCAAGGCCTCTGAGCCCCCAAAGTGATCACAATACATTGGGCCTTGCCTCCTCTGGCCTTGGGTTAATCATGACACTATTTACTGACCCTTCACCTTTGTGTAGCATGTTCATCAGTTTCAGAGCGTTTTCCCACACATCAACACACTTCCACAGCTTATCCTCAGCCTACAAGGAAGGGAGAGTAGAGATTCTGTCAGATTAGGGAGCTGAAGCCTGAGCAGGCTGTGACTTGGCCAAGGCTGGAAAGTTGATAGGTCAGGGAACCCGACCTGGCTGTAAGTCTCCAACCTCCAAGCCGAGTTGGCTATAGGTTTCCTGCCAAGTGATTCTTTTTTCTTCCTATATATTTTCAAATATTTTCATCATGCAATATACTTAAAAAGGAGTATATACATACACATAAACACACACATCTTACATAATGATAATAAACTATTGCCTGCTAAATAGCATGTTGTCTTGGAAACTGCCTGTTTCTGATAATAGCATACTGGCCTACTTATCATAAAAATGTAAATGTTTACATAAATCTATAGCATGCAAAGCAAAAGGCCTCCTTCTGGCACTTAAAGGTGGAAGAAGCTCGGCCCAGACTCCCTGAGATGACAGAAATATTCTAGCTGTACAGTGCAGTAGCCACCAGCTGTATGTGGCCACTGAGACCTCGAAATGTGCGTAGCACCGCTGAGGAACTGAATTTTAATTTAATGTAATTCAAATTTAATTTTTACTAGCCATGCACATGCACACACACAATCCTTTACCCAAAAAAGGAGTAGTTTTTTCTTTCCTCATACTCATGGCCATCTTCCCATACCATTAAATATTCATCTGCGTCATTCTTTTTCACAGTTTCTTAATTTCCATTTAGGGGACACTACACTTGATAAAACTGGTCCCTTAAGACTGTATATTTCTATAGTTCTCAGGTTTTTGTAACTGCAAAGAATGAGTATATCTACCAGTGTTAGGGGCCACGTAATCATTTCTGCAGGAGACATTCTCAGCAGTGGAACTGCTGGGTCCAAGGGCCTGCTCACTCACAGTTAGTTTCATCCTGAGACTCAGATACCCACCCCACTGCAGCCCAGAACCAGCACTACAGGAAAGGAGCTGAGAAGCAGCAGGCCTGCAACTCGGAAGGACGGGTGCCCACGAGGGACCCGGGAGTCACACAGAGCCTGCAATCAGTGCTCCTCCTGCCAGGCACCGACTGTGGTAGGCAGAAACTGGCCCTCCTAAGACACATTCACTTCTTTGGTCCCAAACCTGGAATGTTACCTTAAATGGGAAAAGATGTGGTTAAGTTTAAAGAACTTAAAAGAGTTTACCCTGGATTATCCAGGTGGACCCATAAATACAACCACATGTGTCCTTATAAGGAGGATGCAGAGGGAGACTGAAGACAGAAGAGGAGACAACGGCACACACTGAAGAGGTGATGTGAAAACACACAGAACTTGGAGTGGTGCGGCCACAAGCTAAGGAATGCCAGCAACCACCAGAAGAAGCTGGAAGAGGAAAGAAAAGACTCTCCCGCACCCCAGCCCCCAGGCTCTGGAGGGAGTATGAACCTCTGACACCTTGATTCTGAACTTTTGGCCTTCAGAAATTTGAAAGAATAAGTGTCTGTTGCTTTAGGTTATCAAGCTGGTGGTAGTTTGTTATAGCAGCCTCAAGAAAGGAGTACAGTCACTGTGACCTTGGACCCCTCCGTACTGCAGTCTCTAGCTCTGAAAAATGGGAACAAGAAGAGTTACCTCGGAGGACTAATGTGATGCTGAGAAAGATCGCCTCTGAAGAGCCAGCTCAGTCCCAGGACCATGTGTGTGTGCCCCAGACGCTGGTGCAGCTTCAGATCAAAGGTGCCGGAGGCCGGCTTGAGGTCACCCTCACTATGTGTGACCTGGCAGGTGACTTAGGACTGGTATGAGGAATGGATGGGATGATTCAAATAAGGCTCAAGATCATCCTCGTATGCAGTAAGTACTTGATAAATACAACCTGTTGTTTATTTTTATTACCACCAGCACAGTATTAGTCAGCTCCATAAACAAATACCACACACTGGATGACTTAACAACAGAAATTTATTTTCTCACCGTTCTGAGGCTGAAAGTCCAAGATCAAGGGCTTGACAGGTTTGTTTTCTCCCCTTGACTTGTAGGTGACCGCTCATCACTAAGTCCTCACATGGCCTTCCCTTCGCAGACGTGATGCTTGTCTATGTGCAAATTCCCTCCTCTTCTAAGGACATCAGATTCATTTTAACTTTGTCCCCTCTTTAAAGGCCCTATCTCCACATACAATCACATTATGAGGTATGGCGGGGCTAGGTCTTCAATATATGAAGTTCAGGGTGGACACGATTCAGCTCCCAGCCACCACCATCATAACAAAAAGGTCATCAAGTGTCTCTGAGTTAAAAAACAAACAAACAAACAAACAAAAAAACCCCATCATATTCTCTTCTGAGGGACCTTTGAGAAAAAGGTGCTTTGAAAATGATTTAGATGGTTATGTTTGGGGGGCTCAAAGGGTGCACTTCAGTCATCTGCCAAGTTGGGTCCTGTGCTGGTCCCAGGGTGACTGGTCTTGCTCTCCCAGGTTCAACTCACCGGAGTTTCTTTGGAAACCTCCACACTCAGGACCCGGAATATGTTTCTGGGAGAGGAAGAATGTGGTGTCTCACTTTCTCCTCCAGCTGCCAGGGAAGGGGTCACCATCCAGGGCCACGGGGAAGAAAAGGGCACTTAGGGGAAAACGCAAGTGGATTCCACTAAAGCGCCAATATAGATGCTGAAAAGGGAAGTCAAATCTTGGTACAACTTAGAATTACAGAAGTGGGTGGCTTACAAGGGCTCTGAGGCTTCCAGGAAAAGCCATTCTGAGAGTATCCCATTCAAAGAAAACTAAGCACAGTGATGTGACTGCCCAGAAAACCAGAGGCAGTTCCCAGGGAAACCAGAGGGACAGTCCACCTTCCTGTCGCTCAGCTGGCCCAGCACAGAACTTCTTCTCTGGGGCATGAGCACAGAAACCAAGAGCTGGATTTAGATACTGTCATTTAATTCTATCAACCCCGTCTCTCTCTTTTTTATAAACATCCTTGCTTATTTTTTCATAATGTACGATTTCTCCCCTTAGGTGCGGTCATCATAGTTTTCCCACCGAGGGGTCTCAGATTGAAGGTCTCAGATTGAAGGTCTGCTTTCAAGGGTCTTACAGTTGGTCTTGTCTGATTGTGGTTTCTCTAGATTCCACACATAAGTGAAACCATCCAGCATGTATCTTTCTCCTTCTGGCTCATTTTACTTAGAATAATTCCTTCTAGCTCCATTCATGTTGTTGCAAGGGCATGAGTTTATCTTTTTTGATTGCTGAGTAGTATTCCATTGCGTATATAGACCACATCTTCTTGATCTATTCATCTGTTCAGGGGCATTTAGGCTGTTTCCGTATCTTAGCTATTATAAATAGTGCTGCAATAAACATAGGGGTGCAGGTTTCCTTTCAAATTAGTGTTTTTGTGGTCTTTAGGTAGATACCTAGGAGTGGAATTGCTGGGTCATATGGTAGATGCATTTTTAATCTTTTGAGGTATCTAACTACAGTCAGAATGCTTTTATAAAGATGACAATGATGATGACAAAAGGACGTTTTCCAGAGTTCCAACTATGGAGCAAGCACATGACACATGTTCTCTCAGTCTTATTAAAGCGCATTGGGGTGGGGAGGGCTTTAATCAAAAAGACTTTAAATGAAATAGATTAGAAAATATCAGCGTGCTATGCATTTTGGGGAAATGTGTATATCCCATGTGTACTTGTATACTGAGTTGAAACATATTGTATACTGCATATTGTACATAACACTCAAAAACCCTGCCTGCTATTACCATGCCCATCTTACAGAGACAGAAATGGAGGTGCCATGTGTTTAACTTGTCTAAGGTGACGTGGTTATGAGAGGAGGTGCTAGCACAAGAATACAACCACCAGAGCCCACTGCCCTCACATCATCCTGTTGCTTCAATATCTTCAAAGGTTCTGCACAGTTCTTAGAACAGAGCCCCCAATCCCTTCCTCACACCCTTAACCTATCACCACTCTGCACACCAGTGCACTGGTCTCCATTCCTTTCAACACTACCGCCCGCGCCTGCCCCCGCCCCAGGCCCCTCACACATGCTGTGTTCTCTGTGTGAAATACTTCCCATCCACTCCTCCAGGCTCAAAGTTACACACCCTCAATCACCTGTCCTTTTCTTGCTCAGAGAGATCTTCCTCCCCATTCACAACTGATTAGGTTACCTTACCCTACAGGTACCTGCTACCTCCTTGATACTCTGGTCACAATTTAACTCAATGAAGGGAAGACCGAATTATCTGTTGTTGTTTTTGTGATGTTCCTAACACTGGTATCCTCTAGGAAAGGGCAGAGATCATCTCACTCTTATTTCAGGTGTACCTGTAGGGCTTAGTCTAGTGTAGGAATCCCACAGATATTTGATGAGGAAATGATCCAGACAGCTAACAGCCACTACTGCTGAAGACACAGGAACTGGACTAAGTGTCAGTACAGAATACAGACACCTAAAGTTACAGAGGACTCTACCATATGAAAACATCCTGGCATGGGAATATGAAAAGGCTGGATTCAAACTCAATTTATTCAAACTCTACAATTTATTAGCTGGGTGCTCTGGGCAAGATACCCAACCTTTCTGAATCTGTCAAATGGTTATGACATATTCCAACACTGGTAAGATTAAATGAGATAACCTAGATCACTCCCTGGCCCATCGTGGGGCTTCCAAATATTGTAGTTAGTATTAATACTTTTGTAAAATACCGTGTTCTTCAAAAAAAACCTCATAGGCTCCACAAAACGGCAGATACACAGCTAGGGTGTGGGGCAATAGGCACTCTCACACATTGCTGAATGGGAATCAGTCGGGGGCAGCTTCTACAAAGGGAAATTTGCTAAGGCCTACCAAAATGACAAAATTTGTACCCTCTGACCCAGCAATTTTACTTCCAGGAATTTTACCCCAGGCATGCAAGTGACATGTGACAAGGATTTTCACTATAGCTTTCTTCGTAACAGCAGTGGGGTGGAAATAACCTACATGTTCAGCAACCAAGGACCGGCCATGTGAACTGCAGATGCTTTATGCTGGGACCCCGAGCAGCTCTAAGAAGGAAGAAGAAAGCTCTGCTATACTGCTGAGGAGCTCTCTGAGGGATATGCTGAGTGACAGTGTATTAAACCTCTAAAGCAGACCTGTGTATGTACTATGCTACCATCTACGTAAGAAAGATGGAAAGGAACACTGACATATTCATTACATGTGTGGAAAATATCTCTGGAAGGACAAATCAGAAACTGGTAACCCTTAGGAAAGGTGGGTGGCAAGTACCTAGCGGGGAAGACTTTTCCCTATAAACCCTTTCGAGTTTTGAAACATGAGAATGTAGTACTTATTCAAATAATTAAGTAGATAATTGTGACCCCCAGTCCTCCCCTCAAACACAAAGACATAAAATAAAGGTTTTATGATAGTGCAACGTCATTCAGCTGTTTGGAGGAAGTCGGGATTCAAACTCAGCTTCTAGACCCAAATGCAGTGTTCTATCAATTATCGACCACTCATTCATCCATCCATTTCATTCATTCAATACAAGTTTATTTATTCGGCACTGACACTACAATAGGCGTTACCCTGCATAGGGACACATGGGCCAGAAGACAAACTCTAGTAAGAAAAGAAGATGAAAGGAAGACCCAATTTATTTCCTTCCTTTGCACATGTATTACATACTAGGCAAAAGGGCCACGCCTGGGACATCACAATCCATGCCCAGGATACAGAAGGCAGTCACTACTCAATCCAGTCTGGTTTTTGCCATTTCAGAATGTAAGTCTGCTTTTGCCAGACCTGATTTTCCCAAGAGAAGCCCCAAATGAAGATTTTTTTTTTAAAGATTTATTTATTTATACATACAAGCTGGGGTAGAGGCCAGAGGCGTGGGGCGGCGAGAGGGTTCACCAGAGACAGAGTGGGGAGCAGAACAGGCAGATCAGAAATACACTGCTGAGGGGAGCAGCGGGCGAGGCAGGAGAGGTCTGCCGCGCCATGTGGGATTCTCCCTGGCTGGGCGTCGAACTCGCATCGCGCACTGCCGACAGCTCCACAGCGCAGCGCTCAACCGCCGCGCCACCAGGGAGGCCCCCCAAATGAAGATTTTAAAAAACATGACATCACCAGATTAGTGATTGTTGGCAATTAATTCATGACGCTGACTATGGGGCTCAACCTGTAGGCTTGTGACCTTAATTTCATCTCAGCACAGTCTGACCACCAGTCTTCTCACACCTTTTACCCAAGACTTAAGCCAGGAGTAATATACGCCTACACGAACCATTCACTGTGGCCTTGGGCAAGTCCCAGGTCTGCTGACCTATCAGTTAATTAATAGCCTGGCCTAGAGGATGGCTACGATTCACAGCATCACCAGCTATGCATTTCACCCCTACTAGGTGGGGATTAGACTCTAAGACAGCACAAACCCAGAATAGCCCTCAGCTGATCCTTCAGCCCCTACCTATCACATCATCTAGTTGGCCGGTCTCGTAACTAACCAGCTCTCTGTCTTATCTCACTCTTACTCCATCATTAATTCCTCAGTGAAGCCACAAGCACCTCTTTGTATTATATACACCCAAACATACTCCTCAAACAGACAGGTCAAGCCAGTAGCACATGTGGTTTATCTAAAGGAAACACACAGCAAACAACCCACCAAACCAGCCCAGGGGGTAAGATCTGAACTCCATAAACCCACCCTGGCCCCCTGGATGGAGAACAACTCAGATGTAGGTATTCAAAAGTGGTGCTACCATTTGCATATCAATTGCCTGTCATGACTATTATTAGCACTGCCTATAAGAATATAATCTCATCAGAGGCTTGCCATGATGGTGCCAGGCCTTTGCATTGTCATCTCTGCTCATTTCCTCCCTGAACCAATGAGATAGGTCTTATTAGTCCCATTTTGCCAACAGTCAAGTCCTGTCAGATTCCAGGACCTGAGCTCTTCACTTTTCTATTCTACACAGCACTCAGGTCGGCCCCATGCACAGCTGAGAGACACCACCACCACGACTTCCCTTCTCAAACATCCCAACAGCTTCCTGCTTCATCCAGGCACAAGCACACTCTATCCCTCAAAGGATGGAGGCTTCATTTCTTGAAGGCACTGGCCAAGCCAGTGGAAGTCATCAGGTTTGTTGACTTGCTCATTGTCTGACTAGCCCTGGTAGAAGGTAAGTTCTACCTACCTTTGTTGACAACAAAGTCCTTTTCTGTCTGGTTCACTGCTGAATGCCATTGTTGAGGGCAGAGCTGGATACAAAGAAGGTACCCAGGAATTAGTTTTGAAGGATGGAATGAAATGTGGATTCCTAAACCATCAGGAAGCACAAACTTTCCACTTCTACGGGGCCAGAAAAATTCTCAGGGCTGACTGAATATGGGCCCACCTGAGCATTATGATGTGTAGGATCGTGGACGTGGGCCATGTGGACGAGTAGGCCTGGGGATGTTTGCTGGCCAGTGGAGGCTGCAAACAAGGCAGAGGAGAGGCTCTGCTGAGTAGCGCCATGAATTTGTTTTCAATTAAGAATGAAACTTCCTTTAGGAGACAAAAGCCAGTGGAGACAGACACTGGCTCCTACAAATTAGAAAATATCAAGGGTCAAGTTTGGAGCATGACAAAGGCACAACAGGAAGAATGAGACAAGTTTCTTTATGCTCCACTGGAAACCAAGCGCAGACACAAGTCCAGGAGTTCAAGTTTGTGCAGCAGCAAATAATAGCACAAACAGGATGCAAGCTTCAGTGTTTATCTCTCCCTAATTGTCATCACTAAATGTCCACAGGATTCCGAGCCTGACCATTTAGGTCCACCTGGCAGTAATTATTTCATCACATCATCGATGCCACCTTAGCCGGCAAACCACTGTATAATCACCACAAAAATTCCCTCCTTTAGTACAAGTTAAGCAAAACGGTGGGGGAATAACCACGTATCTTATTCGCCTCAGCTATAGGCCCCACTTTAAGGATTGTTTCTTGGAGAGCAAACTGTTTGGGTGTGGCCCATAAATGCCAACCAAAGCGATTCTGCAGTGCCGGCTAGATGATAAACGGGGAAGTCTAGACACCGGCAGTAACTGAGACTGACCATTATGTGAACAATTACATTTCTGACATGGACATATATAAAAAATAACCCTGGTGGGTGATGAAGCGGTCAAAAGCTACTGTCTGGCAGCCAACAAGAGTTTTCAGTGTGGAGAAATGAGCCCTAGATGAACATGTGCTAGCTATTAACATGCACTCTCTCGCTGCAGGGGCGGGGTGAAATGCTTCTTCTTAAGAAAAGGAAATGAAGGGAAAAAGAGATGTCCCCCAGGTTGGATAACCAGGTGGAAAGAGCACTGAATGGAGATGTCAGAGAGTTGAAGGGGCTGTGGGATCTGATCATTTCCCAGAGGTCATGAGTTCAACTCAAGTCCATTCAACAATCAAACATTAGAAGACAAACCATGTGCCAGAGTCTCAGGAGAGAAATGGAGGAGGCAAAGAAGTACCTGCACGCCTCGGAGCTCAGGGGCTGGCAGGAAATAGTCAAAAGTCATGGTGTAAATGCAACTCAAGGCAGAGGCCTGCAGCTGAGCATGGAGAGCGGAGATGAGATTGAGGCAGAAAGGTTAAATCACCTCCTGGAGTTACCAGGCAAAGTTAATGAAAGGTCAACTGAAAAGATGGATTCTCTGTTTTCTTGTCTGTGCTGTTCAGGAATATGGACACTGGAGACTGGAAAGGAAATTTGAGGAAAATAAAATAAGCACCTGGATATTCTTTTATATCCAGGATATTATCACTGGATAAATATCACTGGATATTCTTTTCTATCTGTGATAAGTAATGACAGGGTGAAAATATCACCTTGGCATAAAGATCTAGTGAGTACCTACTACCTCAGGCACAAAGATGAGCCAGATATGGTCCCACCAATAACACAGAAAAAGAGAGAGAGAGAATAGTAATTTGGTAGTGACTGAAGAAAAGGGCAGGAAGGCCTAAAGGAGGATGACAGACTTTGGCTTGTAGGGGCCAAAGCAGGAAAAGGAACATGATGAGAAGGCCCCGTGGGGACTGTGGCAAACTGAAGATCATCCTTTATTAGTTTTAAAAGAAAAGCTGGAAATCTGAGTTTGTAAGTCAAATCTCCCAATTTAAAATACTGCACAAGTAATTTTTCCCCCCAAACACAATCCTAACCAAACAAGACACACCTGATGCCAAAATTTGGCCCTGGGCCACCAGTGTGAGACCCTTGTGTTGGAGAGTGGAGAAAAGTGTACACAGCTTGTAATGTGGGACTGAAGGATGATGGGCAAAGAGTAGGAAGGTCACTGAGGCACCTGAGGGAAAATGAATCCAGTCCTGGGAAAAATAAATGTAGTTAAACCAATAAAATAAAACCTCAGAAGTCTTGTGGTATAGGACTCACTACTAACACCTGCATAGAACTTTACAGTTTCTGAAGCACATTCCCATGTCACCCCCTTTGAGCTCCCCAACAACCCTGTGAGGTAGGCACCATTTTTACCCCCAGTTTAGAAGTGAGTTTTCTGCTTCAGAGCATTTAAGCAACTTGCCTGTGGCTTCACAGCTATGGAAGGACAGCACTGGGACTCAGGTTGAGGGCTTGCATTACCCATAAGTTTATTTTATTTATTTTTTATTGTTATTTATATCTTTTACATTTTGTATTCCCCTTGGATAACCAACCACCAATTCACCCGTGACCCATCTCCGTGGTCCCTTGTGTCCTTTTCTACTTCATTTTGTGCCCTTATCCCCCCCGCCCCGGGTCTCTCTCTCCTATTCGGTTTCCCTATAGTCCTGTTATAAGTGAGACCATTCGATATTTTCTCTTTCTTTCTGGCTTATTTCGCCAGAATTTTAAAGTGAAGAACTCCAGGCTATCACTGTAACAGGGTGGTCCCCGGGGAAAGGGGAGAGGCCAGGTTCCCTGCCCCACCCAAAGAAGGCACCTCCCCTTTCCCTGCGGACGACCCTGTTACATCTCTATCACCTGGTTATTAAAGAAAGAGACTTCTGGGTTCTTATCTGGTGATTTTCATTTACCAGGTGTGAGGTTTGCTACTGAAATTTGTATTTTCCAGACATCTTCCAGACGATTCTGAACTACAAGTCTTGTTAATACTGGCCTAGACCAATGTCTCCCCCAGGGTGACTTTGCAGCCTCCCCTTTGCCTTAAGAGGTATTCAGCAATATCTGGAGGCATGCTGGATTGTCATATTGGGGGGCGGGGGTGAGGGTGACAAGTGCTACAGGAAGTTGGTGGGTAGGCCAGGGACTCTATTAATAAACATCCTAAATGCACATGGCCCTCTCCACAACGGTTATCTAACCCCAAATGTCAATAGGGCCAAGGTTAAGAAATATGATCTGGGCTCCGGGGCCAACCTATAACTGTGATCTGAGATTGAGAAGAATTAAGATCATGTGGAAAAGCGTTAGACATTCAGACCCAACCCAGACCCGCTGAATCAGATCCTGGGGTTTTAATGAGATCCCCCAGGTGATTCACAAGCACTTGGAGAAGCACTGTTCTACACCATGCTTCCCTGGCCATCCAGGAATTTCAGAACAGAAACGAATCTTAAGAGTGGGCCAATCTCATTTTATTGACAGGAAAACTAAGCCCTAGAAAAACCTAGCAACTCATCCCTTGTTATAAAGCCAGTCCCTGCCAGAGCTGAGATCAGATTTCAGACTTCAACTCTCTGACCTGTCTGGTCTCCAAAATGTCAATGAGGACCAAAGAGTGGGCCCTTTCAACAACTCTCCTCTCTGCATAGTTGGTATTATGGAGTGTCTTAGAGGCTTTCCTAAAGACTGAAAGGAATCCATTGTTCTACGGGTTATGAATTTTTACAAATTTACCTCAGAACAAACACTACAAAGGATTACCATGTTTACCCACTAATTCTGTCTTCCCATATTTCACAAGAAATGGCCGCACAGCTCCCAAAGGGGTGGACCCCAAGCAGCCCACACTCTAACAGAGTTCTCCAAAATGACGGCCTCAGCTGACATGGTCTCCCCCAAAGGCACTTGGGGAATGATGCTGAACCAGTTCCAAAGGAGTATTTAAAGTTAAGTAGCAAGCATATGCGGGTTGACATGAGGATTTACACAGCTGAGGTCATGGAACAGGTTGTGACAGGGTTGGAGGCAGCTTAGTTCAGAACGATACAGACACACATCACAGTGCTTACTGGGGTTTGGCCCCCAGTCCTTGAGAAGAAGACAAAATAAAATCTCTCAAGGTATTCTCCGAGGGTCAGCTTGAGCTCATGCACCTGAGTGACCCTGGGAACCCAAAGTGGTTTCCTTAATCCTAGTATTTGCTAGAAACCAAACTGCTGTTTCAGATGCCTTCAAGAAAACACAGAACGCAACCTGGGTCAAAAAGGACCAGTGAAGCTGAAGAAAGTTCTGGAACAAGTAAGAAAAGAAACAAGAAACTGGAGGTGTTGCTGGCGTTTGGCGACCAGCTAAAGTGAAAGCAGAACAGTGATGAGAATGTGAGAGAACTCTTCTATGGACACCTCAAAACTGAGCAGAGGGAATGAGAATGAAAGCCTAGAGAGGTAAAGACCTGCTTTTATGGAACACATAATTACGCACAGAGTAAACTGTACAAATAATTATGATCTGTTCTTTGGGTGGTGGGAAGGATAAGGTGTCAACCAGGTTTTTCGAAAGGCTGTGGTCAAAGGAGGGAGAGAGATCTACCGGAGAGTTCGACTGCTCTCCAGAATTCTTCTAGGCACAGTTCACCCAGAAGCTGACCAGTCCTGGGATGAGGTGCTTTTTCTAGGGTTCATGCCCTTAACTTTTACATCCTTGACATCTAGCTTGGCTCACCCTACTCTGGACTCAAAGGCACACCCGCCATCCGCTTTGATAAAGAACCTTTATGTTGCTTAGAAGGATAATTCAAAGCTCAAACACAGAGTCGAGGTGGCTAATTTTCACTCTAAGCCCATCCCTTTACTGTAGAAGAAAATAAGCAAACCATATTCCCCCCAAAAAGCTTCCCATAAGTATCCCTGAATTTCTCACAAATCACTCAGTCAACTGGCTTTCTCTCCAGAGTCTGACTGAACTCACTGTCAGTTTCTCATTTTTAATGAAGCCAGTATATAATGATATCCCGTATTATCCCGCTGCAGAAATGTAATATTTTTAAAAGGGAGGGGGTGGGGGAGAACGTCTTCTTCACATTTGAAGAACACAGAAATGCCAGCCTCCGAAAACCTCAGAATTAGTTAAGAGCTAGAATTGTCAGGAGGTTTAAAAAAAAAAAAAGTCAGCTTAAATTTAATAGACCGTTTAAATTCCTAGTTGATGGCAATTAGAGAGCAAGCAGTATTTCTTAAAACTTTGCTAGACAGAACTTAATCCAATTTAGGTAATCACTAACCTTTGCTTCTTTTACCTACTCTTCTCTAAGTGAAATCCAAGGATTGATCAACAAAGGCCATAAATTGGTAAAGCATAAGAAAAGAATATTTAAGGAGAGACTGGTGATTGTTACCTTAGAGAGTCAAATCAACTTAAAATGGAATCAGGTCTCACGGGTTCCCCAGTTTATGTCAACTATAACCTAGGGAGTCTACAAAGGCATGTTCACAACAGATGCATTCCTAAGAAGGTAAGGTGCTTCCTCCCCCCTTTTTCCCTCTGGGCACTTCATCTGGCATGCCAATCACCAGATCTTGCTCTGCACTGTGAATGCTACCCATGCTAGACCAATGCTATTAACTCCCTATGTCCTGTGAATGTGTTCTGTAGATACTGCATATTTACAGATCTCCTTTCTCCACGGAATAACTACTGTCAAAATTATCCAGACTATGCCTCGAGACTCCATTGTCCACCTACCTCCTGTTGCTTCATTTAGAACTCTCATACTGCTCTTCTGATCCAGAAACTTCCAGGTGAGCCACTAGGACCTTCTGGATTCTTCAGGGAAGGCCTCCAAGGGTAGATATCAAAATGTACTGGAAAGAAGAAGAGCTTAAGCTGATGCTGTGTGACATGAGCAAAGTAAGAAACCTCTCTGAGTCTATATTTTCACATCTTAAAATACAGGAAAGACTCCCTGCCTGGGTTGTTGGGAGGTACAACAGAATTTGTCCAATAAATAGGGGTGACTTGTGTCTTTTAACTGTACAGGTTTCCAAGTAAACCTTGGATCCCTAGCCCCTGACAAATTATGAATAAACTCAGCTCTGATGACCCTGGCATTGTCTATGCTCTCAGGCCCCTTCTGGGTTCCAAAGTGGACCCTTTCCTTATATAACAGTGCCTTCTGCTTATTAGGGTGCCATTCTCTGTTCTCAAATTCCAAACCCCATACTTCATACCAAATCCACAAAATATGTTATTCCCAACTTCCATCAATGAAGATATTTAATCCACATAAACTTGTTAACAAATAATAATTTCTATAAGCGTTGGTTTTAACAAATATCTATATAATAGTTTGCATAGGGATAGGCAAATCTAGGGAACTGTTAATAAGGAATGTTAAATGTTGCAAGGGATATTTCAGAAGGGCTCACACTGAAATCAATTCTGTACTGATCTAACAGTGAAAAAAAGATTAAAAGGAAAAACATTGCAATTCAAGAAAGATTTCAGTATATTTTACCTCGCACAAGGGCAGGATAGAAGAAACAAACACAGAAAAATATACATGTGCACACCTATAAATCCTTAGCATGGAGAAATAATTGAGAAATCCATAAAGTCCCTAATGAATTCACGTAAAATGATTTAAAAGTTGCATATTAAGTGGAACAAAGTGAAGAGTATGACATTTCGGTCTGAACTGTCAGCATGAAAATCTCAGATAGTGTAACAATTTTCTAAAGAACAGTCTATTTTCAATAATCAAGCTACTTTGTGACATTAAAAAAAAAAGAAATAAAAAGCCACTAGTCTGTATAGGGTCTAATGAACACCTGAGGAACAAGCCTGGCTGGCAGGACAAACATGGACTAATAGAGCTGGAATTCATTCTCAGTTCCACCCCTTTGTGTTTGTGTGTGACTCTGGACAAATAACTTGTGTTCTCTAAGCCTCAGTCTATAAATCCCCATCTATAATGGGAATTTAACAGTGCCTGTTTCATCATTGATTTGGTGCAGATCATACAATGCTCTAACAATACCAAAGTCTCTTGGTGCAAACTCTAAGACATAAGGCCTGAAGAGGTTTTGCCTCGTACCCCCTGCCCTTTTTTTTAAATAAAGGGATCATTTTTTTGTAATGTTGAAACACAGAACACTATTGATCTCTTATTCACTGAAATATGCATCTCATAACCCTCTAGGTGGGAAAGAAATATTTTGAACAATCTAGTCTAAACTAAGTCTTTGATAAAAGAGCGATTTAGATGAGCTGATTCCTAACGCCTTTCTTTTTTACTCTACGAATGGTTCTGGCTATTAGAACCATCAGAAATAAAAATACTAAAGGGGCAATGTTTGGGGTTAGAAAGACTCAGGGCAACTCTGGATTGACTAATCATCCTTTTCCTTATCTGCTATATTCTACAGAAATCTCTCTGCCAGCAGCATCCTTGGTGGAATTCTAGGCTCCACACTGCAAGCCAGAGGCTACCAAGCAGCCGAGTTACACTACAAACAGCCGAGTTGCACTTTTCAGTCTATTAGGAACCTCACCAGGGGCTAAATTTAAAATGTGGCTAAATTCATTTCTGCAAGCACTATTTCCCCTTCCCACCCACTTGCTACCTCACCTTGCCAGTAACAGCCCCTACCAACCTGAGAGCAACTTACCAGAGCGCTATACTATGAGTTTTTGCACAATGTAGGGCAATGAAATGTCAAGGCTGCAACCACAGTGGTCAGGGTCACCAAGAAGGTGAAAAAGGGCGGTCTCAGGCTTGACCATGAGCACCCCTTGGTGGGGGAGGGACACCAGTGAAGGGAGGCAATCTGGCTATTGGCATCCTCCGCTGCTTCAGTCCTTTGTATAGGTCATTTGATGTGCACGTGTCCTCTGGGCAACAGGTCTGGAGCTCCGCCCTAGGAAGGATGCCCTGAGACTCCAGCCCAGAGTTTTTTCCATGCGGGTCTTGGGAGCAAACATGCTCTAGAGTCGCTACACGTGCGCTTTCGGTCTTGCGAGGCATATCGCAGTAATTGAAACCTTGCACACCACAGGACTGCGGCGGTGTCTATAAATATTCACCGCCTTACTGCTGACAAAACGCGGGCTCCTGGCACCGAGGGGGAAGAGGCAGCAGCATGTGACTGAGGGCAGGGGCTGAGTAGAACTGGGGGGAAACCCTGTTTCCAACTTGGGAGACACCCCTCAGCCGATTCCTGAAGCGCAGATTGCAAGTACACAGCCTCCCCAACCCCACCCCCGCAGCTGCCCCTAGGAATAGAAGCAAATAACTGGGAAGGGAGGGTCCGAGCCCCTGGGTCAGGACTGGGCTCGTGTACAGTAGGCGCACAGGGGAAAGCTTTTCCAAACCAAGGGTGGGTGGGAAAGACGGTGCGAAGGGGGATGCAGTTGGCGCCTGGAGTCGCCTGGCCCAGCCGGGTGGCCTGCGGGCAGCGCCCCGCCCGCCCAGTCCGCGCAGCGCGCACGTCCAGCGGCGCGCAGGACAAAGCGGCCGCCTTCCCTGGGATCCCCTCCCACGCCTCCCTCCGGAAACGCCGGGACGGCTGAAAAAGATAGGCTTTTTCGGGGCATCGAATACCCCGTGCCTGAGCGGGGATAGCTCTTTAGATCTTTCTGAGGTTGAGCGCAAACGAGGCAAACAAGCAAACTTTCTTTTTTGATCCCCCAGCTCAGCCTGCGTCCCACGACCGGTAGCATCCCCCTCCTACCCTCCTCAACCACAGCGGTCACTCACCCACCCAGAGTCGGATAAGTGGGTCGACTTTCCCCCGTCTCCCCAACCCCCACCATGGTGGTCGCGAGTCCCTCCTCTACTCCTCTCCCGCCTGCAGCGTCTGATCAGAGGATTCTCTAACACGTGGGGATCCCCACCCGCAGGCCCCCCCCCCCAATGTGACGCTTTCCCCAAGCCCCTGCCCCCACCCTCCTGGTATCCCTCCGGGTCGTGCCCAGCTTGCCTGTTGACTTAATTCTCAACCCTGGCCACTGCTAAGCCTAGGTTCCAGTCCCTGCCGGGAACTTCCCCCCCTCACCCCCTCGGGGTCCCGGGCGTGAGTCACCAGGAATCGCGCACACCCGCAGCTCGCCTCCGCCCTAGACTCCGCACGCCTAGGAAAAGTTTCTAACATTCCCGCGAAAGTTTTCTCACCGCAGAAAAACGGGCGACCCGCAGGGCTCTCGCCGCTGCATTCTGCGCAGCTCTCCCTCCGCCCTCCTCTCCCAGCTCAGCCCTCCGCCGGTCCGGTCCGGTGAGCCTCGATTCCTCTCCGCGCGAGTCAACAAACACAGCGGCCGCGCAGCTCCCAGAGCCGGGCTGGTGACACGTTTCCCTCCTCTCGCATCTTACAGCCTCCTCCTCCTCCCCCTTCCCCCTCCTCCTCCCACTTTTCCTGTCCTATGCGCATCGCTTTAGTTTCTCTCCAGTGCCCCCCCACACCTCACCCCATCCCAGTCCTCCTCCCCAGCAGCAACTCTTCCCGTGCCGGTGGAGGAGGGGAACGCTTGCACTTACATCTAGTTCGACAGTTTCAGGAAATCCAACTCTTTAACTTAAAAAGCTGGGGAGGACGCAACAGGTCGAGCAAGCTGGGTGCTGAGTTTCCCTGTACAATACCAGATTCCCCTCTGCCCGCCCCAGCCCCGCCTCCACGACGGGATCTCCCCATAGCTCAGCGCAAACCGCAAACTCAACCGAGAAGCCAAGGGGGTGATTCTAGGGCTCACGAGCGGACTAGAGGCTGGGACTTTTGTTGTTTTAAGAAACAGTCCCAGGCTGATTCCAGGAGAAGTTGTTTTAAGTGCATTAATAACTCTATTAATTGCAGTGAAGTCTCTCCCTTAGATTTGCAAAATTCTTTAAAAGCTCGCCAATTCTCTTTCTAGCTGAAGGTTTAATGGATCGTAAGGGCCCTCAGAGTTTGAAACAACAGAAGATCGATCAATCCCAAAATCCCAAAGTTAAAAACAACGCAAAATTATTTTCAAGACTTTTTTTTTTTGCAGGTGTTAAGAATTTGATGCAGCTGTTTTCAGGACCCACTGACTTGCATAATCTCACCCTATGTTTGTGCAGGAAATACTCTTAAAATGCAGCCCTCTCACACATCACACTAGGGCTTTAAAACCACAGTGACATTTGCTGAAGGAAAGATATATGTGTCTTTTTATGTCAAAACTGAGAAAAAATATCGTTTTTGTTTTGGTCACTGTGACCTTACAAAGGGAATGCAAGGGTTGCTGGTCAGGGTGTGCCAAGGGTTGTCTGATGATACTCTGGGTGCTCCCACTTATCCAGGGATATTAGATACAGTTGAGGTAGTCTCAGTACAAATCCCAAGATGATGAAGGAAATTCAAATGCCAAATACAGGGCCTCCCTAGTGACACAAGGGGTTAAGTCTCTGCACTATCAAGCTATCACCAGAGTTGATCCCCAGCCAGGGAGCTCACCCACATGTCACAGCAGACCTCTCCTGCCTGCCCACTGCTCCCCTCAGCAGTGTACTTCAGAAGACCTGCCTGTTCTGCTCCCCACATTGTCGCTGGTGAGTCCTCTCACCCCCTACCTCACACCTCTGGCCTACAGCCCAGCTCTTGTATGCATAAATAAATAAATCTTTTTTTTAGGGGCCTCCCTGGTGGCGCAATGGGTTAAGTCTCAGCACTATGAAGCTATCCACACCACTGCAGCACGAGTTCAATACCCAGCCAGGGAGCTCCCCACATGGCGCAGCAGATCTCTCCTGTCTCCCTGCTGCTCCCCTCAGCAGTGTACTTCAGTAGATTTGCCTGTTCTGCTCCCTGCTCTGTCTCTGGTGAATCCTCTCACCACCCCACACCTCTGGCCTATACCCCAGTTCTTGTACACATAAATAAATCTTTAAAAAAAAATCTCATGAATAGTAATTACTTCTCATTTATGGTGGAAGGTAGATTCTTGGAAACTGTGACTCAGATGACACTGAACTAAAAGAAGACCCTGTTGTTCAGGAAAGGGACCAGGCAGGAGAGAGCCTGGGAAAGAAAAGCAGAAGGGGGCAGTGAGCAGGGAGGGACTTCAGAGTTGTCTTCTAAGCCACTGTGCTGGGGGCTTCAGAGTCAAAGTATGTAGCCAGAGGTAGTTGGTATACTGCCTCCTGCTCTTTTTAATGTAGAATATTAGCAGGTTATTAGCTGATCTGTGCTTCAGCTACTCCTATGAAAATGGGAATAAAAATATAGATATGAGGATTTCATAATTCATACCGAGAAAGTACTTTAGAATCTCTACTGAGATTCAACAGATACTAAGCTATTGTTACTATTACTGCTATTATCCTGCGGGAGACCGACTTGGGAACATTCATTCTACATTGCTAACTCCCTCATCTCCTTCAAGGTTTCACTGGCTGTGGCCCACCCTATTTGGCCAACTTAAAATTATAACTCACTCTTCATTTCTACCCCTCTCATTCAACTCTACTTTTTCTTTTTTTTTCCATCTCCATACCTTATAACATACTATATTAGTTTCTTTATTTAAAAAAAAAAGTGCTTTTGTCTCTCCCACTACTTCCTACTTCCAGACTAGAACATCAGCTCTACAAGAACATGGATTTGTTCTGTTCATGGATATAGTCCAAGATCCTAGAACGGTGCCTAGCACATTGTATGCCCTCCAAAATATCTCATCAATGATTCCATGAATGGATTCCTTTAGCAAATATATGTGATACTGACTGCCTCTAGTCGGCTGGGCACTGGGCAATAAGAAAAAAACAGGTCATCAGGCCTACTGAGGATAAAGAAACACTCCCTGATAAAGGGAAGTATTCAAAGTGTAGGCGATGCCTCCATGGTGGGGACACAGTTAAAGTGGTTTCAAGGACTGGAAGGGAAGTTTAAAGAGGTTAAAGTCTCTTCTAAAAGTAAGATTTGCTAATTTTATAAGCAGAAATGTCTTAAAATGAGAAGCAGTCAACATTTTGGCTTAACTCAGAGCATCTAAGAACCCTTAATACCAATACATTATTCTTGTTATCACTCAAGTCTTTACCAAAATTCTAACTAAATGTCCACAGAACATCACCTTTTCATATAAAGAAACAGAATTGTTTTAGGAGAAATCAGTACAGAACATTCCATTTAAACATGCATTTATACAGGAGGAAGTTCTAGGTCTTTACTAAACATATCCTGTACAAAGCTTGCCACAGCCACAGCCTCTAAAATGGAAGCTGGTCCAGCCAGAACTATAGTTGTAAGAGTAGCTCTTAGGAAGCCCTTTTAGGACAGTGGTGGACCCCTGACCCAGATGTAGCAAGTCTACATATTTGTGCTGTGATAAACTCTGGCCCCCAAAGGCACACTGGTTCAGTGAGATTCCTTTCAAAAATGTGGACACATACACATAGTTAGTATCCAGAACACAAGCTGAAAAGTCATGACTTTATCTGAGCTCTCGATTCTAGACTCTACAGAGGGGCTGCTTATGGGCCAGCTAGAAGTATATTATTCGAACCCCATAGTGTCAAGGTTTTTAAACAATTTGCCAACGTAAAAATCAGAAAACCTCATGCAAAATGTGGATTTCAACTTGCCATGAAAATTCTGGAAGACCTAAAATTATTTATGCTGCAGCTTGCATGACTGCAATTAGCTTATGCTGCAGTTCTTACGTCCCCTGTAGGCAGGGGCTACCAGCAGCTTCCAGTTCCAATCCTGGCCACTCCCTGCTATTCCCTGCTTCTCTTGTTCCCTGTCTGCTTCACCCATTTCCCCACCACCCTGATGCAGCCAGAGATGCTGGCACAGAGTTAGGAGGAGCCAGAGCTATGAGGAAGCAGAAATTACGCAACCAGATGGCATGGTTTCAAAACATTTTTCTCTTTAACAAGAGAACCCATTTTAAAAACAAAACCATGCTTGGAATCACATAATTTGAATACTACTGAGATAAAGGCAGCTATGGGCTAGATAAGGAGGTAAGTGGGCATTAGACAGAGGAGAAGCAGAGGCCCTCTCTGGAGCTGCCCTGGAACCCAAATCCCTTTTCAGTTCTACTCTTACAGAGATCTGTTGTTCTACTTTCCCTTTGTTAACATACAGTGCTTGCCCACTCCATCTGCATTTCTCCTTTCTATCCCTCAAAGCCTTAGCCTCAGTTCAGGAACTGTTAGGTGACTTGTCCAAAGTTACACGTGGGCAAGAAAGGACAGGGTAGGGAGCCCTCATCCTACTCACAGCACTATACTCCTCTTCATCTCATCAACTGCTTCCATCTCTGAATAATAGTTATAGTAGCTCTATTAATTTATAAAATCATGGCATTAGTGCCTTAAGGAACTGGTATACAATAGGTGTAAAATAAATGTCTGCTGAACTTATTTGTTCAGGAAGGGATTTCCAGTTCAGACCTCCTTACACGATCCCTTGATGTCTTATTCTCTGGAGTAAATGTGCGCCAGTGAAAAAAGTGTCATATCCTTTCCTAAATTTTCTCCTTCTTATAGTTAGGAAAATAGAGGCTCTGAAAATCTAAGACCCTTTGCTAATATCTGATAACAGAGCTAACAGAGCTATGAGAAGCACAGACAGCACCCTCACTCCTGCCCCCTCACCCCAGGCACATGCAGCATTGGAAGTTTCCCAGGTCCTCAGAGCCCTGGTCATAAAACAAGTTAATGTAGTTACTTATGAGAAATACCAATCTAGATATAGAAGTTGCGTAAACACTCAACATACATCGGGAGTACTGCACCACCCGTTAAACCAGACCATTCGAGAAATAAGCTCAACATCTGATCTAACACCAGGATATAAAGTCAATGACCTTTGGTACAGCAAAAAGAGGTACAGCAAAAAGACTTCACACACAAATGGAAAAAAGCTTGCCGTCCTTCCTTCTTCTCAACTTCTACGCTAGAAGAATAGAGAAACTTGGAAAATTTTGGATTGGATAATACAAACAAAAATTGGTTTATTCATTTTTTTAAATAACAATAGAGTGTTTCTGATATGTTGGTTTTTACTTTTTCCTTTTTTGGTTTTGGGAAGTGGCTGCCCTTAATCTAAAGGAGCTGGTATTTAATTAAATCCGAATGTGTTTTGAGGATAATTTTGAGAATAAGCAAATCCTAAGAGTATAAAGAATTTTAGCAATCCTACATGAATTTTCCTTGGGTAACACAGATTTCAATTATTCCTCCCCATAATTCTAAGTCAGTTGATGGACACATTAATTGGTCCTTTCCTGGAGTCCAGTACTGGGATACAATGGTGAACGAGACATACAAAGCCGCTACCATCAAGGGGCAGAAGACAACCCAGAAACATGGGCATAAACCCGTAAAGGACATAAATTCAAGTACTGATCTGTGCTACGGCATCAGGGATGGTTTTTCAGAGTTGACTTTTGCAGTTGAGATTTAAATATTGAAGAGAGTCATCTGTGGGAACAGAGGAACATTCTAAACAGGAGAAATGACCAGAACAGAGGCCTCGACTCAGCTGGGCAAGTTAGAGGGATGAAAAAGGAAGTCAGTAGGATTGACTCACAGCAAATTTGGAGGGAGGGCAACAAGATGAAGTCCCCCAAACAGATGGCGGTCAGGTCATATAGGTCCTGGGGGGGCATGGGAAGGGTTTGGTCACAATGGGAAGTCATTGGAGGGTTTTAAGTAGGAAGTCACGTGATCTGACTTCTGCATTGGAGCAATCCCTCTGGCTGAAGTGTGGTGGGTGAACCTGGAAAAGGGCTAAGGTGAAGTACTGGCAGCTCTTTAAGGAGGTGGTTACAGTAGACCAAGAAAGAGATGGTGGTCGTTGAATTATGGTTGGAGCATCGATGACTGTAAGACATTATGGAAGCAGAGATGATGGGACTTTCTGATGGGGTGTATGTGTGAGGAAAATATAGGCATCATGGATGATGCTTTGGTTTTTTTTTGAGCAACAGGCAGAAGAGTAGTTAGGAGAGTCAGGAGTTCTACACTAGCCATGTTCTGTTTGAAATGCCTGATTGAGAGTCAAGTAGAGACGTTAGACATTTGAGTATATGAGGTGAAACTGAGGGCTAGAGAGAGACATTTGAGCATATATAGATGGTATTAAAAAACCAAAAGACCTTTATGTAGGTGTGAAGTCTTGTAAAGAGTAATGGATAGAGAAGGCAGGAAAAATAGATAGGAGTCTGGTATAAGAAAAGGAACCAGGAAGAAAATAAAATAAAGTGAGTTGCTGGTGAGAGGGGAAATCCAAGGGACTGAGATGTAGAAACCCAGAAAAGGTTTTCCAAAAAAGAAGGATTCGTCAAGCATGTTCAATGCTGTCAAAAGGTCAGGTAAAATGAGAACAGATAATTAGCTTTTGGGGGGCAAAATGTAGGTCATTGGTGACCCTGATATGGGTTTTTTCTTTAATATGTATTTTACATCATTCTTTCTTTTTGTACAATGTTTGCTTTCTCCTCTCAGGTGCAGTCCCCGTAAAATTCCCATCATTGATTCCCCCGTACACCATCACCACAGTCCCTTCTGTTTGCTCCTCCCCTGTTTTGATCCCTCTCTCTCCCCCTCCCCTACAGAGTCTCTTTGATTATAATAGTTGCCTGTTAATTTTGGTTTTTAATTTATTATAATTATTTTTTTCCTGATCCCTTATATGGTTACCCTACATTCCTCCTATAAGTGAAACCATCCGATAGTTTTCTTTTTCCTTCTGACTTATTTCACTGGCCATAACCCTGATAAAGGTTTTTTAATTTGGATGATGTGGGAGGAAGTTCCAACAGAGTAGGCAGAGGAAAGGAAGTGGGTTGAAGAAAGTGAATACTCACGACTCTTTCAAAGAGCTGAATTAAAGTGGGGCTGTACATGGGGGCAGTAGAGGAGCATTAGAAAATGTGTCAGCTTGATGGTTTGACTGATTTTAAAATGGGTAATAAAGACTAAACCATGTTTTGAATGTTTTGAAGGCTGGTAGGAATTACCCAGTAGTAGGATATTGATTTATGTCTCTACTCACAGTTTGGTGGGAGTAGGGAGAGAAAACAAATGCTCTCATTTAGCATGTTCTCCAAATGTGGCTTCCATGAAGCTCATTTTTATTTATTTTTTAAAATTAAATATATTGGGGGGCGGGGGGAGGTCAAAAAAATTAAATTAAATATATTGAGGTAATGTTGATTACAACACTGCCTATGTTTTAGGGGTTTAGGTTCACACCTCTACAAATGTGTCATATCACACCAGGCCCAACGCAAAGCTCACCAATCCTCACCCCTTTGCTCTCACTCCCACCCTCCCCTTCTGGTAGCTGCTGTTCTGCAGTCAGCTTTCAAGGGTCTGTGAAGTGAATTTTTTAAATTTTTTTAAGATTTATTTATTTATGCATACAAAAGCTGAGGTGTAGGCCAGAGGTGTGGGGGTGGGGTGGGGTGAGAGGATTCACCAGAGACAGAGTGGGGAGCAGAACAGGCAATCTACTGAAATACACTGCTGAGGGGAGCAGCGGGCCAGTCAGGAGAGGTCTGCCGTGCCATGTGCGTTAGCTCCCTGGCCAGGGATCGAACTTGTGCTGCAGTGGCTGCTAAGAGCTTCATAGTGCTGAGACTTAACCTCCTTGCACCACCAGGGAGGACCAGAAGCGCATTTTTAAAGGTAACAAATAGACATATTGAGGTTATGAGGAAAGATGTTAATGGTAATAATGCAGAAGTAAGATACTGACACGCACAGGGAAGGTTCTCATACCAGGGCTCTGCATTGCCCAACTACAGGGAATATCATTCACTTGGATGACAGCGTGAGTGGTGTTCCCTGCAGTTGTGCAATATGGCAGACCTGACCTAAAGATTCTCTGGCCTAACTCCCCACCAACCAAAGATTGGTGCAGATCCATCTAACCTTTCTCCTCCACTGATGTAAGAATCTGGCTACGGGGCCCGCTGGTGGTGCTAGGGGTTAAGTCTCAGCACTATGAAGCTATCTGCAGCCGCTGCAGCACCAGTTCATGGGAGCTTCCCACATGGTGCAGTAGACCTCTCCTGCCTCGCCCGCTGCTCCCCTCAGCAGTGTACTTCAGTAGATCTGCCTGTTCTGCTCCCTACTCTGTCTCTGGTGAATCCTCTCATACCCTGCACCTCTGGCCTATACTCCAGTTCTTGTATGCATAAATAAATAAAATAAATCTTTATAAAAAGAAGAATCTGGCTACAAACAACAACCTACTCACCACTAACAAATCCAAAGACAATGACATGATATTGCTTGATTTGCTTCTCAGAAGTCCTGTCACCTCCAGAGGTGATGGCAAATATATATGGCAAACTCGGTATCCTAACTTTTGTGTCACAATATAAGATCAGCATACATTCAACCCATCTCCACACCTTAAGACAGGTCTAAATGAAAAATATTTCAAATAAAATTTCCAAGTTGCTCCAAAAAACAACTTAGTTTTTCTCCATCGTTCTCACAGGCATTTGGGCATGCCTAATAAGACCACACACTCTGGGAGCTGTCACATAGCTCAAAGTCTGCAGGATGGGGTGGCAGGTCATCCTGTGACTTGTGACAGGTGACTGGTCTGGGGAGTGGGCAGAAGAGTGCCAGTGAGACTGCCCTTCAAAAATTGAAAGGAAGGGACCCAGATACAACAGACCGGTCTCCTGGCTTCTTATCTGCCCCAGCAACAACTGGCTCCGTGTGGTCCTGGCTTCCTGGTTACACACACACCACCATCTGCCTTTTACACGAGAACTCGGGGATCAAGATTACCCTTAATCCTCCAGACTGTCATCCTCACATGGCCTCTTCCACTCTCATTTCTGATCTATTTCCTGGTCCTTCCCCCAAACTTCTGTCACGTACTGGGGAATCCCTAGTCCATTCAGAACAGAACCCCTGTGTCTTCAACTTCTTTTCTGAACATTCTATTGGCCTTTATGACTTAATTCAATGGTTCTCCAATATTTGGTCTCAGGACACTTGAAAATTATTAGGGGCCCCCAGAGAGTTTTTCTTTGTGGGTGTTACATCTATCAGTATTTACTGGATTGAAAATAAAACATTAAAATTAACTTAGTATTTTAAAAATAATAAAATCATCACATATTTTATGAAAATAGATACATAGGTTTTTTTTTTTTTAAGTCATGGGAAAAATTGTACCGTTTTACATTTCTGCAAATCTCTTTAACTTTGGCTTAATGGAAGACACTGGGATTGTGCTGTACAGTTCTGCCTTCATTCCTAGCATAATTCATGGAGCTTCTGAAAAATTCCACTGTACATTCTTGAGAGAACAAGAGCAAAAAATATTATCTTCCTATTACTATGATATGATCTTGGACTTGTGAGTCTCTGACAGGATCTCATATTTTGTGAGGTTCCCAAACCATGCTTTGAGAATCACTGTTCTAACAGAAGCCTGGTTCTCTGGAGGCCTTCCTTCCTCCAAAATCCTCCTGTACTGCTGGACTGGGAAGGACAGTAGTTGTTTTCCTTATTTCTTATGTCACTTCCAAACCACAGTCTCACTCTGAGAGTGGAAAACCCCATCAAACCATCAGAATATTGTACTCATATTACCTCCTTATTGTAACCATTGCAAATTTCTGGCTTATCCCCTTCTTTCCTTGAAACTTGATCTCCAAGTTCTTAATGATTTCTTTTGGTGATTTCGCTATTCATAGAAACACGACTTCCCATTCCTGACAGCTCAGTTCTTTGCCCACTGCTCCAATAACCTTGTTCTCCACTCTACCACAGTCATCACTCTTGACCTTGACCTTGTCATTTCCTATGGCCACTCTCTTACCCTCTCTAATCACCATTTCCCATCTTTTCAATTCACTCTCTCAAGGACCCTAATTTGCATTTCTTCAACTCACTGAACTAAACTACCTTTCATGACCCCTCATTAACCTCATGTCCTCTCCACCCAGAAATAATTCCAATATTATATTAACTTTTTCAAATACACACTGGGTTGCCTTGTCCCTTTCTCACCTCACTGCATTTACTTTGCTAAGTAGAAGTTGTTCGTTACAATTCTCCTTCTACCTGGTGCCTGCCTCAGTGCACACATGACTGGAGAGATACAACAACACTGTCTGTGTTCCCCTTTAATCATATTCACCATGGGCCCTTAGTTCTGCTCAGCACCCACACCAAATGTCTCAGTCTGTTCACTCTCACTGTCCACTATGTCTGACTTTCCAAAATTTTATTCCACATTCTCACTCTCATCTGAGAACCTTCCTTCCCTTTCTCTGTAAGAAACATAGGAATGTTTCTTCCTATGTAAGAACATAGGAAGACCTAATAATAATTTCCAAGATGCCGTGAACTGAATGTTTGTGGTACCCCCTACCCCCAGAAAAAAATCCTACATTGAACACCTAGTGCCCAATTATTTGGAACTGGGTCCTTTAAAAGGTAGTCAAGGTTAGATGAGGTTATGAGGATGGGTCCCTCAGGATAGATTAGTGCCCTTAGTAAAAAAAAAAAAAGAAAAGACACGAGGTCTCTCATGATCGCTCTGTCTCTTTCTACCAAGGAAAAAATCATCTGAACATAACAAGAAGGCAACATCTACAAATGAGGAAGAGAAGCTTCACCACGAAGCAAATCTATTAGCACTTTGATCTTGGACTCCACAGCCTCCACAACTATGAGAAAATAGATACCTATTATTTAAGTTCCACCCCACCAACCTATTTATTATAGCCACCTAAGGTAAGACACATATACTACCACTGCCATGCCTATCTACCAGCTAGAATCAGTAGCCATATTCTGCCTCCCTCTTGTTCTTGGCAATGAACTTCCAGCATAGAATCTGAGATTAAACCTTCTATTCTGTACCAGATCCCATCCCTTCCACCCCCCTACCCCCTAGTGGAGCATTAGGATTTTTCCTACCCATACCCTCTGGTTTATGTAGAACAAAACACCTTGAAAGAGTTTTATGAAGTCATCACTTCTAATATATCATCTTTCTCCTTTTTTTTGATCCTCTCCAATAAGGCTTTCATCCTTTCTATTCTGTTGAAACACCTTGTCAAGGTTACCCTTGATTTCCTTGTCACATAATGTTCAGTAAATACTGTTGAAGAAATGAATGAATGAATGAATTCTCAGACGAGGATCTCACAAGTGAAAAGTCATAGGTACATATGAATGAACACATAAAAAGACAGAGGGAGAGGAGAGACTGGGCTGGGGGGAGGGGGATGGAAGGGCAGGAAAAGAGAGAGAGAGAGAGAGAGAGAGAGAGAGAGAGAGAGAGAGAGAGAGAGAGAGAGAGAGAGAGAGAGAAGTGAACACTTCCAGTTCCCATGAAGACCAGTTTGGTCTTTTTCTCTGCATGAGGTTTCTCTCTTATTTAACAGTGGAGTACATGTAAAGATGTCCCTTGTGACATCGGTATACAGACCAGACTAGTTATCGCTTCTAGTGTAAGCCAAACCAAACAGTCAGGAAATGTTCCCTTGTGGGAAGAAGTTGAATTCTGGCTGAGATGTAGTAACAATATTTGAGGGCAGATCCTCAAACCACTGGAGTCTCAGTTGCCAATCTAACCTGGTTTTCAGGTTTATGAGACTTAGGTGAAATACTTGGATAAGCCCTTGGCATATTGTAGCACCTTTTTTTAGTGGCAGTCGAAAAGTAAAGAGACACCATATTGCAAATGAGAGCTCTGTGGTCTTATAGTCTGAAATGTTTATTTGCCTAAGTAGATCATCTCATGGTTAACCCCAGTATTGTGCTTGATTTCCAATTTGGTTCACATATGCCTTAGTCTTTATTTATACTCTAAAATTACTGTATTTGTATAATACAAATACATTGTAGTATTAAAAAATACTGTAAAAGAGTATAAAAGAGAAGTGGTCCAAGAATATGGAAATAAACTGGTAATCTTAAAAGTAATACATGACACTCAAACCCTCCCCACTTCAAAAACAGGTAAACTAGGGGCCTTCCTAGTGGTGTGGGGGTTAAGTCTCAGTGTTAACAAGCTATCACCAGCCACTACAGCATGAGTTCGATCCCTGCCCAGGGAGCTAACCCACATGGCACAGTAGAACTCTCCTGTCTCACCTGCTTCTCTCCTCAGCAGTGTATTTCAGTAGATCTGCCTGTTCTGCTCCCCACTCTGTTTCTGGTGAAGCCTCTCAGCCCCTGCACCTCTGGCCTACACCCCAGCTCTTGTACACATAAACAAATAAAATAAATCTTTTCAAAAAACAGGTAAAATAAAAAATTAGGAGGAAGGACAATGGCATGATATAACAGTCTATACTGTTTATATTCGAAGGCAAAGGGGATAAAGAAGATACTGTGTATTTGTATTCATTCCTGCTTGTGGGGAAGGGAAATGAAAGAGAAGAGACAGGGAGAGATGGGTTTTGGCAGCAACAGAGTTTGACCAGGATGGTTCCTCTGGGCTTCATCAAGAGGCCAGATAAAAAAAATCCCTTGAGGAGGTTGGGCCCCTTTCCTCAGAGCTGATGCCCACCACACAACCCTCTAACCACTAATTCAGGGGCCTGGGGATGGAGATACACCCATGAGGTTCATCCTAAGCTGTTTGGGGTTGACTTGCACTTCCTAAACTCTCCAGTGTATGCACTAACATACTAATGTATAAACTAAGATGCACAAATGAACATATCTATGTATAAACTAAGATACTAGTTAATGTGTCACCAGCAATATTAGTTTCCAGGACTCTGCTTAGAAGCACAGTGATAAATGATCTCTGCGGGTGAAAGAGTCAGCATTAGTAGAAAAGTTATTCATTTTTCATTCTCATCTAAATCTTCCTTGTAAGATGGAATTTACAAAGCTTTGCATACTGCACCTGCCTCTCTTCCCTCCCTCCCTGCTCCCCTTTCTTGCTCTCTCACACACATAGAATCTACAATAACAATTACAACTGACTTTAATATCAATTGCAGATGTTCCGTGTGCCAACACCGTGTAAAGCGCTTCACCTCTTCTCAGAGGACACTAAGACCCAGGTGCTCTTGTTATCCCCATTTTACAGATGCAGAAATTGAGGCCAAAAACATTGGTTTTGGCCTTTCCCAAAGTCATACAACTTGTCAGAAATAGAAATAACCACAAATGACAAGGTTTTATTTCTCATTGTGAGTTCTTCCCTACCCTTAGTCATCTTGGCCTCCCAATTTAGGGAGAGGAAGTTGCAGAGCTGTTCGGGGAAGATAAATATTTTCATCCAAACCAACTGCAGGGAGGTTTTCTGCTGGACGTGGGAAATGAGAGGAATTCTGCAGAAAGACCATGGGCAGAGCAAAGGTGCCCTGTCCCCAGAGGGAGGGCCCCTGAGTGTGCTTGACTCTGGCTCTCATTCAAGGTAAGCCAGGCTGGAGGGTAGATGCCGTCCTGGCAGAGAACTGCCTGTCATCCTGCCCACTAACCAGGACAGTTCTAGGCCCACAGGACACAGACCAGCCGGTCACTCTGCGTCTGTTCCACTTCTCTCCGTCTGTGTGATACTCATGTCCTCAGAGTTTTATCGGTGAAGTTCAGCTTAGATCCCCTAGATGGGCATCTCTCAAACTCTCTGAGGAAATATAATATCTCAAGATATTATTGGTGTTACTAGAGAAAGGGTTCCCTATCAAGCAATTTTTGGTAATACCGCACACAATGGCATAACAGACATTAGTGTATTCAGAGCGTGGAGTGGGGCTGCAGGAAGGCAACATTCAATAATGTCATCTCTTCTCATGGAGTAATATTAACAGTCTAGGGATATAATGTTCCTCAGAACACAAGAGGGAAATGCTGTCCTAGACAGAATTATTTCAGTCAAATTTGTTCTGAAAAGGGCCCAGGACTAAATAAGATCAAGGGGAGAGCTTAATTGAGTCTACTTGGTAGACTCTGCTTTCTGCTTTTTAATTTCTTGGATGACTAATCTACTGATAGTGCCCTAAATTTACAGGGAAAAAAATATCCCTGCTTTACTTTCCACTGCTGAAACAAAACAAGTGACCTTGAACAATCATTCCCCCTGACCTCATCTGGTCTGCAGGAAAGAATAAGAACCAGCGATCTCCTCCATGAGAAGGGATGAGGAGTCTGCATACAGATTGCTCTAAGGAGGTCTGACAGTAAATTATCATGACCAGCCGATCTTACTAGGTCTCCCAGCCTTCGCTACGCTAGAGGACACCAGCAAACAGAAACTTCCTTATAGCCTGCCCACGATGCATCATTGACCTGTCATTTGGGGCACTACGCCAAAGCCTCGCACTGTGCCTTCACTGAGAAGATACTCAACAAATATTTATTAAAGGAAGGAAGGAAGGGAGGGAGAAAGGAAGGAAACACTGAGGTTAGGTGATGGTCTCTTGCCCAACATCACACCTCTTGCAAGCAGGAGAGCCAGAAATTAAATGCAGAATTGTTGAGTCCTTCTGCAGCCCTCCAAGCTGACAAGCTTTTGTTACCTAGCACACGACTTGCTTCTAGGAGCTGGCTCAAGGCTCTGGCCACACTAACTTGGAATGTTAGTGTTGGCATTGTAGTTCGTGCAACCAAAATTGCTGTGTTTATCCAGTACTTTTTTTTTTTTTGGCGAGCCTGATAATAACAGCTAACATTTAATGAGCACTTACTATGTGCCAGGCAGACACAAAGAACTTCACAAGGCTCATTCCCATAACCACCCTAAGAAATAAGTACAATAATAACCCTGATTTTATAGATAAAAGAAGATTAGGTACAAACCTCTAATTAAGTGGTGAAATCAGAATTTGCACCCCCAAGTTCCTGCTCTTAACCTCATTACTAACTTGACTTCCTCTCCAGTGCTAGACATCCTAAGAGAAGGACAAGGGTAAATAAAATCTTTACTTTATTGATTTTACCCTTAATGTATTTACTACGCATAATCCTGAGCACATTACAAATATCAACTCACTGAATTCTCATAACACAAACCAGGGTGAGGCCAGCACAATTATTTCCATTTCATAGATGAGGACGCAGAGGTACAGAAATCAATGTGGCCAAAGTCACATAGGAGGTGGCAGAGGTGGGATTCAAACCCCAGAATTCTGTGACCCTCTGGTTCTTAGGCTTAAGGGCCTCAGAGCTCTGCCAGAAAACAAGCAGGCACCTTATTTAAAAGTGAAATGCTCTTCCAAGCCCCTTAGAATGGACTGGAAGAGTAGCACAGAGCCACTTGCAGTCGTGGAAGTTAACAGGGGCCAGGGAGCTTGCACGACTTAATGGCTGTTCAATTTGGATTTCCTGCTGAATGGTTCCTGTTCGCCCTACTGGAAATTCATAGCCAGTGTTGTTAGGCATTCTTGTGGGAAGGGTGGGCTATTCTCCTTGGGCACCCTGCTTGTGCAAGGGGAAGCTCTCAGCCAGGGTCTGGCAGGTGAAGCCTGGAAAAGGTGAAGCAGGTGGCCAATTCCTTTCGTCAAGTGAGCTCTGCAGACACGGGACAACTCCTGGCTAGCCCCCTGACTTAGCAGCTGGGCCCCTTGCTCCCCTGCTGCAGGAAACCTGCGTGGGGACAGTTCACAGTTCTTCCGAGGTGTGACAGAGGGAGCAGAGGAAGGAAAGGAGGAGAGAAAAGACATGAGTCAGGTTATTTGTTAGCAGAAGGGGTAAAAGGTCTTCTCAGGAAGCAGCAAGGAGCTGCCACCACAGCAGCTGCCGAAATGACGTTGAGTCATTGGCGTGAATCCTGCTCAGGGCGGTAAGTCAGCCTGCGGCGACTCTGGAGAGACGTGCATTCCGAGCGCACCAGGAGGAACATCCGTCCTGGCATGCACAGGCACTCGTGAATATATGTCAAATAATTTGGGACTTGACTAGAACTGAACAGCATCTCAAAGAACTGACTTTTGCTTTTCTCTGGTCCATAAACACTCACCTCCCTTTTCTGCCTACCAGCATGACCAAAGGGTGCAGTGTGATATCTTGACCACTGCCTCATTCCCGGCTGCTCTTTCTTCTGCACCTGACCCTATGTCAGGCAGTGAGTTGCCTGTGTGTTGGGAACAGGCAGGTCAGCATACAGGTCAAGGGTGGAGACCAGGGAGCCAAACCAGGTTTTGGCGCTGGTCCTGCAACTTACCACGGTGAACTCGGGTGTTGCTTAGCTTTGTTGGCCTACAGCACCTTGCTCTCTTGCTTCCCCTTAGAAGTATCCACTTCTGCCTCCAAGAACCAGGTGGGAAGATTGTCACTCACCACGACCCCAGGCAGGCCACCCCTGCACTTACACACCTGCCCCTACAGCATCTGCTCCGTGTGTTTCCGTGATCCATGATCCATTCACCCATCTGTCTCCACTTACAAAGACAAAATCATTGACGTCATGTGATTTATCTTTGAATCACCAAAACCTGACTGGAAGGTAGCAGGGGCTCTTTAAAAGCTTTTGAGGAAGCAAAAGGGGGGAAAGTGAGGATAAGAAAAGGCAGATGGAGAGAGGAGGGAGGTCAGGGATCATCGATTACCTCTTTAAAGCAGCAAGCTTGCTATTAGAAGCTGGAAGAGTGCCCCCTCCCCCCAATGTCTATCTGCCTGCCCATTCCCTAAAATCTTCTCCTTGAGTGGTTTGTTCCTGGGATAAAGACATTGACTCCAGGATCTCCTTGTTCCTTTTCCAAGAGGAACGTGCTAAACTATTAACAGTCAAGCTCCTTGGTGTTTGTTTACATGATAGGTTTTCAAAAGACAAATGGAAGCAAAGCACTTGGTACTAACCACGGAGAAAGAGGACTCAAAAAGGGAACAGAAGGGTCAGAAAACTGTCAACCTCAGTGAGTCAGAATCATAAGAATGAGAACACGCAATCCCCATTGCCACTCTGCCCTGCCTGCCTGCCTGCGCCCTTCTCCCTGAGGGCATCACTTGAGGGAAATTCTCTTTTCAGACTCTCCCTGGACCTCTGTTCTCCTATGCAAGATGGTAACACTAGTGACAGCTACACCTCCTCAGCTGCTGACAGAATGTCTCTCTTCTCTCTTCTCTCTCTCCTCTCTCTCTTTCTCTCTCTCTCATTTTTCCTTGTAAGATAAGTACCTGCTCATTATTACTTCAGTCCTATGACTTTGGAATGCTAAGGGAGAAGGCCCTCTCAACCACTAACACCCCAGTAGTGCAAGAGGCATTACAGTTCCTTGATCTAGTGCTTCGCCCCTTGCCAGAGTCCTCTCCAGCATCCCCTATAGAAGCGCACAGCTGGCTTCTGCTTGAAGCTCTCCAGGGAAGAGGTGCTGCCACTCGAAGCAACCACTCCAGTCTGGAAAACTCCATGGACTCGACAGAACCCAGAAGCTGGTGTTCTGAAATTATGCATAAATTCAAGGGCAAGAAAAAGGGTATGTATTTTTTTTAAATGGATATAAATTTACCTACATAGATGGACAAGTGTGGTGGTTAATTTTAAGTGTCAATATGACGGGGCTGAGAGAGGCTCAGCTAGCTGGTGAAACAGTAGTTCTCAGTGTGCCTGTGCAAGTGTTCCTGCAAGAGATTAGCATTTCAATCTGTAGATGAGTAAAGATCACTCTCACCAACGTGGGTGAGGATTATCCAGTTCACTGAGAGAAGGAATAGAACAAAAAGAGCAAAGGACAGCAAGTAAGTTCTCTGCTTGTTCCAGGACATCCATTTTCTCTTGGCCTTGAATATCAGTGCTCCTGGTTCCGAGGTCTTTTCCAAGGGCAATGTTAAACTGTATGTACACACACACACACACACACACACACACACACACACACACACACGCGCGCGCGCGTGAAGAGTAGGGGCCTCCCTGGTGGTGCAAGGGGTTAAGTCTCAGACTTTGACGATATCACAGCCACTACAGCACAAGTTCGAGGCCCGGCCAGGGAGCTTCCCACATGGCACAGCAGACCTCTCCTGTCTTACCCATTGCTTCCCTCGGCAGTGTACTTCAGTCCATCTGCCTGTTCTGCACCCCACTCTGTCTCTGGTGAATCCCCTCACCCCCCACACCTCTGGCCTACACCTCAGCTCTTGTATGCATAAATAAATAAATCTTTTAAAAGAAAAAAAAGAAAAGACAGAAAGAGTAAACGCCTGTGGTTCTCAAACATTTTAGACTCTGGACCTCTCTCTACACTTAAAATTTATTCATGGTTCCAATAAAATATGGGTTTTGTGACTTTCACCTATCAGTGCTTAACGTCTCAGAAACTCAAACAGAAATATTTAAATAGCTCTTTACTAATTCATTTAAAAACTACTTTAAAGACCTATTGCATATTAATAAAAATAACATTTTACTGAAACCTGGCTGTATTTTCTAAATGCAAAATACATACAGCGAGAAGAGTGGCATTTTTCATTGGTGTAAATCTTTTAGTGCCAGGCTTAAGAGAAAATAGCCGGGTTCTCATAGCTGCCTCTGCATTCTATCTGCTGTAAGACCAATATCATGTCACCTCTGGAAAACTCCACTGCACACTTGTTTGAGAGACAGCGTGGGAAAGCCAAAAACTAGTAGTAGTAGTAGTGGTGGTGGTGGTGGTGGTGGTGGTAGTAGTAGTAGTACTTTTATTATTATTAAAATAGTTTTCGTTTCATGGATGCTAAGAAAACAACCAAAACTAGCTACACAATTTGCAATTCAAACTGTGAAAGTGGGGTCCCTTGTTCAATAGTATTAAAATTTTCAATATAGCCATAGCAGAGCATTCAAGGCATGGGGGGGCTCTGTGTGATTGCGGGGGTCCTGAGGGCAACTTCAGAATGAATCCCCAGACCACTCTTTGAGAACTGCTGCTCTAGAATACTACCTGCATCTTGAATCAAATTGCTGACTTGGGGTTATTTGTATATACAAGGTGCTGTGGAGATAGGAGGAGTTTGTGTGTGTGTGTGTGTGTGTGTGTGTGTGTGTGTGTGTGTGTGTGTGTATTTGAGCTGCTGTAGGTATAAATGTTTCTGGACAATACAAATGCATAAATAGATAAAAGCATAACTGGTGCAGGTTTTCTCCCTGGTCATCAACCCCAAAACTTTCTACTCTCATTCAGCCTGACCCCCCATACTCCTCTAACTGATGGATTGCACCCCTTGTGCTCCAGATGACTGCACACCAGGTAGTCAGATACTAGTCATGGTTTCCTGTTTTGTGTTTTTATTGTGGTTACAGGCTTTGATCAGCAAAACTGTTATCTATGGTCCCCATTTTCCTGTTTGATGCTTGACACATAGTAGGTACTCTATTCCTCTGCTGAGTAGAACTTCATAGTTCTGGTGACTGGGGGAAATTCTACTTATTAAATTCTGCTAACAACTGGTAGATGACTCTATAAAGTAAAACACTTTCAAAAGCCAATGGAAATCCATAAGCAATGTGGGGGGGGTGCTTAAGGGATGGGGGGGTGGAAATTGAATGATGATCTTAGAATCTTTGTAACAAATTAGCTCATCTCAATGAACCCTTGCATGTTTATAAATGCACTGCAGGCCTGTTTGCAAATCACCTTACTCTCCAGCACAGAGGGAAGTGGCTATGGCCACTCTCAGATATCACACAATCAGAGTATTCATCATCACACCTGACAGGGCAGACCGTCCTTCTATTTATGTTTGACACTAATACTGCTGGAAGAGCAAAGTACCCCAGGGCTTCGGTTCAAACCTGCCGCTGCACAGAGGCTCAGAGACACGAAGTGTTATTTGTCCAAAATCCCAGAGTTCTTTAGTAGCTGCCCTGGGGCACACACCCAGTTCTCCAAGCAATGAGGTGAGGGAAGTCCACACCAGGAGAATGTGGGCATGATGACTTCAGGACAGTGGAGGTGTGATGGCTGAAAAAATGACCCCTGATTTATCTGACTATCGTTAATAAATAAAAATAATGCCCAAAATATCTCCTTCAAATCCAGCTGGCCCTGAGTGCCGTCCCTGAGCAGATGTTTGTTTGAAACATCTTTCCTCCCCCTTGGGGCATGTTCTTCCTTTTCCCCTCCACCAGTCCCTTCGCCTTCCTTCCAGAGTATGTTCATCACTCTGGGGAGAAGAAACAAACCTTCAAGCGGCCAACTGCGCCTTGTAGTTACACAACTATTTCTTTCTTGTCGCAGGCTGAGAGACTTCTGGAAATGATGGCTGCAGCACCTCCCCTGTCTTCCAGAAGCCCCTGCAGCCTGGCTGCAATCCTAGCCTGTTACAGAAACCACCCACTGAGGCCAGCGATGTGCTTGCTTCTAAATCAAACGGCTCCAACTTGGTGGTAATTCTCCTTGATGACAGTGACCCTGCTCCCCTAATAGCAGTTGTTGTCATAATGACACAGAAGCTTTGACACTTAAAAATAGGCCAGGTGTTGAAAGGCCCGTTGTAAGTTCCGCAGTTAAAAGCATGGGTTTTGAAGTCAGATTGCCTGGTTCAACTCTTGCTTCCAAAATTGACAGCTCAGGTCCTTCATCAAGTGGTGCCTTGGCTTCCATACCTGGGAACAGAACATTCCCCGACTCTCCACTGCCTGGTACATGTTCCATGCTGAGCAAGTGAGAGCTGTTTTTGTTGATATAATATTTGTAAATCTAAGATGACCGAGGAGAGTTGAAGTTTGCGGTAGCTATTCCCATAGTCACTAAATGGAAGTGTTAGTTTCTGCTCTGCCGTTTATGTTTCTCCTTGCTGCTGTTATGCATCCCTCTCTAGGACATATGGGCATAAAAAAGATCAATTTGGAGATCTACTGTGCAAATGATACTCCCTGGATGGTCTCCACAAGTTCTTAGAGATCCCCATAGGGGATCCATATTCCAATCACCCATGATCCATTTTAATGAGAAACAGTCAAATGACTCTTAAGTTCAGGGAACACCATGGCTTGCAACAAACATCTCCAAACAGCACCTGCCACTTCCTGCAAGCTAAGCTCCCATGTTCTGCAATCCCCAGCTGTCTCCTAAATTTGCGTGTCTCCTAAATTTGAAATTGATGCTCAGCTCTACCACATATTCCAGATTCTCTCCAACTTACTCTTCAGTTTTCCTTGCCTCTGGCCGTCAACCGTACAGTCATAAGCTCAACATTTTTCACATATTACATAATCCCCTCTTTGTTCTGGGCCATCATCATCATCATCATCATCATCATCACGGAAGATATTTCCTGCGTGTTCACTATATGCCAACTCCTTCATAAGTGCTTGATGTGTATCATTATCCCCACTGTCTAATGCTTCACCTCCAAAGTACATGTGGGATACTGCATTATCTCACTTTCAATTTTTAAAAATGACCTCTACTTTCATTTCCATTATGAGTGAATATCTCTTTTACACTGCAAGTTCACTGCTTTTGTGCTACAGGGAACACAAATTTCATAAAACACCTCAAAACCAAGCACATACAAAACCCAGAGACCACACATAGGGACAATCAGTTGGCTGAAGTTAAAGTAACTGCCCCTATGACTCACTCTTCCCTTTGGTGGCAATTGGTGTGCCTTTGTCGAAAACACAACTTTGCTCCTAACTATAAAATAGTACAAGCTGAAAGATGATTAGATCTGTAGGTGAAGTGTTTACCAGAACCCAGGCTCTGTGCTAAAGGCTTTACATCAATTATCTTATAGAATCTTCAAAACAATCAAGAGCTTACTCTTGTTATTACCATTCTACAGGCAAGGAAACTGAGGTTAAACAAATAATTTGCCCAAGTCATACTGAGCTGAGATTCAGACACAGATGCATCTGACTTCAAAGTCCATGCTCTAAGCAGCTCAACTTTTAGCCTGCCTCTGTAGCAGCATCTTCTCTCTGTTTCCATCACCTCTGACTTCCATCACTCATGTCCACTCTGGCTTCTGTCCCTCCCACTATCCTCTGTGGGACTCTTCAAGCTCGGGAGGTGACCACTCATTTTCACAGCATTACTGATCTCAACTGTAAACCCTCTAGATTCCGTCTCATTCACCCCTGCCTCTCCACAGCCTGGCATATGGGACGTAAACAATACACATTTGTGGAATGAATGACCAAATCACCTTTTGAAAGGTTACTTTGAGATGAAGGCAATGGAGAAACAGATGCAGAAAGAAACCTCTCTGCCTTCCCCCTTTCTGCCTAAATGCAATGCATAAATTTCTTACCAAAAAAAGTGCCCATCTGGTACCAGGAAGGGGAGAACATCCTTATTACTGAGATGGAGAACTGACACCAAGACGGTCCTGAACAAATAACCCTTACTAAAATAATCTTATCTTCCCTTCGTTTCCTCCATATCATATTTCCTAGCCACATTTCCACAAGTGAACACTCCCGGAAGTTCAGACCCCTTTCCTTTGCCTAGCCACCACCCCACAATTGAGTGCCCTTCAATCAAAAGCATCACAGGCTCCAGTCTAACCACTATTTTGAGATTTTCACTTCTTTCCTATAAAGCTCTGATGTCACATAAAAATATTAACATTAAACAAAATGTTTATGATTTTCTCCTGTTAATCTATTGTTTGTAAACTTGAGTTAGGGTCTAGTCTAGAACCTGAGAGTATAGCAGAAAAAATTTTCTTCCCTACAAAAATAAAAGTTAATTATTAAAAAACATCTGAAAGCAGCGATTTCTAAATAATGAGCACATTTAGACAAAGGTATTGTCTATTGTTATTATGGTGGGGGAGAGGAAGCAAGAGGGCTAATCTTTTGTTTAGAAAAGCATGGTAATGAGTCTTTAGGTATAAAAGCTTCTCTGGCTTGGACTAGAATGAGGAAGCAGAAACAAAGGGAGCTAAACATGTTCTCTCTACTAAAGTAACAAGAATTCATTTTTCCATAGGCACATTGGAGAGGTTCTGGAATTACATTAAGGGGAGAAAATGAAAGAAAGTACGTTTTTTTTCTGGTTTAGCAACACAGGAAATAATCAGGTCAAAGGCAGAAAGGTTCTAGATGCTATGGTGGGTATTAATAACTATGATTATTATAACTAATAACTATGATTATTAATAACTATCTAGTGCTTACCATGTGCCAGGCATGGTCCTAAGTATCCTACAAGCATAGGGTCATTTCATCCCCACAACAACCCCGCTGTAGTTATTTATGTCCATTTTACAGACAAGGACACTAAGGCACAGAGAAGTTCAGCAACTTACTTAACACCACGCAGCTGAATGGAGGCACAGATGGGATTTGAACCCCAGAGTCTGACTTGAAGATACGTGTTTTTTACCACTTGACTATATTGCAGGTGAGTGTGCTAATTCAGCAATGCAGTTCCACTAGCCCAGAAAAATATGGGAAGTAAAACTGAGAGTGAACTAAATTTATCGTGGCTGCCCTGGGGGCTAAGTGGTACAGAGAGCTGAAAGCAGACCCCAGCATAGATGAGGGTGGGGCTAGGGGTGATGGAGAAAAAGCAGCCCACAGAGTTCAGAGCCCTAGATGGCTTGCTCTCTCCTTTGCTGAATCCTCTGGGGGATGGGCTTATTTTGTGGTCTTTTTATTTCTCTCTGGTTATTAAAGGAAAGAATGAACCAAGTTATATCTGGAACACCCCAAGATGCCTTCGACAGAGTAGGGTTCAGAAAGTGATACTTTTTAAAAAAGTGGCAAGCCAAACCTGTGTGTCCTTGCCATCGAGGAGGTAATAAGAGGAAGCTGAAGCCCTACTCCCACCTGAAGCCCCCCTCACACTTCACAGTGGGACCATGCATAGAGCTGACTGGGGGTGGGTGGCTCATGATTCTTGTTTGCTTAAAGAGGGGGCACCACAGGATTCCAGGAAAACGAATAGAAGGTCCTTAGCCTTCCTTTCCATGAACAATCCACTAGAAGGAAGCAGGGAAACTCAGCCTCTGAATTTCCCCACAGGAAACCTGGGTTTTTCTGGGGCCCCCTGCTTCCCTTCCCTCACTGGCCCTGGTGCTGTTCCAGGAGGGTTCCTGCCTGTTTGGTAAGCAGACACCCGAAAGGTCTAAGGTGCAGGCTCACACCATTTGTGTTTTACTTCACTGTTTTTAGAAGCAACAATTTTTTTAAGTCTCCAAGTCCTCAGAGATGGATACTGTAGGTGTTTTATTTCACAGTCACCTGAACTTACTGTGTGCCAATTCTCTTCTAAGCACTGAGGAAATAAGAAAGAATCAACAATTCAGCACCTCAAACTCAACTTGATATACTTAATTACTTGATATAATCAATATACTTAATTACTTCCCTGAACTCCGCTTCTCATCAGTAAAGCGGGAACATGGACACCTGCCTGAAAGGAGTGTGGTGATATTATTAAATATTAATTCTGCGTGAAGCCATCTGGCATCATTGCACACAGCAATTTCCTTGAAGTTAGCATCTATTATTAGTTTTTAATTAATCTCTTATTAATAGTTATTCATTTGGAAATCCATAAGACAAAGTTTCAACTCTCCCAGATCTCCCTTTCATGTACGGCTTTGACACACACACATATAACATGATTCATTTATGATACAAGGCAAAGAATTATCTGTTCAAACGGCCAAGATGCTCAAATATTCCCAGGAAGATATCCTTGGATATCAGAAGCAGGAGTTAAGTTGGTTGGAAAAGGAACAGGATTTGGGTATATGGCAAGGAAAGGGGGGAGCTTCAGGTTTGGGGTATCATGTCACCTTCCATCTGTAGCCTGCCTTGTACTCCCCCACAACATATCCCTGGGATCACACATACATCACTGCCTGATTACAGAAGGATGAAGGCACAATGAAGCCTGCTTTGCGGTTGAGAATCTGAGACCCAGAAAAAAACATGTAGCCATGTCAATCTCAACTTGAACTTGTCAAAGATTGAGGGGCAAGAGGGTGCAAGGGTAGGGAGACAGGCACTGCAGCTGTAGCAGTAAACTAAAAGAGCAGCCTGGCAGTTGGAGTAATAACCACAGTAATAATAACCTCACAACAAATGGCTGACCTTTGCCGGGCATGCAGTTGTTGTGCTTTGTATTAGGGAAAGTCCTAAATGTGGATTTACTCATTTGATTCTCATGACAACCGTATGGTTTAAAAAATATTATTAGTATTAATCTTTACAGAGGAAAAGCAAAGGCTTAGATTGCTTCAGAAACTTTCCCCAAGGTTGCAGGATTCATAACTGGCAGGGTCAGTTGCAAATCCGAGCGCTCCCTCCCCAATGTCAGGCCCTAAATCACCATAGCAACTGCACCCTGAGCCCTTCAGAAACAAACTTCTTTTGGAGACTTGGAAACAACCCAAATGCCCAAAAATAGATGACTGGATCAAGAAGATGTGATATATATACACAATGGAATACTATTCAGCATTCAAAAGGATAAACTCATGCCATTTGCAGCAACATGGATGGAGCTAGAAGGCATTAGGCTTAGTGAAATAAGTCAGAAGGGAAAAGAAAAATATCAGATGGTTTCACTTATAGGAGGAATATAGGGTAAGCAAATAAGGGATCAGGGGAAAAATAATAACAATGACAAAAAAAAAAACCCTCATAACAAAACAAAACAAAAATAAACTGACAAATATAAATCAGGGACATTCTGCGGGGGAGAGGACCGAAACGGGCGGGAAGAGCACAAGGCACTATGGTGATGGTGCTGGGGTGAACTGGTGATAGAAATTCTAGGGGAACTACACCTGGGAAAAGCAAACAAACATTGTACAAAAATGAGCAGTGATGGGCCTCCCTGGCGGCACAACGGGTTAAGCGCAGCGCTGTGGAGCTGTTGGCAGCTGTGGCGTGAGTTCGATGCCTGGCCGGGGAGCTTCCCACATGGCGCAGCAGACCTCTCCTGCCTCACCTGCTGCTCCCCTCAGCAGTGTATTTCGGTTGATCTGCCTGTTCTGCTCCCCACTCTGTATCTGGTGAACCCTCTTTCACTGCCCCACACTTCTGGCCTGCACCCCAGCATTGTATGCAAAAATAAATCTTTTTTAAAAATGAGCAGTGATGTAAAATATATATAAAGAAAGAAAGAAAGAAAAAAAAGAAAAGAAAGGGGCCATGTGAGAATCATGAAGCCCTGCAGTTGGGGCACAGACTCTGGAGCAGGGGTCAACATCCCCTCTCCTCTCCACTGTGAAGGGCACTGTCTCATCTCCTGCGCCAGCCCTCTTATCTGCAGACGAACCGTGCTCTGCTCCTCTTGACAGGACTTCCCTGCCCTTCACCTCCCCAGCCTGTTTCAACAATAATCAAGTTTATCCATATCTGCCTGACAACCAGCTCCCCAAACCCCAAAAGAAAGCGCTGAATGTGACTTGACTGGTGCAAAGAACAGTGGGGCTCTCCCTTCTAGTTATCATGAAATCACACTTTCATTATCATTGTCTCAAACTGGATTAGGTTTTTAGTAATTGCAGTTTTGTCTGGAGCTTGTGGTCAACTAACCCTCCTTAAATCAACTCAAAACTGTACTACTGTGTGGGCAAAATCTACTGAGAATTCCCAATGCTTAATTTTATTGTTCCAGGAATTTGAAAGAGAAATTACAAAAGCAATACATGTGTTCCTGTTTCAAATCAAATTAAATGGAAATGAATAAAAAGAAAAGTGAATAATTTCCCTGCCCCCCCATCCCACTCTTTTCCTCCCCAGAGCAACCAATATTAACAGTTGGCAGCCTAGTTTTACAAACATATATACAAGGTACAGGGTTCTTTTAAAAAAGGGTCGTACATGGGCCTCCCCGGTGGCGCAGCGGTTAAGCGCTGCGCTGTGGAGCTGTCGGCAGCAGCGACGCGAGTTCGACACCCTGCCAGGGAGAATCCCACATGGTGCAGCAGACCTCTCCTGCCTCGCCCGCTGCTCCCCTCAGCAGTGTATTTCTGATCTGCCTGTTCTGCTGCCCGCTCTGTCTCTGGTGAACCCTCTTGCTGCCCCACACCTCTGGCCTGTACCCCAGCTCGTATGTATAAATAAAAAAATAAATCTTTAAAAAAAAAAGGGTCATACATAATATCATGTCAGTAAACAGAAACCTGCAGACTAATAACCCATTGCCTGCTTTTGTCAATAAAGTTTTATTGGAACACAGCCATGCTGACTCATTTAGGTATTGTCTATAACTGCTTTTGCACTATATGGCAGAGCCTAAAATACTATTTGGCCCTTTATAGAAAATATTTGCCTACTGCATTATACTGTCTTATGCATTCCAATCTGATTTTCCACTTAAGAAAATATCATGGACACTCCTTAGGTTACTGGATATAGACCTAACACATTAAAAATTATTGAATATTTCATAATATGGAAGGAACAGTTTGTTTTATGGTTTCACTATTTGTGATTTAATGAGAAATATGACTTTTGCCTTCATCTGGTTCCTGGCACAGAGCTCCTGATATACTTGAAATTCTCAGTGATAGTAATAAGAGGAGTAAATCACATTACACATAATAACCAAAGCTGAGTTTAGTGAGGTGACTCTAGGTGAGCCCCTAGATAGCTTCAGAGTGGAGACTGGTGCCAGAAGCATTAACCAGGTGATGAGTAGGTTGAAACTTTCAACCCCAACTCCCAGTCTACTGGGATGAGAGAGGGATTGGCGAGTGAGCTGATTCCCCAATGACCGAGGATTCACTCAAGCACACCTATGTGATGGAATCTCCTTAAAACACACTAAACAAAGGACTTGGAGAACATCTGGGTTGATAAACATATTATCAAGCTGGGAGCATGGTGCACCCCAAATTTAATGGGTTTAAAAACTCCCTCCCTCAGGTCTTGTCCTATGTATCTCTTCATCTGGCTGTTCACATGTATCTGAACAGGGTGGTCCTCAGGAAAACGGGAGGGTCCAGGTTACCTGTGCCACCCAAGGAAGGGTGGAGCTGAACAGGGAGAAGAGACTGAGGAAGGGATGTCTCCAGAAGGAGGCCCAGAGGCGGCACGTGGAGCAGAGAGACATGCGAAGAAGCTGCACTTGCTCATTGGTCCTGCACTGGCTGAAACAGACGTGGGTGAGAGGCCCATGGGGAGGTTAACAATGGCAGCTTTTATCTTGATGTTGATTTTGCTCTTTTCCTCTAAGACTTGTCTGTTTCTGACCCTTTTCTATGGGGCTCTGTCAGAAGGTGCTTTAGACTTAGGGCAGAAAATATTTGCCTTTTGGGCCTTGCTTTGGGCCAATCCTGTTTGGGTGGACTTTTTACCCACAACAGGATGGGTAAGTTGGGTGCTTGATTTGGAAACCTCTGTATTGCACACTAATTATATTAAAGTTCCTTTCCATTAAAGGTCTTATATGTTTTATCTTGATGTGGCAGATAGTAGAACCTATTTAGAGTAGGTAGGTTTTGGGGTTCTGTGGTGCCCCTCTCCCTATCCTGTAACATATCCATTATAATAACCTTTATAATAAACTGTAATAGCAAGTGGACAGTTTCCCCAGGTCCATTACAGAAAAGTATTTAAACTGAAGTGGGGACTATGGAACCCTCCTTGGATTTGTAGCCAAATCAGGTAAGTATAAGTGACCTGGGACCCCACTACTTGCAGGTAGTATCTGAAGAGGGGGAAGTTTTATGGGACTGAACACTTATCCTGAGGGTTCTGGGCTAACGCCGACTAATTCATACAAAAACTGAATTATCAGTAGGACATGCAGTTGGTATCTACAGAGCGCTGGAGAATTGGTTGGTGTGGACATCCTTTCCTTTGGTGTCAGAAGTGGAGCAAGGTAAACAGCAGCTCATTGTAGTGGTACTATATTAATGAACCCTCAGATTGTTTCCAGAATTCTGCTATTACAGATGATGCTGTAATAAACATCTATTCTTTGAAGCATCCAAAAAAATTAAACTGAATATAATGAAGAAATCCACATGGCTCCAGTGTACAGCTTCAGCACACTAATAAGCCTCTTCAAATAGTAATTGCAGCCAGCCTGGGTGTTGCCAAACTCTCATGGGAGGAAATAAGCTTTCAGGGAAAAAATTAAAAAAGACTCTGTCTCCAAGCAGAAATCTTGTCCTGATAGATTTGCTTGGGCTCATCTCAGCTTTCTGCCGTCCCGCAGAGCTTTTTCCTGGGCACCCAGTCTCTGTCATCTGACCCACCCTCACTTCCTGTGAATTTCTCCATTGCCTTAAGCTGGGGTACGCCAAAACTCTACGTAGGCAGAGTTTTCTGCCACTTGTAGGGAAAAATGTGCCTTTGGAACAGGGCAACAGGAGGTGAGCTCAGGAGAAAGTGCCTCTGATACTTGAGATGCAAGAAATATATACAGATCACTTGTTCCTTATCTTCATAGGGTCATAGACCCCTGAAAGCTCTAACTCTGTTTCCCAGAGAAACCTGCGTGCTTTCTCTATGAATTCTGATTAAATCCAGGGTCTGTGCAGACTTTCTGAAGATGCCATCTGTGGCACGCAATCCTAGGTCAACAAGCCCGGCCCAGGTACACTGCAGGCACCTTCCTCACTAAGGAAGGCTCACCCTCCCTTGGTCATTGGTTTAAGACACAGCAGATTTCTCTGTGATTCATTAACACTTCCCTTCCTCGCATCACTGACCTTGTGCCTGCTATTCCAAAGGTCTTCCTCAGACTGGCTGTCATGTGCTTCCTCCTCCTTCTGGCTATCCTGTTTGGGAAGATAAACTCAGTTCCCAGCCCTCAGACACCCCTCACTGGGCACAGAATGGCACGATCAATTCCACTGACCCACACCATTCTTCCTGCCGCTGCTCTCACCCTGACCTGTTTTCCTAGGCTCTGGTGCAAGTCCACACTGGAAAAACCCTTTCCTCTCTAGTCTTTTGCCATCTGGATCAGTCTTCCGGAACATTCCTAAAAGCTGTAAATCTTTCAAGGAAACTAGATTTTCCTCTCTGGCTCTTGCCTGTAAATTTGATGACTCTATAGTTGCTAAATATTAACAAAGGAAGTTTGACCAAAAATGCTACAGAAGTGTCAAATTCAATGGCCAAGGAGGCTCTCTGGAGGTATTTGTTTGTGCTGCCCCCTACTGGTTAGAAAAGAAGCACTAGACAACCCTGACTGGGGAGACCCCAGCAAAGGACTCACAGTTAATTTATCTTGATTTTAAATCTGAGTCTCAGAAAGTAATGTTGGTCTTCATTATGTACAAAGACAGAGTACACTGTAGTCTGTTTTAATGCCTCATAATGTCCACGTTCATGCCCTTTGGCCCAGAAATTTCCTTTTCAAGAATCAATCCTGAAGAAATAGCAAGAAATGCAAATAAGAGTTATCCTCCAGAGATGGCATCTGGGTAATGACAGTAGTAAAAAGTCAGAACAAAGTCAAAGTTAAATGTCCAACTACAGGAGATACGACCCAGTCATAAGATGGAATGTTATGTTCATCTTTAAAATGTTGTTAATGAGTTTTTAGTGGTAGGAGGAAATATTCATAACACGTTAAGCAAGCAGGACACAAAATCACAAGCACTGTACACTCTCAACTACATACTCAGAAATAAGTCTACAAATAATGCACAAGCTCTATCCTGTTTTCTCTGACTAGTGGAATTAGGCAATTTTCTACATTCATGTTTTCCAATTACCTAGCAAGCATGCGATATTTGTAAAATCATGGGGAAAAAAGTCATAAAACATTTCCGTATGGTGGAAAGAACACAGACTTCATAATAAAATGGTCTATATTGATAATCTGTCTATCCTTTGGGCAAGTGACTCAATCTGTTTCCATGGACTTGGTCCCTCAACAGTCAGTAGAGGTAATAATAGTGCCTACTTCACAGAATTATCGTAAGATACTTATCACCTATTATCTGCAGAATTATCGTCATCATAACAAGCCTTACTAATTAACCCTTACCTTCCATTAGTCTCCCCAAATACTTCTTTCCACAATTTACCAGCCTTAGAGGCCCAAATCCCTTTTTTGTTTTGTCACTTTCCTACCATTTATCACCCATTGTTAAAATGGTATACAAGCTCCCCAGCCTAACATTTTTAGTGGGTTTGATGTCGTTTTGATGAGATGTGGGGTTTGGTGAGCACAGTCTTAGGGTTACCTCTGAGAAAAGTTTTGGCAGAGTTTCCTTTTCAGCGGCACCCAGCAAGTTTATCCAGGAGAGACAAAGATGTTTGCACAGACACAGAGAGGCAAAGGTCACATTTTAAAAGGACAGGTTTACTAGGAAAAGGAGAAAGAGAAAAAGAAGTAACTGCTTAGTCACAGGTGGGCAGGAGAGCTGCTTTCTGCTGGTGCAAAAATTGTATGATCTGGTGTTCTTTGGGGAGAGATTCATTCCTTTGTGGAAGTGCTATCTAATGCTAAATTAATTACTTCTTGGGTGTGATTAGGTTGATATTTAAGGACTGGGGATTCTCTATATGGCCCTCCATCTCCTTATCCCCACTTCTGGTCTGTGCCTTCTGGTACTTTCTATAGCAGTCTGATTCTTGCTTATCGCAGTTGATACAGAAAGATTTTTCATTTCTATAACTGGTTTAAGAACTATGTTAATCATTTCTTTTTTTTATTATTTATTTATTTATTTTTTTATTTATACATGCAAGCAGGGGTACAGGCCAGAGGTGTGGGGCGGCGAGAGGGTTCACCAGACACGGAGTGGGGAGCAGAACAGGCAGATCAGAAACACACTGCTGAGGGGAGCAGCGGGCAAGGCAGGAGAGGTCTGCCACGCCATGTGGGATTCTCCCTGGCCGGGCGTCGAACTCACGTCGCCACTGCCGACAGCTCCACAGCGCAGCACTTAACCGCTGCGCCACCGGGGAGGCCCTATGTTAATCATTTCTAACCCCACCACAGTTTCTGGTCTAGTGATGCCTCCATACTAAATTTTCTACTCTTAGCCTCCATCAAGTTTCTACTTATTTTTTCTGAGGACCCCATGTGTATATGAAATAAACCTTTTCCATTTAGTTAGTTTAATGCACTGGACTCAGATACTGAACCTAAGAGAATCAGAGGGATCTTTTCCCTACATTACCAACAGTTGCTAAACTTACTAGTGAGCAGAGTAGTAGTATCTGTAACGTGTGCTTAGGGCTCAGTTGGAGTCCCTGCCTTTTCTGCTGCTCAGACCAACCACCATCTTGCATGAAAAGATCCCAAGGCAGCTGAAACTATTTCACAGGCAGAGCTGTGGGATGCTAGCAGGCATCTGGAGGAAGTCTCCAAACAGAGTCATCTAGGGGTTGAGAATTAAATTCTCATATATTGTTCACACAAGATGGGAGGTCTCAGTAATGAAACATTTTAGCCAATCTGCAAACCTCAGTCACCCAGAGGCCCTTTCTACTACTTTTACACCTCTCAACAAGCTACTAATTCCACCAATAAAAATCCACTTCTGACATTAGTTTGCTAATTAGCAAAACATTAGGTGTTTCTTAGAGATAAAGATAAGCCCTTAAAATGGCCTCTCTGGAGTGAGACTTTCCTGATATAATTCTAATCAGATGCCTGACTAGAAAGTTAACTGCTCTGGGTGGCGGTGGGGAGTGTCACTCCATGATATAGAAATATCAATCACTTGGTCTATTCTGAAATGCTTCAGAGCAAATTACACATGTAATACCTGCAAAGCAGTAAAGATAGTCCCAGGTAGAAGTAAGCATACAATTATATGACTAATAAATCTGGGACAAAAAATTCTAGGTAATGTCATATTCTGAATTTTGCATTTCCGACCTGTACTGCCTCACAGGTTTTGAACTGGCATTTCTTTTCTTTTTCTTCCTTTTTGTAATTTATTTATATTTTTCCATTGCTTTGGGAAGCATGGCCATGCTGAATGGGAAAAAGATGATGGTAAGAGACTCCAGTGGGACTACTGAGAACCGGTGCTACAAATAGGTTCCTAGGTCCAGAAAGGTCACCCCACCCCCAGGCCTTCCAGGTCTCACTGCACCTCAGGAATCCCATAAAGGGGCCTCCTTTGGTATTCTGAGAACTCTCCATTCAGGGCCGGTTTTATCAGAGAAATGAAACCACAAAGAACTCAGCTCAGATAACAGGATTAATTAACATTCTTCTCATTCTACAAACAACCCATCTGGGAGGAGTGCCACCCACATCTTACTGGGGTGGGTTTGGAGCTGCCCGAAGCTGGCCTGGGGTTTCCTTAAGTCAGTTCTGCGCAGGGCTCCGCTTCTTGAGGGTTGGTGTGTTCTAATAACACTCCCTTTGTTCTCGGGGTCATGTTTCCTCGCCTGTCAGTCCCACTGGTCCTCGCCTTTGTATTTCCAGGTTACTGTTGATAGACCGAAGCTGCCACACATGATATTGATGGTGATTAAAAGCAGGAACTAACATATATGTAGATCTGCACCAAACTAAGCAACTTGAATTCAGGAGCTCTACATGGAGGGAGCCTTCCCTGGAGGGTTCCAGCTCTCACACCTGCCTATCCAGAACTGGTTGCGCCTTCCCAAAAGATTTGCCTCCACCGGGGCATTCATGGGCAGTGGCTTTTTGACTGAAGACCTTTGCAGAGAGGGACATGTAAACCAGCAGCGAGGTACACAGCACGGTGTGACTTAAAATCTTTCTGTCAAGCTGTATCCTTCCACTCACAACCTGTCTCTTTCCTCTTTCAGCTATCTGTTCATTTTTCCTCTTGTTCTTCCCCACCCTCAGCCTCCATAATTCCCTCGATTTTCCAGATCTCACCTTGAGAAGCCCACCTGGTGCCTCAGCCCCACTGTTTGCTGAGCCCACAGCATGTCCCTGTGGGGAGTGATTCTTAGCACATTCCAGCCACCATGTTTGCTAAGACCTCCAGAATGTTCTCATTCCAATTTATGCAGCCAGCAACAGGCTCAGAGGTTCACTTGCCCACTATCACTTGCCCTGTTTTAGAGCGGGGAGCTCCAGAGCCATGCTCACTGTGAAGGTCAGCTTCCTCTAAGCCTAGGTCCCACTTAGCCCAGAGTCCCAGCTGAAGCCTGTGCTGCTCACTCTCTGGTCTGGAATCTTGTGATCATCCTAATGAAGCCCTGGTCCCTCTCTGCACCCACAGTGCCTGGCATGCAAAGTGCTCAAAGAATGGCTTCAGAGACACTTGTCCCCAGGGAGGCCCTGGGACAGCTGTCACTCACCTGAGCCAGCGGTGCTCCCCCTGCCTCTGCTCTGAGTGTATAAGGAGGCCCCGTTTGCCCGGGGCTGACCAAGTCAATCTCGCTGTGCTGCTGTCTCCAATTATGTCCCTGGGACTCCGCAGCCCAGGGGACTCAGGCGTGCTGGCCAACCTCCCATGGACACCACGTCGGGGCATGAAGGTCGAGAAGCTTGTTGAGCCCAGCTTTGTATTTCATCTCCACCCAGCTCCCTGGGAGAGAATCAGGATTGAGATGGATTACACTTGTTTATGGGTTAACATTTCAAGCGAGAGTTGGATGGAGTCTTAACAGAATTAATTAATTCTCTCTGTGCCAACAGGGAAGGGAGAGGGAAATAAGGGAAAACTCAACCACAGCTGGCTCTGAGATGGCCCCAAAGACACTGCCTGGTGCTCATCAGGTTCCTTTCACTGCTCTGATTTTCTCTGGTGCAGGTTTAGCTGTACTCAGAGCAGTAAGGAAAAGCAATCTCTCCCGTACATGTTAGTTGTGTAGGGAATCAGCTCTGTGGGTTTGTGTGTTCATGTGTCTGCTATAGGCAACATGAGGGAGAGGGACAGGTCCCCTCCCAGCCTCCCTTTCCCTTCAGGGCAGGGACATAAATTCCTTGCCTACCTGGGAGGTAGTAGTGGCCTGCTTAAAAGCAAAGACTATGGAGCCACAATGGCTGGTGTGTGCCCCAGCCATTCACTGCAATTCGTATGGGCCTTCATTTCCTTGCCTGTAAAGGGGGGGTGGAGGTGGCGGGGTGGGGGGGTAGTAACAGTACCTCTCCCAAAGATGACTGTGGCAATAAAAGATGAAGCATTAGAACCGCATCTGAAATGTAGTGTGATACACATGTGCACTTTGTATTGTGACTTGCTGCAGGCTGGAAGGAAGATGAATGTGGCTGTAGGTGTTTGGGTAACAGAGAAGAGGGCACTATGCCAACTTGGACAGAACATGCATCATGCTTCATCTGAACTTGGCAGCCTGAACCCAGAGGCATATAAACTCAGTGCTTCCAAAATCTTGCAGGTTTTTGAAGCATCTCCAAATGCAGATTTTATGTGACATACTCTAATTCATAAACACTGACAGTGAATTTTAAAAATTTTATTAAACACTGGGATGGACAAAACAAAACAAGCTGGTGGGCTTGATTGGGCTGGGAACCTCCCAACTGTAGCCTCCGCTCAGTTACTCCATTCTGTCCCTGCAGAGTGGATGTGGCCAGAGCGATGCAGTCTCTTTTACTGTATCCAAAGTAGGATTTGACAATCAAAGGGGAAGAGAGTTGACAGGACCGGGCAGCTAAGACTCAGAGGGGAGTGGTAGGTCGGCCGTGTCCTTCTATGAAAGTGTCCTGGGGGAGAGGGGAGCAGCCAAAGTGCACATTGTGGCTGGCTTTACAAATGATGCCACTAGATCTTTGATTTAGGAGACCACCCTTACTTTCTAGACACCTCCTTCACGTGGTGACTAAGAGCCTGTGCTCAGGAATCAAGCCACCGGCACTAAAGCTCAGCCCCGTCCTCTTCCACTGGTGTGACTTTGAGCTAGCAATTGAACCTTTCTGTGACTTGTTTTTATTTGTAAAAATGAACCATGCCTATCTCAGAGCTATCGTAAGGAATGAAATGATGCCCATGAAAGGCTAGCATAGTGCCTAGCACATAGCAATTACTCAGTAAATATTGTTAGGAAAATAATATAAAAATTTCAATGAATGTCAGTTCTTATTGCTCAACAAAGCAACACAAATTTACGGGGCACTTAACGTGGGTGAGTTTTAAAACTAGACTCCATGGGATATGTTAGGACTTTGAGGAGAGGCCCTATGTCTTATTCACGATTACACTTCCAAGACAGAGCACAGGGCTGAAGTTGAGGTTTCGAGGGGCTCCTGTCCTCAGTGAGTCTAGGATAAGGGGTGCAGCTGGGGTACAAGACCTAAATGTGTAAAAATAAAGAAATGGATAACAACGAGTATTTACACTGTTCAAATCATCCAGGGAAGAACAATCTGAAGCAGAAGAACATGGGGCTCTGAGCCATTCCAATCATTGCTGGAAGATTACAGCTTCAGAAGAAACCAGCAGTCAGGGAAAGTCTCATGGAAACAAGGGTGTGGTTTGGATATGAAGCAAAAAGGTATTCCAAGAGGGCTGAGTAAACAGAGAGGTGGTGACAAGGGACTAGGTATGTTTTAGGGACACTGGGCAAAGGACCTCAGTGGAAACAGAGTGTTCAGAAAAGCTGGCAGGTGAAGAAAACTTAGAAATCTTGATTGAAAAGGCCTCCAATCATGCCAGATGACTAGATGTCTCCCCTTCTTTCTTTGTAATGACACATCAAGTTTATTTGCAGAAAATAGTTTATACTTCTCAGCCTCACTTGTCAGTGGGTACAGCTGTATGACTAAACTATAATTTAATTAACACCAGTGGACTTAAGGAAAAATCCTGTGTAGAAGGTCTGGAATGTGGAGACGATGGCTGGAGCTTTATCAGCCATCTAGGTTATGAGATAGACTGATAAGGCTGATGTGAGGGGAAAGAAGGAGTCACTGATGATGAAACAGTCTCAGACATTCTATGTCTAGATGGTTACACAGACAAACTTTATTATTAAGCCACTGTGATTTGGGGTCTTTTTTTTTAACATGCAGCTGAACTTAATCCTGGACTGTACATAAGTCCAAGACTTAGAGCAGTAGGCAATCATTGGATGGTTTTGAGCAGGAGAATAAGAAGGTGAATGTATGATATGTGTGGTATGTGTGAATGTGGTGGGTATGAAATGGAACAATTTGGCAGCACCTGTGCAGTGAGGATGGGAGGAGAGAGAACACAGAGGTTGGAAGCTCAGAGAGGAGTTTAGTGAAGTAAGTCATGTGAGATGAAAAAATGAGTGTGTTCTGCTGGTGGGAATGTGAACTGGTCCAATCACTATGGAAAGCTGTATGGCGATTCCTCATACTGCTAAACATGGAGCTTCCATACGACCCAGCAATCCCACTTTTGGGAATTTACCCAAAGGACACAAAAACACTAATCCAAAAGGACACATGCACCCTTATGTTCATTGTGGCACTGTTCACAATAGCAAAGATATGGAAGCAACCCAGATGTCCAAAAATAGATGACTGGATCAAGAAGATGTGGTACACATACACAATGGAATACTATTCAGCATTCAAAGAAGATAAACACATGCAATTTGCAGCGACATGGATGGAATTAGAGGGGATCATACTCAGTGAAATAAGCCAGAAAGAAAGAGAAAAATATCAAATGGTTTCACTTATAACAGGACTATAAGGAAACCAAATAGGAGAGAGACAATCAGTGGGGGGAGGGGGGAGGCGGAGGGAGGGAAGGAAAAGCGCACAAAATGGAATAGAAAAGAACACAAGGGACCATGGAGATGGATCACGGGTGAATTGGTGGTGGGCTACCCAAGGGGAATACAAAATGTAAAAGACATAAATAACAATAAAAATATATATTTAAAAAAAGAAAAAATGAGTGTGTTAATTTGGATACTCCAGACAAACAGAACCAATAAGATATATATGCACATACAATAAGTTGTTTCATGTAATTATGGAAGTTGAGTAATCCCAAGATCTGTAGTTGACAAACTGGAGACTCAGGGGAACTGATGATACCAGTCCAAGTGTAAATCCAAAGAGAAGACCAATGTCCCAGGTGGAAGATAACCAGGCAGACAGAATAATTCTCTCTTATTCAGCCCTTTCCTTTCTTCCAAGCCTTCAACCAACTGAATGAGACCCACCCACACTGGGGAGGGCATTCTGCTTTAATCAGTCTACATGCTGAATGCCAACCGCATCCCCAAAAACCCCTAGAATAATATTTGACCAAACACTTGACCAATATCATCCAAAAAACAGAAGAATGTTTGACTAAGTATCTGGGCACCCACGGCCCAGTCAAAACGACACATAAAATTAACCATCACAAATGAGTATGTGCTAAAATCTGTTTTGAGGGAAAATCATTCTAAGAACTAGGATAAGTAAGTCAATACACATCCTTCTAAATTGATCTAACTAAAATTGATAGGTTTAGTGGTTCAGGCAGGACCAGAGAATATCAAACTATATATATAGTATAATATTTAAAGGAGGACTCTGGAGTTAGATTGCTTGGGTTCAGATCCTGGCTCCATCAATACCAGCTTGGCAACCTTGGGCAAGCTATTTAACTCCTCAGTGCCTTGATTTCTTCCTTATCTATATGATAATGGGGATAATCGTTTGTATGCTAGGGCTGCTGTAAGCACTAAATGAGGTAAGCCGTTCATTCAGTCACAGAGGTTTATCGTATTAGACCTGCTGTGTGCCTCATGCTGTGATAGGCGCTGGTGATGGGGTAGACAAGACAGTTAAGAATAGTGAGTGAGAAAGACAATAAGTAAGTGATGAGATGAGGCCATTTCTGCAGTGACAAATACTATATGGTCTAGAAAAATACAATGTGTGGTGTATATGATGGCGTGCAAGAGGATTTTGCAGGGGAAGCAGATGAACAATTTTATTTGTTTGTAATAGCTCTATATTGACAATAGCTATAGATTGACCTAGAAAAATACTTGCTTCCCTACTGCTGATAATGATATTTATTCAGTCAACAAATATTCCTTGAGTACCTACCATATACTTTACTGGATAGGTACTGAGGGGCTATAGCAGAGAACAAAACAGAAAAATCCCTGACATGCTGGAGCTGGCAGTATACATTTCCTTTACAATAAATTTAGTTTGCCTTTCTATGTAAATTTAATTGAAAATGAGATCCATCTTTTTAAGTACACAATGCCTGGTTGGCTGGTAAATACGGCAAAAATGGAGATGGTGATAGAATCGAGCCACATCTGGGATCCCTGGGCTGGAGGCAGCTTATTATGTGCCCATGGGAAGGAGGGGTTTCCAAGCTGGCACACTGACTAAGAAGCACGTAGCCGCGTTTTCCTCTGTTTCCCCCTGCTCATATCACAAGTCTCTTATTTATTTTTTGACTGTGTTTTTAGATGTGCGAAATACCACATCAGAGAATTTCCATCTAGGTTATAAGAAAATCCACCAACTAGATTAACTACGGCAAAGATGTGTAAATAAAGAAAACTTTAAATAAGAAAATAGTTATAAAGAAAAGTGGATTTTGCTTTTGCTTAATATCTAGTTGGCTAACCATGAGTGGCACTATAGAGAACCTGTTCTTCTGAATCAATTAATATCCTGTAATTATCCTGTCAGCACTCCCACTTAAGCAGGCCATATTGTATCTGCATTCTGAATAAACACCACGTACTTGAGAATAATTTGTCCCTCAAGTAAATCAACAGAGTCTCACCTCCCCAGTTAAATGAACAACATGGCAAGTTATAGCATGTTGCTGCCCCCCCCCCAAAACCCGCTGCACACCTATCCTGTTCCTATCCTAAATAATTCAATCTCCCCCATAGGGAGCCAGGAGTTAATGAACTGTACAGTAACTTTTATTCCCACAAGTTTTACTCATTTTACATCAACCCCATCTCGCACCATCCAAGCTGCCAACATTTACGGCAAGTTCTGGGCTCAAAGCATAGATGGTGAGTGAAATGAACATTTAGGGTGGAGGTGCAGAGCAGATGATGAAATGAAATACTACTAAGCTTTTCAAAACCAACACCTAACAAAGGTAATTATCAAGTGAGCTGTTTTGTAGTCAAGGCTCAGTGTAACTACAAAACTGCTCCTTAGCAGCCTCACTTCAATTAACAGTACTTGATAAAGTGCATGTATTCACTCACTCACTCAATAAGGGTATTGAGCTCCTCTGCCTCGTTAGGTATTGGGTGAGACACTGGAACACAAAGGTGAACAGAATGGGGCTTCCAGTCCAGCATGCGGGAGAGAAAGCAATTGAAGCCACGTAAAGAGAACATTTCAAACTATAAGAAGTGCTAGTTAGGGGAGGTAGGAGGAAGACAAACAAGGGATTCTACCCAAGCCAAGGACCAACAGAGGTGAAGGATAAAGAACAACTAAGTAGGCAAAGAAATGAGCAGAGAGGAACAGCGGAAATAAACCCCTGCTGGTGTGCGAGGAGCTAAAGGCAGTAAATAATGGTTCCAGTTCCGAAACAGAAGAGAATAAAGGACAAAGTAGGCAGGGGCAGGTCAGGCAGGGTTTTGGAGGCTATGGCAAAAGAGTTTGGATTTACTATGAGCACAGTGGAAAGACACTGAAGATCTTTGGGCAGAGAGGAGATGACCATGTGCATTTTGCAAACAAGATGTAAGCGGCAGTGCAAGTCTGCTAATTATCCTCAATATCTATTTGTCCCTTTACCTGAGGATGGACAGGTGACCATCTGGGATAAAAACTACATTTCCCAGCCTCCTTTGCAACTTGGTGTGTCCTTGAGACCAAATTATGACCAGTGGCAGTAAACCCACTTGTACCATGTGGGAGGGGCTTCTAAGACTTTTAAGAGATAAACTACACATGCTCTTTGCCCTCCTTATCCATTCCTTCAGCGTGTAGTTTGGAAACCAGATGCTGCCATCTTGGCCCATGAGGAAGAAGCCATACACTGGGAATATCAAATTGAAAGGATCCTGCGTTCCTGGCGTTGTAGAGACCAATACCAGCCATGAAAAAAATTCCTCGACTTTTTAATGTATTGAGATATAATTTATACACAGTTTTTATATACAAAAATACTGCCCCCCCCATGTGTCCAGTTAAGATGCATTTAATTTGGTATGTTCTGATCATTGTATCCATGCATGGAACTACCAACCAAACCAAGATTGAGAACATTTCTGTCACCTCCACTCACCCAAAGATTTTCATGCCCCATTGCAATTTACCCCTCTCTCTACTTCCACGTGAGACAACAACTGATCTGCTTTCTGTTTTTACAGTTTCATTCTCTGGAAATTTATATAGATAAAATCATATAGGATGTACCCTTGTGTGTCCAGCTTCTTTGATTCAGCAAAATTATTTTGAGATCTATCCATGCTGTATTAACAGTTCATTTCTTTCTATTGATGAGTAGTATTCTATTATTGGAACATATGATAATTTGCTTAATCTAGTCACAAGTTGATGGGCATTTGGGTTGTTTACTGCTTTGGACTACTGTGAACAAAGCTGCTATGAACATTTATGCACTAGCCTTTGTCTGGATGCATGATTAATTTCTCTGGGCAAACACCTATCTGTGGAAGAGCTGGACAACATGGTAGGTACAGGTTTAACAATATGATAAACAATCAATTTTTCAAATCGAGTGTAGCATTTTACATTCCACCAGCAGTAAATGCATGCACATTCTTGCCAATACTTGGCTTTGCGTGTCTGTTAAATTTTAGGTATTCTTATGGGTGTGTAGTAAGGTACCTAGATAATTTTATGAGAAAAAAGTTAACTTCTTAGTTGTATTTAAGTCATGTTATTTTAGAATTTTCTACCACTCTTAGCCAAATCTAATCCTATTGCACACAGAAAACCAGAGAGGAAGGAAGAAGACTAGTTAGGAGTCTTCTATGATTCAGGTAAAAGGTGGTGGTGGATTGAAATGGGGAAGGCCGTGGAGATGACAAGAAATGGATGGATTGATGAAATGTTTAGGAGGATACGGATTTAGGATTGCTAATGGATTAGACATGGAATGTTAAGAAAATCACTCAGGTACATAGCAGAAGAGCTGGGTTTCAGACCCAGGCCTATTTAATTCCAGCTGATATTCCAAACCACAGTTCTCTTTGCCCCCTAGAAGCTGAAGTCACATGGAGGAAAATTGTTTCAGCTTTAGCTATGATAAGCCTATTATTTTTGCTATTTGGATTATTTGTCTTTGTTTTGGTGTGGAGGATGATGTATTTTCAGCAGGAGATGCTGGAAAAATGTTGATTTAGCATTCATGAGGATTTTTGGTAATAATGTTACTGTTTTCATTAACAGTCATAAAATTATTACTGCTACTGTTTATTTCTGTATATTTCCTCTTTTCCCTCCAATTCGGGGGTGATCAAAGCACTTAAATAAACAATGCACCAAAACAAAGCCCCAAAATAAACAATGGATTTTGGGTGGATAGTTTTTATTTCCTCCTCACAATAATCCTGTGTTTTTCTGCATTTTATAAATAAAGGAAACTAAGGCTCAGAGAGATTAAATAACTCACCCGCGGTCACACAGCTTGTAAGTGATGCTTCCTACATTTTGGAGCTTCACTTCCAAAACAGAAAAATAATACAAGAGATCTGTTGAAAATTGGAGTTGTGGGGAAGAGCACAAAAGGCAAGGAAAGGTACCCAGACACAGGCTCAACTGGGAAATTCCTTTGAACATTATTAGATAGAGCTGAAAAATTCTCACATACATTATATTCTCCTCCACCAGTTAGCATCCTTGTCTTTACAGAGAAATCCCTTTTGGAAAGCTACCTACCTTAATTAAAAGTGGACAGCCAAGGGAGATATACCATGTTGATCCTCTGGCCTCACACACCCAGGTCAATGCAGATCCATTTGCACAAGTAACCAACCTAGAGAGAACACAAATATGAGTCTGCTGGGCTAGGCTGGACACCCAGTTCCCTGCTTCCTGGCTTGGTGACCTAGTGCAAATTCCGCAGCCCTGCAAAGCTTCAGTTTCCCAATCTGAAAAATGAGAATGATAACTTCTCTGGGGTTGCCAAGTCAGGGTGAATGGAGCAATATGCTGTAGGGTGAAGGGATCAGAAATATAAAACTTTAAAGTCTTATTTTTTTTTCTGAGTTCCTATTTGCCGAAAAGCAAAACTTCACCAACGATTCACCTCTCATAAATGCCCTCCCTGGAAGCTGCACACCAAGACTTCTATCCCCAGAGGGAAGTTGGCACTGGGATGAGAACTCACCTAAAGAGACCTTGTCACGCAACTATTCTGTCTCCCATCTATTCTCCTTAAGGCCCATTTATCATTCCTAACAGTCATTTATTTTCACATAAATGCCTTTTTCTCCCTCCTCTTCCTCTTTTAAATGGTATATAAGCTCTATAGTTGTTAATTTAGGTATCAGGTTGACCAGGTCATGAGGTGCCCATATTGGGTTAAACATTAATTCTGGGTGTGTCTGAGAATGTGTTTCTGTAACAGTGTAATAGCCATAGAAAGGGGAAGTTCCAGGTTCCCCGCCCCACTCAAGGAAGGGTGGAACTGAGCAGGGAGGAGAAAACTAAAGAAGAGGAGGGAGAAGCAGAGAGGTGGGAAGAAGCCGAGAGAGAGGGGCAAGAAGACTGGAGGAGGCACATGCAGAGGAGAGGCGTGGTGATGAAGCCACACTTGCTCCACGGCCTTGGACTTGTACCAGGCTCTTGGGGGAAGGAAAAGAGACACTCGAGAGAGATGTGGTTTAGAGGCCCATGGGGAGGCTGCCATTGTCTACTTTTCCCATTTCTCCACTTCTTCCTCCTCTTCTTGAGCTTCTCCTCCCCGCTCAGCTTCACCGTTCCTTGGGTGGGGCAGGGAACCTGGAACCTCCCCTTTTGATGGTACACACTGTTACATTTCCAGATGAGATTAACATTTGAATCCATGGATTCAGTTAAACTGGTTGCCTTTCCCAATATGAGTGGACTTCATCCAATTCCTCTGAGGAGCTGAATAAAGAAAAAAGTAGAGGATGGAAGAATTTGATCCTTCTGCCTGAATGAGTTGAGACTTGGGTCTTCTGATGCCCATACCATCCTGTCTCCCAGTTCTCAGGCTTTAGGATTCAGACTGATTTATACCTCTAGTTTTCCTGGGTCTCAGCCTCCGTATCATGCAAGCCAACTCCTCATAATATATATTTCCTATTGATTATAGCTTCCTGGAAAATGTTGACTAATATAAGCCCCATATTCTAACTGCCTCCTGGAATCACAATTTTTTGCGACCTCCTATACACACACACACACACACACACACAGGTTTTCATATATTTTTCTTGCTCATCTATAGGCCTTTTGTCAGTTTAAGTTTAATGCATGAAGCTACCTAAGCATGAATGGGTTTATTATAAGGTTTTCAAATGAGTTTCAGTATCAATAAGGCACCAACACAAAACTAGAGTTTGGTGTTCTCTCTCCCAAAAGGAAAAGAAAATGGGATTACTGATCAGCTCTTTTTTTTTTTTTTAAAGATTTTTTTTTTATTTTATTTATACATACAAGCTGGGGTACAGGCCAGAGGCGTAGGGCGGCGAGAGGGTTCACCAGAGACAGAGCGGGGAGCAGAACAGGCAGATCAGAAACACACTGCTGAGGGGAGCAGCGGGCAAGGCAGGAGAGGTCTGCCGCACCATGTGGGATTCTCCCCGGCTGGGCGTCGAACTCGCGTCGCCGCTGCCGACAGCTCCACAGCCCAGCGCTCAACTGCTGCGCCACCGGGGAGGCCCTGATCAGCTCTTAATAAAAAAGATTTTGTGTTTTATTGAGATAACTTCCTGTGCTTTATATTATCTTTTTCATGTCTTGGATTATTTAAGAGAACCAAGTCTTTGTAAAAAAGTGATCTGTGGCCCTCCCTGGTGGAGCTGTTGGCAGCAGCGAAACAAGTTCGATGCCGGGCGGGGGAGATTCCCACATGGCGCGGCAGACCTCTCCTGCCTTGCCTGCTGCTCCCCTCAGCAGTGTATTTCCGTCGATCTGCCTGTTCTGCTCCCCACTCTGTCGCTGGTGAACCCTCTCGCTGCCCCACTCCTCTGGCCTGTACCCCAGCTTGTATGCATAAATAAATAAATCTTTTTTAAAAAAAGTAATCTGTGAGCCTATTTAATTAAGTGGTCAAACCTTTTAACATTTTTTACATTTTCCCCAAATCAAATTCTAAATGCAGTCTTCTTGACTTTAAACTGAGTCTGTGATTTCCCAGAAGAGCCCTGGGAAATCTCAAAGGATTTGTTCTCTCACCTTGTAAAGAGAGAGATATTAATCAAATTAGGTTTGATATGCTAAATTACCTGGGAAGCTTTGTCAGACAAGAAGAGATACTTAACCTTCCCCACGTTATATTTGTGTGGGTTTATGTCATTAATACAAGTATTTCAGAAATTACATAAGGCTGCTAGCAATTTGTCAATGCCTATTTTATTGTCTATGATACGTCCTGATATATAACATTTTTAATCATAATTTCAGTCATTACCTTAAAATACTGTGTGTCACAAAGAAAACCAAATTTCCTTGTCAATTGTATTATAATGGTCCCTTATCATATCTTCAACCCTGGCCATTTTAAGTCCTTTGTCATTCTCAGAAAGCTATTGTTTTATTCTGATGCCTTTCTGAAAGCTCTTTCAATCAACAAGAGACCAAAGGGCTTCATCAAGAATGGGACTGTCTCAGATACCATGGAAAGGACTATGTACAGGTACTCTGGGGTATAAGATTCTGATGTTGCTCCTCAAAAACCTCAAGATCATATCACCGGACTGGGTAAGGATTTCCAGAACTAATAAAGAAGCTGATGGGTTCATAAAACTGTTACCATTCCCCCCACCCAAAACCCTGCTAACCCAAGATCAAGAAGAACAAGAATTACATGGGACTGAATAATCTGAAGAATAATTGTAATTTTTATGACCTTTTGGGACATGCTGGTTCTTTAATGTTCTAAAATAAAGAACCCCTTTCACTTTTCTCTTAAACTTTATCCCTTGCTACAGTTTAGTTGGTCATGCTTCTGTAGATAGGAGTGAAACATTCTCCAGAAATTGGAAATTCCTAATGAATGGGTATTCTTATTTTATGGCAATATGGTTATTCACATAAATTAAATACGATCCAGATTCCTTGTAAGAGGAAATGATGGGAAACATATTTGAGACTGAGGTGTGTATAGATTCAGATTGGACCAGTTTTAAGGAATGAAGATAGACTGGCCTGAGTCAATGCTTAAAAAGCCCTCTTTGAAAAAGGAGCCAGGTCCCTAGATGACAGGGCACCCACCTTCCAGGTAAATAAGGACAGTCACTTCCAGGAAGACCTGGAAAACTTAGGATATTTGGACAAACCTGAGAGAGGGGAATTCACGCAGACCTATAGAGACTGCAAGAGAAATCCAGTGGGAAATTCATGGCTTGGCTTCCTAGCCTCAAGAGATTTTATTTATTTATTTATTTTTTTTAATAAATATTTTATTTATTTTTGTTATTGATATCTTTTACATTATTGTGTGTCCCCCATAGGTTACCCACCATCTGTTTACCCGTGGAGCCATCGCCATAGTCCCCCGTGCTCCCCTCTTCCCCCATCTTGAGCCCTTACCCTCCCCTCCTTCCCTGCTGAATGTCGCATTCTTATTTGGCTCCCCTATATTCCTGTTATAAGTGAAACCATTTGATATTTTTCTCTTTCTTTCTGTTTTATTTCACTGATCATGATCCCTTCTAGATCCATCCATGTTGCTGCGAATTGCATGTGTTTTTTAAAAGCTCTATCTGAGCTTGCTTAAAAATGTTTCAGAAAAGGCAAACTTTTAAAACCTATGTGGTCAATCAGAGTTTTTACTGCACTTGTGCAAATAAGCAGGCCAATTGTAATGAAACCTGATGTATTTTCTAAGTAAAAGTAATCTTACTTTGATTATCTCTGATCAAAATGGGGGTAATTGTAGAGAGAAATTTTGTTTTAAAAAAACTGTAATTTGCCTCTGTAGGTTATCAGATTCTAGTTCTGTTCATTGTCTTTGAGCTTTTTGCATCTTTTTGTAAATTGGATTCTGTTATCTTATGCATTGTATCAGTAACTAATATTTCCAATTTTCTTCCCACCTTCCTGACCTGTTGTCACTGAGAACTACGAACATACTGTCCCCAAAGCCCTGCAAGCTGAAGTTAGGTGGCTTGATGAAACTTTGAAAGATTTATCCCTACAATAGTGTGCCCCTTAGAAAATTCACCAGGGCACCAGCCTCTTTATCCTGTTCTCCTTCAAGAACAGACTGTAACACAGCCCTTCCACACTCACTCCACCATCCAAAGATATTTAGGGTTCCGTGGCTGGAAATCTCACTAGTGACACTCTGAACTTGCAAGAAAGAGGTGTGGGAAGAGGAAGAGAGAAAAGAAAGAGAAAGAAAGAAACTGCTTTATAATCTGTTCCAACCATTAATCTTTGTTTTTCTCTGGTTTCCATGGAAATGCCCACATTCAATGCCTGATGGCTCTCACCACATAAAGGTGCCACTTCCATCTGCCACTACTTCTGGAAAGAGACACGCTGTTTAAATTGGACTGATCAATTCCCAGGAAGGAGACATTTGTTCAGTGGGGTAAGGACCAATCAAACAACTCAGTTCCTTATCTGTGAGCAGTCTAGGAAAGTCTATAACGGGGTAAATGAAGGAATCCGCAACATACCACTGTGAAGAATCCTGTTTTTCTGAATTCTTATCTGCCTAAAAGCAGAATCTCCCAAATGTTAATTGTCATAAATCTCCTCCTGAGGCATTTCACATTCAGGAGGACTGACTCCTAACACCAAAAATGGCCCTGTGATAAGAAATAACTAGACAGTCATTGTCACTAAACTATCAGGTCCCATCTATGGACCATTTTCCTTCTTAAAGGCATTTGCTTCCCCTCAGTGCCTTTCTCTCCTCCTCTTCCCTATTAAAATGGCTTTTAAACCCCAATTTCTAACCATCGCTGAGTCACATATTTTCAGTGAACCTCCAAAGACATTAGTGAGGAAAAATTGTCTGTTTTCTTGTTGATCTGTCTTTTATCAGTTTAATTTGCTGATCCTTATTCCCTGAACTTAAGAGGATAGATGAAAGGTTTTCCTCACCAACAGGTTCAATGAAAGAGAGACTGTCCTATAGATGGTGTTATGAAAGCTACCTGTATTATAATAATTCTTCTGTTTGTCTAGTGGACCCAGTAGAGAAGGGACAAAGCCAGAAAATTCATGAATTAAATAAGGAGTGATGTATCTTACTCCTTGTCTTAAAATACATACAACTTTATATCTCATCTCCCACCAGTCAGGAGGGAAATTCAACTAAGAATAATAGGGTTTTATTTTATTGCTCCTAAGTAAACAAGGCTTTAACAACTACTTACCCTAACATTTAATTGGGACTTTAAGACTGGTTTAAGATCCTACAAATAGTTACATCCTTTCCAGAGAGTATTGAAAAAGTCATTTAAAGAGGTTAGCAACTTTAAGTGAAATAATCTTCTGGATTCTGTACCAGTCACCACCTGGTAGGGAGATGAAGGGAAGAGAGAGCATGTTAAAAAGGACACCACAGGGATATTGTCAGTTAAATGAGAAATAATGAGAGCCCTTACAGGTCAAATGACTGACCCAGGGCCTTCAAATAAAAGAAATTAGGGGAGAGGGGTAAGACTGTACAGGAGGTAAGAAAGAGAAACTGTTAGAGATTCAAAGAGTCTTAAGAGATAGATAAATCAAATACAATGTTGCTTTGGATATTGAGTCCAATAAACCAACTGTTAAAACAATCTGGGGAGGTGATAGTTGGCAAAATGGAATGGATTATAATTGTACTTAATAATTGGGTTTTTTTGGAGATACACACTAAAGTATTTATGGATAAAAGTCTACAACATCTACAACTTACTTTAAAATATACTAGGTAGGGGGAAAAGAAAATAAAGCAAGATCAGCAAAATTATGATTATTAAACTGGATAATAAGTATCAGACGGTTTTAAATACTATCCTGTATTTGCCTTTCTCCTTTGGATTTATTTTGCTTAGTATAATCCCCTCCAGATCCATCCATGCTGTCACAAAGAGCAAGATTCCATTTTAAAATATATATATCTGAGTAGTATTCCATTGTTAATTCCATTGTTAATTAACATTGCATGTTAATCTACCTCATCTATCTTGGACCCTTAGATTGCTTCCGTAACTTGACTACTGTAAACAGTGTTGCAGTCAACATAGAAGTGTGTGTGTGTGTGTGTGTGTGTGTGTGTGTGTGTGTGTGTTGTGGTGTGTGTGTGTGTAGTGTATGTGTGTATAATGTATGATACACACACACATATATCCCTTTGAATTAGTATTTTTTAATTCTTTGGATAGAAACCTAGGAGTGGAATTGATGGATCATATGTTAGGTCTACTTTTAATATTTTTGAGAAACCTCCATACTGTTTTCTTTAGTGACTGGACCAGTTTACATTCCCAGCATCAGTGTACAACAGTTCCTTTTTCTTCATACCCTTGCTAACTTGTTGTATCTGGCCTTTTTGATATGGGCCATTCTCGCAGGTGTGAAGCGGTAGCTTGTTTGTGGTTTTCATTTGGATTTCTCTGACAGTAAGTGATGATGAACATTTTTTCATGTGCCGGTTAGCCAGCTGTAGGAAGTGTCTATTTAGTTCTTTTGCCTGTTTTTAATTGGGTTATTTGCTTTCTTTTTGTTGATTTGTATGAATTCTTCATTAAATCTTAGATATTAGCCCTTTGTCAGATGTCTGATATGCAAGTATTTTTTCTGATTTGGTATAATATCTTTTTGTTTTAATGATTATTTCTTTCTCTCTATACAAGGTTTTTAGTTTGACGTGGTACCATTTGTTTATAGTCTCCTTTGTTTCTCATGCTTTTCGAGTTGAGGTCCCAAACACATACTCAAGCCAATGTCATGAAGTGTATTGCCTATTTTTTTCTATGTACTTTATATTTTTAGGCCTTCAACCAAGTCTTTAATCTGTTTTGAGTTAACTTTGTGGTGGTGTGAGATAGTGGTAGAATATAGAGAGACAGAAAGAACAGGCAAAACTAGACCAAAACAAACTCTAGAAATCTGACTGTTGAATTGAGTCTCTGGGGGTGGGGAGATTGGGCTGGGAACAAAGGGAAGAGGGGGCACCACTGAGTATGGCAGAGGACTGTGGGTGTCTTGGTGGTGGGTGTGCTGTGGTAACACACACTGAAGAGGTGTGAACCTACACTAATGAAGCAGGGAGATGAGGAAATTCATGCTCACAGAAATTAAGCAACATGAAGGCATTGGTGATGACGCTAAAGGGTAAACCACGGGGCACAGAGTATTAAGTTTTGGGGATTAGCAGGCAAGATAATTGACATATGGAAAAAAACACTAAAATTTGGCATTTAAATGGGCCTTAAAGATTCCTGGTTCATTACCTTCTTTTTGTACTTGAAGAACTAAGGCTAGAGAAGGTTCATATCTTGTCCAGGGCAATACAGCATATTAGTGGTGGACAAACACATAAGACATGGATCTTCTGTCAATGACAGCTTTTCTCTGACACACACAACTGTCTTTGACGAACTGCCTGTATGAATATACTTGACTGGATAACTTCTGCATGTCTTAATGGAGTAATTTCAGCCCCTAATGCCTGCCCTGTTGGTAATAACCCCCTAATTTTCCCCAGAGAAAACAACCCCTTCCTTCCTGAAAATCTAGGAAGGACTGAACAATTTCCCCTCACTGGTTATGTGAACTGAATTAGGTCAATGAGAATCTTTCTCCGGGGAATTTGAAGTTTGGTTACCTTTATTTCGATACTACATTCTCTGTGTTTCCTTAAGGAATTTAGAGTTGATTTCTATTGTTCACAACCCCAAATCCTGTATAGTGCAGGCTTTTTAGTTACATGTATTAGAAAACCCAAGGCAAATATGCTTAAGGAAAAAAAAAAGGAGGAATTTAGTGCCTTAGATGAAGGATCTGCAAATTATGTGACTTGGACCAAACCCTGTCAATTACCCGTCTTTGCAGACAGTTTTATTGGAACAAAACCTCATTTGTTGGTTTATGTATATCCTGTGACTTTTGAGTTATAATAGCAGAGATGAATAACCGTGACCGAACAAAATGACTTTCAAAGTCTAAAACCGTACTCTTCGGCCCCTTACAGGGACAGTTTGTGATACTTGACTCAAACAGGTAAAAAGTCAGCTGTAGCTTGATCCAGGAGCTCACCTGGCATCCTGGACCCAGACCCTCCACCTCTCAACCTCTCTTTGTTTTCTGTCCTGTGTTAGCATGTTTCTTAGCAGCTCTCTCTTTGTGGTGGCAGCTGAAGGAGCAACAACAGCTTCTGCCCACCACAGGCAAATAAAAGTCTTGGGTTAGACACTCTGGGCCCAAATCAGTCTTCTATTGTGGTAAGAGGGACAGAACTTATTGACTGGTTTTAATCAATCAGAAGCTGAAAGTGGGGTAAACCGGAATCCTAGGGAGAAAACCTCCAATTTGCTGAATTCCCCACGGAAAATACCCCAGCCATGACTGTTTTCAAGTCATCAACATGTCACTGAGTGCCAAGTTGGGACGAGATGTGCAGTAGCCCGTCATTGTACAGTGTTTCCCCATAGAGACAATAAGCACACATATCCTCAAGGGTATATAGATAGATAGTAACAAAATATAGAAAAATAATTAGGAAATGATGAACTTGGAGTAGTCATTACTTTGCTTTAACTATACATTTATATAATTTGATTTTTAACAAAGGCCATGTTTGACAATTGGCTCTTACTGGGTAAGACGGGTAATTGACAGGGTTTGGTCCAAGTCAGCTCTTACCGTTCAGCTCCAGCACAACACTGGATGAAACCCACCCAAACCATTACAGGGACTCCTTCCACCGGAATAAAAATAAATAGATATTAGATGGTAAAAACACCAACCAACTAAACGCACTACAGTGACGCCTCAGTGTCATCTACATGTTCTTTGAAAACGACTTTAAGTGAAAGGACGCATAACGAAATCAATCCTACCATAGCTAACTGATATTAACAAGAGTTACATCCTTATGGCATATTTCTGGTCACAAAAACATCAACAAACTTCTAAAAGAAACACTCAGCGGGTGGAGGGGGGTGGGAGGAGTGGAGGGTAAGGGCACAAAATGGAGTAGAAAAGGACACAAGGGACCACGGAGGTGGATCACGGGTGAATTGGTGGTGGGTTACCCAAGGGGAATACAAAATGTAAAAGATATAAATAACAATAAAAATATATATATTAAAAAAATACTTCTAAAAGAAGACCTAAAGTATTTCTAACATGAAACATTCATTTGTAGTCATTCATTCATTTATTCATTTTCCAACCCACTTATTCAAGTTCAGAGTTTCATGGGTGGCCAGAGCCTATCCTGGAAGTCAGGGCACAACAGGAACCAACCTTGGCCAGGACACTCTTAAACTCACCCAAACTCACCCAGGCTAGGGCAAGGTGAGCCTGCAGATAACCCGAACATGCACATTTCTGCGGTATTAAGGAAACCAGAACAATAGGAGACAATGTTGAACACAATGACGTTGTTCGAAGGCCTGTGGTAACCGATAAACCAAGGCAGATGGGAAACGGCATGTGGCTTTAGGGAAATGAGATATTTATACTCACAGGTGAATCCGATATTGGTGCTCAGCAGGATCCAATCCTGAGAGACTACTCCTTGGTGGGCTTACATGGCTGCAAATTCTCCCTCAAGGGAAAGTAGCTTATGGCAGCTTCAGGTAAGCCCCCAAGACAGGTAAAGGTACCCATTACATCATGCTGGCCCCTGATCCAGATAGTGCTCTCAGAGAAATCAGGCAACATGGGAGAGCCCGACTCAGAAGAAATTTAAAGACAAAATCCCATGGAAATACAGATACGTTTTAAAAGTTTCTATGGGACATAATTCATTGGTAATGCAAATGGCCTCTGGGAACATTATTAACAAGAAAATTAATAAATGTCATAGATCTGTGTAGTGCTTGACAGCTGTCAAAAGACAATCTTATGCACCATCTGCTTTTGGCCCCACACTGCAGTAGCCCCCATCTCTGTTTTGCAAACGAGAAAATGGAAATGCCAAATGGATATCGCTGATAATTGACTGAGCTGTGCTTCTAATTCTAGTCTCCTCATCCTGAAATCTTTCTATTCTGTGAGCTGTCACCCCATAAATAACATGCATTCCCCTTGGGGTGTACACACACACACACACACACACACACACACACACACACACAGGTCAAAGCCAAAGAACCAAGAGTCACTAAAAGCAAAACATAACTAATACTTTAATACTTCTGTTTAGATTTTATTTTCATAACTAATGATTTCATTCATATATTTTGCATTAATATGTGGCCGTGCAAAATGGATATGCAAATTTTACTCATAATTTGACTTGCTAAGCAGTAGATTTCAAAGCTCTTAGCTATGGATAATACAGTGGTTCAAAATTTAGGTTCTAGAGACAGGCTGCCTGGAATTGAAGCCCAGCTCTACCACTGCTAGCAGGGAGATATTGGACAAGTTGCCTAATCTCTCTGTGGCTTTGTTTTCTCATCTGTAAAATGGGGATTATAATGATGGTTAACTCAAAATGGTGCAAACAATGACCTGAAGATTTAATAAAATAAATATGAAAAACACTTAGAACAGTGCCAGACACATAGAAAATCCTAAGTAGACATTAATGGTTAGAACTTTTATCATAATCAGGATTATGATTCTGATCATCATTATTGATGGTCCAACCAAATTTTCCTTTGTACATATATTAGCTTCAGAAGTCAAACTTACATGGCAACACTGCAGATTTATTTCTGTATGGTCCTTCACAATGAAAACACTACACATTCATATCATTTATTTTTAAAATACTGTCTAAAGACTTTCTGAAGATATTCTTTCGCCTACTCCTCCAGTAGCTGGAGAACTGGAATAATTTCCCTACAAGGAATCTAAGATTCAGGAAGGTTGGCTAGCTGAATATTAGGTACTGGAGCCACAATCCAGCCTAGTCTGCTGACCCTGTGGTTACCTTGCAAAGCTGTACTTTGTTAGCATTTTGGCTCCTAAATCAGATGGTTGTTTGTTCATGAAGTTTCCCTGAAGGTCCAAGTTCCCTTGCTAGGTATCATGGCCACTGTTGGATGCTTCCCCAAGCATCCCCAACCTTTCATTTTATTGGGGACCTCTCTCCGCCCCTATTCTAGTCATACAGTTTGGGCAGAACCAACTCTGCACCAGCTCCATGTCGGACCCTGACTGTCTAATACAGTGAGCCTGCCTTAGACTCTCAGCATGCAGTTGGCCGAGGAACAGGCATGAGGCTCACTGAGCCAGTGAGTGCTTATATATCCCAGGTGTTTAGTGGGAGACATTCGAAGAGATCCCCAGTCTTCCTGTGGAGAGTGTGGGATGCTTTTAGTAGGATGTTTTAGCTGTTTTGTTCTCATGTGGTAGGAGTGGGGCACTACTAGGGGGTGGGGTGTGCCATGCATGTAAGTAAAGGATGACATCAACAGCAATGAGGGCAAAACAGAGATATGGAGAAAATCCCACTTCCTGCTAATGTCATTTATGCTGCCGGAAAAAAATCTCATCTGGGGCTAGCAGCTGTTCTAGACTACTCGGTTATGAGAGTCAAAAACTTCCCTTTGTTCTTGAAGCCTCCAATTTGGGGTTTCAGTCACTTGCAAAGAAAAGTTCTAATCGATAGAGTGAGCCTTCTGATATGACCTACAAGGAATGCTTAAGGAAAAGAAGAGTTGAGGCTGGACTAGTTTTATAATCTTGACGTGGGATACACACTCTTCACAGTGCTTGCTTACGCTTCTAAATGTCCTTCCTTCCCTTTATTTCATACAGTACCTATTCAAGAGTTAATAACCCATTTTATTTCCCATCAGGAGAGAAAAAGTGGTAGGCATTATGTGCCTCTATTCTAAAAAATTGTTACTATGTGAAAAAATTGGAAAATTCAGGGAATCCAGCTCTCCACAGGCCAGCCCCCCAGGAGCATCTTCTTTAGTTATAACTTAGTTTTTTGGCATTTGCTACCTAATTTAAACTTTCTTTTCTTCCTTTGCCCCCTATGCTGTGACCCACCCCTTCTAACTTCTCTTCACCTTTCTAGACATTCAGGCCCCTGCCCTAGCTGTACTGAACGGTTGCTCAAACCTCCATCTCCTTCCACCATGTGGTCTCGCTCCTGAAATCCTGTCCTAGTGCAGACTTATACTCTCCCAAATTCCCACTCTCAGTGTACACAACGATCCATACCTGACAGTTGTTCCTCACATCCATCCTTGTCAGGTGTATCAAAAATGAACCCAACCAGCAGCTTTCGTGGATTCATCCTATCTTGGGGTTGGAAGGAAAGTAGCTAGTCCAACGGCTCCTACTAGTGTGTGTTGATCAGCTGCGTGAAGTGTTACAAGCAATGTAGTGAAAATAGTACTAAATAGCTTACATAAATCATTGACTTAAAAAAGTAATGCAAACACTGATATAAATAGAACTATCTTAAAACCAGGAACTTCCTTTTATCAGAAAACACCTGTAATAGCTAGCGTTCTCCTATCAGACTATTTATAGAACTTCTACAAATCAATAAGAAAATCTGCCACTTGAACAGGCACTTCACGGAAGAGGGTCTTCAAATGACTAGTCAGCTCTGAGAAAGTGCAGAAATTCATTACCCACATGGAAGACACCAATGAAAGCTACCAGAAGCCAGAACGATGGGACTCGCATAAAGGTGCTCATGCAAATATAAGTAGGTACAGCCATTTTGGAAAACCACTTTGGGTCCACTAGGCATTCCAGTATCTCCACAAGCACAATTTAGGACCCAACAATTTCAGTCCTAGGTATGTCACGGAACTCGTTAACCCTCAACACAGGCCCAACTTAGGGGGAGTTGCATTTTAAAGTCTGTACGAGAGCTGAAAAAGCCCCCAAAGGCAGAATTTAATCTTGAACCTTCCTTAAATTGTCCAAAAGATGCAATACACAGACACAGTAAGTCTGCTGTTCAGTATGTGCTGAACAGTGCAAAGTCCACTTAGTCCTCGCAACACTATGAGGCAGGTTTACCATCCCGCTCAGAAAGGTAGAGTAACTTGCCCAAGGTCACACAGCTAGCTCCAGAGAGTGCTAGGGTTTGACCTGATCCCAGTCAGTCATCACACTTTTGTCCATTCTGTTGCCTTCATGAATAAAGCCAAGCACAGGGAATAAGGGGAAGAGAAACGGGGATTTGAAGCTTCCCAGGGCCCCAACATCCCATGCTCCTATTTCATCTTTCAATCCAGTCGCTGGCCTGCTCCATCCAGGAAAGTGTAGTTTGGGTTCACCTCTTCTCTGGTTTCCCACTAAGAGCCTGAGGCTAAAGCTGGAGTCTGCAAACTCTAGCTCTTGGGCCAAATCCAACTGATCACCTGTATCTTTAAATCAAGTTTTATTGGAACTTAGTCAGATCCACTATTCTATGCCAGATGATGGCTGCTTTTGCCCTACCAGAGCAGACCGAGTCACTGAAATACAGATAGTTGGCCCTCGGTACTTACAATATTTACTATCTGGCTCGTTAACTTTTGCTGATCCCTGGCCTAGACTAATAAACTTCCCTTGCTGGTCAAAGTGCTACAAGAACCAGAAGGAAGCTGATTTCCATCATGTCTTGGTCCTACATAACAAGCATTCTGGTCACCCAGATCTTATTCCAAAAGGCAGACATGTGGCTGCTCTGGATTCTGGAGGATTCTGAGGGATTTCAAGGTGCTTTCTGCTCCTAACACACTCACCTCTTCCTATGGTAACTTGTTCTGAAAGAACTTGTAGGGGGCAAGGTAACTGCAGTCATCTGCGTGGACTACATTTATGTCTAATTACCCCACAGCACAATATTGATTTTGCATATCTTTTACAATGCCATGTTAAATTTGTTGTAAGCCTTATTAGGTCCCCACACTGAACTCCGCTCATGCATATTCCATCTTCATAACTAGTTGCTCATGGAACATGGCCAACTGCTCAGAATTTACGCAAAATCAAAGGGAACACTGGTCAGGAGTGCTGAGCTATTAGCTCATACCGCAAGTTAATTCTTAATGTGTAGCTGAAGAAAGGAAAGTACTACAAAGCTAACAGCCCAAATAGAAGCTCAGATTTTCTAACCTAAATATTGGGAAGAACCAATTAGTAAGTTTATGAATTGTATAGTGATTTAAATTTTCTAAAGCCAAAGCTATCAGCTTAAATGAAATTATTTATATCTTGACTAGAGTCTCAATAAAATTGCATTGGGACTTCTTAAATTAAGCTGAACTTTGCCCATTTGAATTTTATACCAGGAAATACACTCTTCTACCTTCCCCTAGCCCTCTTCTACCCTAGTACTTCAATGCAAAGCATACGTTTTTAATGATAATAGCCAGTTGTCTAAACTTTTAATTCAGACTAGACTCTGTTTTCACAGGTATTATCTCATTGAATCTTCCCAACAGCCATATAAATAAATACTATAATTATCCTCATTTTACAATGTGACTAACATGCAGAGTGATAGAGAAACTTGCAAAAGTTCCCAATGCCATCAAGGGAGAAATAACTGCTCACTCCTGAGTACCATAGTCTCTTATACACACATCATAAAAAATTATCAATACCCACTTTCTACTGGGAGAAATCCCATTTATGCTTTGTGAGGGATTAGGCTATCATTTACTTTAAAAGTACGGACTGAATTCCTATTATCCACCAGACACTGTTCTGTTTCACAGGCACAATTTCACGCTGTCTTCCAACAGCCCACCAGTCCTATCATTATCTTCATTTGTCAGATGAGTAAGAGGCTGACTTAGAGAAGCTGAGTAACTTGCCACCAGCAGAGTCGGGAAATAACAGAGTAGGGACTCACTAGGGGAATGGGCATTGGGGTGTCTGCAAAGAGCTTTGCAGTCCCTTCAGGAAAACACCATCTTGATAAAGCAAATGAATCAAGCTGGAGAGGTTGGACTGTGATTGGGTAAGTTTGGGGCTGGAACAGGGGCAGAGCCAAACAGCTCTGCTTATTAAAAAAAAAAAAAAAAAAAAGGAATTTAAAGTTCCCAAGAGGCAGAGAGAGGAGAACACTGAGATGGGTGTGGGGTAAAGGGCATGGAGGGAAACCCTCAAAGCATAGCCAAGCAGGGACTCTGCAGAGAAGTGCTATGGACATGCAAGCTGTTAGCAGTGGTATGCTCACAGTGTGCCAGGATGTGTGCCTGGCCACTATACATTCCTTGCTCAGGCCTTGCCAGAATAAGGTCAATCAATTCCATCTACTCACTGATGTGCAAAGGTTTTCTTTTAGGGTGACTCAAAGAGACACCAAGATCTGGGTTGTTTTAAGGCAGAGAAGGACGGCTCATGTGAGCACAAGAACCCAAGTTCCAGGGGCCAGCTGACACCCATCCAAGCTATAAATCATTTGCAGGGCACTTCAATTCCTTCTTGCCAGCCACATGATTCAACAGAACTAGGTACTCTTAGTGCCAGCTACTAAACAGAAAAAGGAAAATGACCCATTACAGGGTATTTGAGACTAAACTACATAGTGGTGCTTTATCCATCTCCAACCCTATGGAGTGGATGTTATTACCATCACCACTTCATAGAAGAGAAATTGAGTGGGTCACAACCACACAGGTACTAGTAAGAAGCCCAGGTGGGACTTGAACTCTGGCAGTGTGGCCTTAGAAGCCATGGTCTGAACCACTATGCCATGTTTCCTGGACAACAGCACCATGAGGAGTCCTGGAGGAGTGCTTTCACCTCCAGTCCCAGTTCCTGAGTTGATGGTGGTCATACTCTATTTAGGGTTCTTCTTCAAGGTAGACTGAACTGCAGTGCAGGTAATGCAATGGTGGTTGGGTGCTGCGGGCCCCCTATTTTGATCAGTTTGGCTTTTTCCTACAAGAGATGACACTGGGGATGAGATGGGATGCAGAAGCTAGTTGCCCAGCTGAGGGTCCCTTGTGCTCTGTGCACAGCCTCTGTGTGATCTGAAGGGCAGGCAGTGTCCACCACTGGCTCACCTGCTGCTTCCAAAGGAACATTTGGGAGCACAGCAAAGTAAAACTTGTCTCTGTCCAGAATGTGGGGACCAGGGCAAAACCATCTTTGAAGTATTAAATATTTTTAAAACCTTAAACACTTAACTCTTCAAACCTTGGTCTTTGGTGTGGCTTAAAACTTCTTTCTGGAGCTTAGAGTCAAAAACATAACAATAAAAAAAAGAGTACAAACCCTCCAATAACATGGCTACCACCTGCTTGTTTCCCCTCGCTCTGGCCAAGATTAGATCCTGACAAACAGAGCTCCAAGTAAACTCCTCACCCAGGCTGTAGTCTGGGTTCAATGCCTTTTTCCATGAGGCAGGAAGAAGACTGAGAACTAACTGGTGCTGCTGGGAGGTGGAAAGAGGATTCTTCTATTAGAGGAACATTAACTTTTAGCATCGTTTTCATGATCACACAAAGCCATTTACTTTGCAATTCTGCAGGGAATAAACATTGATGGGGAGTTTTAAGAGCACAGCTGCATACCAACATCTGGCACTGCCTCTGGAAGCCTAGGGACACATCTGCTCGAAGAGCAGCTTCTCTGGAGAGCCCCACTCAGGGCCCTTAGGGCCTGGGATGGGAAGGCGGCCAACGCATCAGCCTGCGAAGTCAGGAAGGGGCAGGCTGACCTGCCCGGGTTGAGAAATGGGAGACTGTTTCAAGTACAAAGAGTCAAGATCTGTGATCCTAGCCATAAAAATAAATGATTAAAATCGCAAAAATAAACACTAACCGTTATTGAACATCTATAGCGGGCTAGATACCATCTGGCAGATTCTGGGGATCGAGTTAGTGGCAAAGCCAGGATTTGAACATTGGATTATTCAGATGCTGGATCCCATGTTCTTCATGCTTTTTTTTGTTGAGAACAAAACAGGCCTATTTATTGAAATACATTGCCAAGAGAGGCAGCAGGCAAGAGGGGAGAGGTTTGCGGCGCCTGGAGCCTATGCTCTTAACCGTCACTCTGTACCATCAATACCAAGTGGGTGGCAATAAAGAGCTGTGCCAAGAGATCATACAATCTGCCTGGCTCAGACCTCACTGGTGGAAAAGTTAAAATGAAAAATAGGGGACCTCTCTGGTGGTGCAGCGGTTAAGCGCTGCGCTGTGGAGCTGTTGGCAGCAGAGATGCGAGTTCGACGCCCAGCCGGGGAGATTCCCACATGGCACAGCAGACCTCTCCTGCCTCGCCCGCTGCTCCCCTCAGCAGTGTATTTCCGTTGATCTGCCTGTTCTGCTCCCCGCTCTGTCTCTGATGAACCCTCTCATCGCCCCACACCTCTGGCCTGTACCCCAGCTTGTATGCATAAATAAATCTTTTAAAAAAAAAGATGAAAAATAGGTGGAAAAGCCTCTCCTCAGTGTCAAGTACAACGAATGAGATGAGGGTAAGAAGCATTCCAGCCATCAGCAGGTGAGATGGTACACAACCTTCCAACAGAATACTCCTGACAGTCTTTACATGAACTTTCTCATATTTTTCCTTTATACCCTTCCCCTTCTCCATTTCCCAAGGTCATAATAAGAGACAGTCAGATGCCTTACAGTGAGGAGCTAAGCAACTCTCTCCTCTCTGTCTTCCCTCTCCATGTCATTCTCTCCAGTTCTGATTTATAAAGGTGACTTATTAACCTGTTTCCCAAAATGGTATTTAGTGAAACTCCTCCCACTCAGGTCTCTATGTGCCCTTTGCCCATTGCCAACCCCTACTTATTAGTCTTTTCTTTTAATCCCTTCCAAACTTTCTTCATATATGTTAGACACCACAAACTTGTGATATCTCCCTCACTCCTATTTTCTTGGTGATCTTTCCATATGAATACTCAGAGAAAGTATCTTTGTTTTTTTACAGCTACATACTGTTCCATTTTATGGATCCACTATTTTTACTTAACCTTCGCCCTTTTAGCGAACATTCATGTGGTTGCCAACTTTTGCTATCCACAAGTTCACATTTTGACTCCTTGTGTTTATATCTGAAGAGGTTAGAACTCAGTGAGAGGGGAGATTGAAGGTGTCCCAAAGTTCCAACACTATCACCCCTAAGATCCACCAGAGCAAAGACACAAAACATATTCAGTAAAAGCCCTACAGTAAAAAGATCTTGCTTTGTCAAGAGAGAAGTCCATGAACACCTTTCCCTCCCAAGATTACATATCTCCATGGCCCGGAAAAAAAGTAACATGTTAAACTAGATAATCTATACATAGAGATTTTTCTTGAGCTATCATTTCTCGGAGTTCATTAAAATAACATGTAATTAAATGCAGTCTAGCCTCCCAGCTCAAGAGGAGGTCAAGCAGGGAGGCCTTTGCTTTTCTGGCTGGGCCCACTAAGGGCCGAGCATCATTCTTCACTAAGACATTTGCTTCCCAGTCCACCCCTGTCCCTGCCTGCACTTGTGCAAATGTCCTGCTGGTGCTATATTTCCACCAAGAAATGGTATGTGTTTCTTTGTCTATACTTTTAACCGTTTTACCAAAAAATAGTTATGCCAAGCAGTTACCCCTTCAAGTACGATTAGTAGTAAAATAATGAGAATTAGGACAATTTGTGTGCCTTTTGATTGGTCCTAACAATCAATTGCTCTTTGATATGTCCTTGCCTTCCCTAAACTGAGTCCCTGCAGTCTCAAGCTCTCCCCATACTCCCTCTTTGTATTTGATGCTGTTGGTGCCCTGCCCACATTCTGTGGGTTGGTACCATTTCAGGGCACACAGACTTGCTTTCAAGGCCCAGCCTCTGCGTCTCTTTGCCTAAGGACTTTCTCTGTGTCCACTTTGCCCATGCACAAGGCCAGCTGGAATGACTCAGCAAAAAACCCCACTGCCACCGCCATCAGCAATGCCATTCCAACAATCTTCAACGAAGGACTGACCAAAGTTAGTAGGAATTACCCAGTCCCATTTCCCCTTAGGTGGGATAAAGCTAAGGACGGCATGCAATAATGATTTCCAGTGTTCCCCTGCAGGACTGAACCCCTTGCGGTAATTTGCTGGACAATGTGCCATTTACTGACCTCCTCTTGGGTGTCTCACGTCCTCACTCTCTGCTGGTGCCTCCTTCATTTGCCAAAATGAGCTACTGGTACTGGAATCCTCATAGTGTCTTCTTGGGATCAGAAGTCCTCCCAAGAAGCATGATTTTAGGATGGGATTCATGGAGATGCATCACTTCCTGGTCAGATGGCAAAAGGGAGCAATTGGTGGTGGTAAGTGAGGTGTTGCAAATCTACTATAATAGCATCACAAATGCTAAGATTCTATGAACACTGGGGTGGGATGGACACAGGTGGGAGGGAATTCAATATCCAGTGGAGAAGAGCAAAGTAGCATTATGTCAAGCCACAGAATGATGATGTGCTCATTTGAGAGGACAGAACGGTGTTCCAGGTCAGGGTGGTAAGTTACTATGCTCCAATAGTGACATTTTTTAAAAACAACCATGTAACTAGAGGGATCATCACAGATGATTACACAGACACCGTGAAACACTGCAAAACTGTTGCAGGGTGACAGTGTGTGTGTGTGGTTGAGTCTCTTCATCCCTTCAAGCTAGAAGTGTGCTGAAACACACCAAAAAAAATCTTTAATTGTGCATTTCAGATTATAGTTAATGCAGGGAGGCTGAAAGAAGAGCAGGTAAGGAACCTTTTGGGAGACGAAATCCCATATGACCATCATCACTATCACCACCAACATCACCATTTGTAGAGTGGTTTATCTGCATGAGATCTTGTCACACTTGGCTATAGGGAACCCTGTGGGCTCTGAGAAGGTACCTAACAGGTCCTGCCACCAATGAGATGTGTGGTTCCAAATAATGAATATTTCAACGAATAGCAATATCCATGTATCATTTTTATACATTGATTTTGGGGAAAAATCCCATCCACTAAAAGTTTGATTTGAAAGCCACAGATAATACATGATCATTGTATTTTTATCCCAGTTTGCACAAGAGAAAAGTGAGCTTCAGAGAACTTAAATGACTTACCCAGTTCGCAGACTAGACATGACTGAACTGTGGCACAAATCCACATGCGGTCCAGCGCTCTTTCCTCTACATTATACTACACTTGAGCGCTGATGATGAAAGACATTGTTTAGCAATTTCTTGGCCATGAGGCTTTGGTAAGAATGGGTCAGAGAACAGATTATAGAAAATTCTTAGAATGTGGGCTATTTTAAGAAATTCGCCCAAACTATCTCCAGTCATTCTCTCTCTGAGTTATATTCAAAACTTGCTTTTACAGGACAGCTTTTCCTTTTATGTCTGCTGCAGCATCTATACCCTTGGGGCAACACTGAAAATTACTACCTGCAGCAGCCAGCTGTTGCAAAATAAAAACTTGTGATTGATGAAAACAAGCTTATGTTTTTCCTGCTCACTGGTCTGCAGTTTGGCTGGGCCATCGCTGCTCCAGTTGGAGTTTGGTTCTGTTCCATGGGGCTGTCTCTGGGGCCCAGATGAAGGTATGTGCTCCTTGTGGTGGTTACAGCAGCACCAGAAAAGCCAACCTGTGCAAATATTATTTATCACTAGCGTCATATCAACTCACATTCCTCTGGTCAAAGATAGTCACTGGCCAAGGCCAAAGTCAGTGGGCTAATACATATACTACGTTGCAAGGTGCAAGGGAGGCAGCGGAAGATTTGCCAAATGCTTCAATCTATCCTATCAGTTAAACATATGGAGGGAGGTCAAGCATGTCTTTCCAAAGTCCTCTAGAGCTAAAAGCTGATACTGTCCTATTCATCATATCAGCCCTGTAACCTGCCAAGAGGAGATTGTCCCTAAGGGACCTTTCCTGAGGGACCCAAGGGAACATGAATTTGCAGTCTCCCGGACTAGAGGTCCCCAGGAGGGAAATTATCTAGTTGAGATTGGGATATTTAGAGAGCAACTACTTCACTCCTAAATCAGGCTTTCAAGTCCCTCTTCATAGAAGGTGGGACCTGTGGATGGAAAGCAGCAGATGTGGGTGATTTATAAACTTCACTTTATTTTTTATTTATTTTTTTAATAAATATACATTTTTATTGTTATTTATGTCATAAACTTCATTTTAAATAATCATTGTCTAGCAATGTAAGACTAGGCCAAAAGGCAAAAAAATGAGCAGCAACTAACTAGGAACAGACACTCCTGAGTTGGAAAGCATAAGTTTGCCTCTCTCCTCATATTGGATATTATTGGTTTCTCCACCCAACTCCTCACCATCTGTTTCCCCTTTTTCTTCCAAATAGAATCCTAATATTGCTCACAAATTTCCCTTCAGGGATGGGCCTAATTGGCCTAGAGATAATTCCCTTTTTTTTTTTTTTTGCCAGTTATTTGTTGGGGAAGGGGCCAGCAAGATAGTGTGTCTGTGGGGAAAGTCTGCCGGAAGGAATGGGTAGGGGCTTCTGGACAAAGTATCAGCAAGGTCGGAGAAAGCACTAGAAAGAAACTGACCTTCTCTCTTTCTGAACCTTGCTATGTCTAGATATCCCTGCTAGAGTCCTGGTCCTTCCTAAAGATGGAAACAAAAGGAAGATGGCAGAAGGAGATGGAAAGAATAGGTTTTCTGAGGACACAATTGAACTGCTGAATCAAACTCCCCTGAACCTTGCCCTAAATGTAGCTTTACTTTTCAATGATAAACAATTCTGGTATTGATTTTTTTCCCACTTTTTGACTTGTAGTTAAAGACAGCCTAACCAGTGTCTGTCTCAACCACTCACTATAGTCTGTCTTGGCAGGTCACCTAAATTCTCTAACTCTATTTTTTACCTTTACCTTTATCATAGGATTAAATCCTATGAGGATTAAATGACAGCACAGAGGAAGCATTTGCAAACTTGCAGGACTTGTGCCTGGGGATGGTGCAAACAATTTACAGGTATGATTTTTATTATAGGGAGTTTTGGTACCATAGAGCAGAGAGCATGGGCCTGGGCTGAGAGCTACAATTCCTGCACCTTCTTAAGTTTACAAATATTGCCCTCTGGCTTTTTCTTCTCCAAAAAATTTACAATAAAACTGGAAGAACCTGTATCTTTCTTAGGGTGACCTGATGAAGTACAATATGGTCTCCTATCTAACCACTGCTGCTCGTGATGGGGACTATTTTTACTTTTAAATCATTATATAACTCTGACATGTTATTTTTTTAATAATTGGGAAAATGCAGAAAAGCAATATGAGATGATCCCATTGCCCAAAGGAAACTACTGTGAACACTGGTATGTGCTCTTCCAGACTTTTTTTTGGCTGTTAACTCCTTTGAAAAGGAGCGAGAGAAACAGGCATCTCAATATACCACTTCTGAAGACTTTTTTTAGACAGTGCTTTCACTGTCTTTCAAAATTAATAAATGAAAACATATCGACATCAACAATTCTGCTTCTAGGATCTATTCTCCAGAAGCAAGAGTAGTTAGATACTTAGAAGTTACAGAATGCCAGAGAATATTCCAAGTCTTTTAAAGTCCTCTCAGTTAATCTTCACAGCCCATGAGGGAGATAATATTATTTTTACAAGTAATAGCTCTATTGCGATACAATTCACGTGCCATATAGCTTATTCATCCAACATGTACAGCTCAATGGTTTTTAGTATATTCGCAAAGTTGTGTAAACATCACCACAATCAATTTTAGAACATGCCCTGTCAACACCAAAAGAAATTGTCCCCATTAGCAGTCACTGTCCACTAACAATCTCCAGCCCTCAATCCCTGGCAACTGTCAGTCTCCTTCTGTCTGTACAGATTTGCCTCTTTTGAATTTCATATTTCAGTGTGTATATTCACCACATTTTATCTGTTCAGTAGTTGGTGGACAGTTGGGTCATTTCAACCTTGTGGCTACTAAGAATACTGTGGTTATGAGTATTTGTGTATAAGTTTTGTATGGACATGTGTTTTCATTTATCATGGGTATATATGTCAGAGTAGAATTATTGAATCATGTGGTAATTCTATGTTTAACCTTTTGAGGAACTGCCAAACTTTTTTCCAAAGTGGTTGTGCCATTTTACATCCCCACCATTGGTATACAAGGTTCCAATTTCTTTATATCTTTGCCAAGCAACACTAGCTATTATCTGTCTTTTTGATGATAGCCATCCTAGAGAACATGAAGTGGCATCTCATTTGGTTAGTTTGCATTTCTTTGATGAATAGAGGAAGGTACCATTACAACCTTCATTTTATAACCAGAGAGATTAATTCAGTTACCCGTGGTTACTGGGTAAGCATACAAAGTCTCGTGTATACAACAGCAGATGCAGAAGAGAGAGCTTGCTTAGCACTGTTTGAGACAAAAATGAGAACCTCAACATGTATCTTCAGGAATTTATCCCTACAGAAAACCACTAGCCAGCTCACAAAGAGTGAGGAACGTCCATTTATGCTGCCGTGGAATGAACCCCAACACACAACATTAGCCAAAAAAAGCCAGTTAGAGAATCATGTGTCCATGAACCTCCACAAAGATATAGATGATCTAGAACTAGATATAAATGATACAGATATCAATGATATGGGTGCAAATGATATAAACGACGTAGCACAGATATCAATGATAAAGATGTGGATTGGAAGACCACACACAGAACTCCCCCAACATTCCCTAGAAAGGAAGTTCCAGGACAACAGGGATTTTTTTTTAGTCTTGTGCACTGCTATATCACCGACACTAGAACAAGATGTAGCACAGAATGGCAGCTAAATAAATATTGGTTGTTAAATGAACGATTCCTTTGTAGTGAGGAAAGGAAGACAGATGCGTATGCAGCTTTACTCTGCAGACCCATGTCCTGTGTGCATGAAATGTGTAGTGGCTGTATCTTTTTGATACGGAAAAATAACAACTTGTACTTCTGGGAGCATTTAGCAAGGGTTGGGGGGGGGAGGTGGAGAGAGAGCGCACAGGCTCTCACGAGCAAAAGAGAGACAGACAGATAGACACATGGACAGACCAGAGTGTTGGTATGGAAATAAGAATGGCCTCAGTGGCTTTGGAGAAAGCCAAGAAGACCCTCCTGTGACAAACAGTAGGACAAACAAGTGACCCCAACTCCCTCCCCACCAAGTGCTACTGTTGAAGTAGATTATCTGGAGACACAGAAGTGCCTGCCCCTTCCCTGCTGGGCACTCCTACTCTGATCCATAAGCCACTCTCAGTTAACAGGGCTCAAGATGCCAGCAGTGAATCTTGTTTTTATGCCTGAGAGGATTGCAAAAGTCAATAAACATTTAAAGGACATGGCCAAGAAATTTTCTTTCTATCATCTTTTTAATATTTGTTTAATTTGTGGTCCCCTCTGAGTCCTCTGAGGAAACCCAGAGATCAAGAGGAAGCTGTTCAGGTCATATCATTCAAGGCTAACTGCATACAGGATGGGTTGGAAGACGTTTAGCAAAGGGACCAGGGATCGGGACTTAACTGTGTTCTGCTAGCAAACTTGGGCTAAAGGAATGACTTACAGATTGTAAGAGTTCCAGGTGACAAACCTCAAACAATACCACACTGCATCAACAACGGTGAGCAGAGGCCAGGACAAGGGACACGGAGCGGAGTGTATATCAGGATGTTGCTGTCATTGTTTATGAAGAGGCATCATTGAACAACTATTATCATTTCAAATTCCTTCACCGTCACCATCAAGCAATCCCATCTTTGAGCAAGGCAAACGCTAGCTAACAATGGCAGATAAACCGTGTGAGCATCTGCATTTCTCCAGCTGACAATTCAATTGCAGATGTTTTACAAACTCCCGGGCAGAACACCCTCTCTAGATCTCTCTCATGAGCCAGAGGAAACTATCTTCAAACCAATCACAGGGTTGGACTCACATAATACTCCAGAGAGAACTGAGTTCAAATCCTAGCCTTACCACATGACAACTGGGAGACTCTGCATGAGTCATCAACATCTCTGTGCTATCATATCCTCATCGATGAAACAGACATAATGAAAGTACCATCCAATGGAGTTATTCTATGGAATGCTACACATGGAAACAGATGCAACACACTTAGAACAGTGCCTGGCACAGAACTCAATACATATAGTTATCATTATAAGCACCTGCCTCTCCAAGGGAACCCTTGGGATAACCTTTCTTTATTGTAAAGAACACCATACAAGAGGTGATGAAAAGCATAGATTTTACGAGACTGCTTGAGCTTGAATCAGGCAAATATGAAAAGCACATCCTATGTTTGCTATTATTGGTAACTATACAAGACGCATGTAGGAACATATATATATATATATATATATATATATATATGGTAACTACCGTAAGAACAAAGGCAGCTGTGATTAAGGGAGTGGTAATCTCAACAAACCCACATGGACCCTGGAGTTTCCGGTCACCTGAGGATACCAGGAGCATTGAATGGGGTCAGGCAAGCAGAGTACTTCCCTCACTGAGAGGCTGTTGATCTTGACCTCTGTTGCTCTTACTTGTGTTTACCAGAAGGCAGTGGCTCTCCTGCAAACATGGCATCTTGAACCCCAAGCCCTGGGGTTCAAGCTCAGTCATTGCACCAGCCCCCCATTCCCACCAGCAGCTCTCAGCCTCTCTCCTGTGTTACCTTGTCTACTTCCTTTCTCCAGGGCAGGTCCCACCGTGCGGGGAGAGCTGAGGTCCCAGGGCCTCCCAGTCTCCCGAGAGGCGAGCCTGGCTCTCCACTCAGTTCCCACTCACCAAGGGCCTGAGGACTAAGGGAGATACAGGCGGAAAAGATGAAAAGCTGACACCTCCCCTGCAGGAAATCATTGTTTAGCCGATTCCCAAACTGAAAAAACAAGTGTGACACTGGAGAAAGGAGAGTAAAGTGCCAGTCAAGGCCATTAGCACAGCCGGGCTGCGCCGCGTGTCAGGGAAACAATGGGGCCCTGTGTGTGTGAGGACAATGCCGTGTGTCACCAGCCTCTTGTGGGCTTCTCCTGGGGATGGGAGGATGAGAAATGAGGCCATGGTACCCTCCGGGATCTGATGCGCTCTGGACTGGATTCAGCATAGTCACCAGGGCATCATCAGAGCTGGGAGAGGAAATGTAGGTGCCCAGCCATGGCCTTCTGTAGTGGGGGGAGGGGACAGCCCCCAGGAGGAACCAGCTAGATAAGAGCCAGCCTCCTAGGAATGCAAATCCCCAAACACCCTTCTTCCTCCCTCTCCTCTTCCACCAGTTTTTAGAGACTCATTGCAAGTAAGAGCTGAAAAGAATCACAGATACCACCTCTCCAAATATATATACATCACCCACTGCTACTCCTAACCTTAAAGATGGCACCTGGCAGAGACCATGCCCAGCTACGTAGTATATCAGTATATTAGCATATTTAGTATATCAGCATATTAGAGTATTAGCAGCAGTTGCTAAGGCCAGATAGATCTCGATGTATCAATGGACCCCCATCACAGCAGACACCAGCCTACAAACAAGCTCACAAAAGGACCTCATTTGCTCCCGCCTTCAAATCCCGACTCTGCCACTAACCTCCTGTGGACTGTGAGCGAGTGTTTCTCTGACTCAGTTTCCCAACCTGTAACCTGAGATTATTCTTGGGCTATTTTAAGGATTAAGTGAGTTCATATTTGCAGTGCATCATCCATAAAAACCATTCCAGAAGCATGAATAGCAGATTCGAAGGCACATGACCACCGTAACTTGTTTTGGCTCATGAGGAGATGTATGGAGACGGCTAGACAGACAGGAGCCCAAGTCCCCACATTCGGTCTTGCTTTCTATTTTGGCCTGAGTCTACCCCACTAGGTGCCCGAGGAAGCTGGACACAAGCAGATACTCTCAGGGGAAGGGCAGGTGACAAGTGTATGGAAAAGGCCAGCTGTGCTACAACAGGGAGGACAGGGGACTGCATGGGTCCAGACAGCCAGTCTCCAGGGAAGTAGATGGCACTCAGTCCCAGCAAATAACTGCTGTGTGGCAAGGCGGGAGCAGCCAATATTTTTTAACGAGCCAGAAATCTGGATTTTTATGTCAGATCTCCAATATAACACTGCGTCAGAACTAAGACATGGTCCCTGCGGTGTGAGCCCAAGTCAGGTAGCTCGGGATGCCCCATCTGGACACAGACAGCATGATTCCCAGCCAGGGCAGGCCTGTTATTTTCAGCCTTGTGTCTCCAGTTTGCCTGCAGTCTCTGGCGAGCCGATCAAGTTACTACAGAAGCAGGTAGAATAAGGCCAGAAAGCCAAAGCAGCCCCGAGTCACTGGACACCTGCTCTGATCTCAATCCATGAAACTGGGGCTAGGAAGAGGGAAATCCAGAAAATTGGGGGGAGGGTGATCTCCCAAAGAACCACTGGCACTGGGGCCTAGTGCACTTCTGGCAGGTGTTCCTCTCATGAAAAAGGCATCAGGACTTCATGGTGGGACTGAAGGGGAGGCTGGGGCTCAGCTCCCCTAATCTCCACCAGTCACCTCAAACAAAAATGAGTATCTAAGTGACAAAATGTGCTGGCTAGGAAAATGCAACTTTAAAACAAGTTTGCTCATAGTGAGATGCCTCCGCACACTCACTAGGATGGCTAGAATAGCAATTAAAAAAAAGACATGTAATAACAAGTGTTGACGAGGATGTGGAGAAACTGGAAACTTCCTACACTGCTGATGGGAATGTAAAATGGTGCCATCATTTTGGGAAACGGTTTGACAGAGTTACCATATGATCTGCAATTCCACTCCTGGGTAATCTCAAGAGAAATAAAAACACAAATCCAGACAAAAACCTGTTCAGGAGTGTTCACGGCAGCATTACCCATGGTAGCCAAAGTGTGGAAACAAGCCATTCAACTGGTGAGTAGCTAGCAAACTGTGGTCTATCCAGACAATGGAAAGTATTCAGCAATCAAAAGCAAGGACCTACTGACACCCGTTACAATATGGATGATCCCTGAAAACTGTAGACTAATTGGACAAAATCAGTAAAAAAGACAAATATATGATTCCATGTCTGTGAAGTGTCCAAAACAGGCAATTCTATAGCGATAGCTGATTCATAATGGTCTAAGGGTGTGATGGACAGAGATGGGGGCATGAGAGTACCTTCAGAGGTGGGTAAATAAGTTCTAAAATTGACTGTGGTGATGGTTGCACACCATGTGAGTATACTAAAATCCAATGAGTTGTACACATTAAGTGGGTGAATTGTATAAATGAATTGTACCTCTGTAAAGCCATCACCAACAAAACAAAATCTAAAACTAAGATTGCTGTGCTCAATCATCTGCTATAAAAAATTGCTGTGCGCATAGTCTTTTCTCTATATCAGCCCCACTGGAGAAGACACAACAAGGACTCCAAAGGGATGGTTTCTCTCAAGGCTCAGGACTAAACTCCAGTGACCAAATGACCAGACTACCTTGTGATAGCACTGAAAGTCTTGGGTCCCAGGAAATCCCTTACCCCGGGGTAAACTGAAATCTTTGATTATCCTAATGCAAATCCGCTGCCATAGCCTGGGAAAGATCTGCCTTTTAGAGATGTCAATGTGGAATGGAGTCTCCCTGCAACTAATTTTGATATAAGTCATCCTTGAGCTCCCCCTAATGGCCAAAAGGTATATTTATTATTGTTCCATTTTACAGATGAGGAAACAGGTTCAGAGACCTGAAGTAATTTGCCAGAGGCAAACAGGAGCCATGGATTGAATCTAGGTCTTTTCCCAAAGTTCACTGTACCCCTTCCACTCACCCTGTGGTCTCTCACCATACCACTGGGTTGAGTGTCCAAGAATACGCTTAGATTTTGCTTACTTCCACGTAGAAGGTAGTCAGACCTCTAGAGAGAAGCAGCATGAGTTTTCAGCTATTGGAAGAAAAGGAGACATGCAGAGGTTGGTGGTTAACAGCACATATTCTGGACTGCCTAAGCTTGAGGCTGGGCTCTGCCACTACCTAGCAGTATGGCCTTGAAAAAGTTGCTTAACCTCTCTGTGCCTCAGTTTTCCCACATGTAAAGCGCGAATAACATTGGTGCTCTGAGTATCCCCCCACTGGGCAGCCCCTATCACTCAATTCTGCTCTCTGAGGTAGGAGTGGACAACACCATTTTACAGATGTGGAAACTGTTACCTTTGCTCAAGGAATAGTTAAGAACATGAGCAGTTGAGATTCAAGTTTAGATTGACTTCTAAATCCCCTGTGCTGTATTGCCTCCATACATTAGTTATTATTACTGTGTAACAACAAACATTAATTACCATGCAGGTTTTGAAATCAGAAATCTAAGACTAGCTTAGCTATTTGGTTCTGACTCAGAATCTCTCATTAGGTTGTAGTCAAGACGATGGCCAATGCTACTGCCATCTCAAGGTTCTAGCAGGGCTGGAAAATATTTCCCCAAACTTAGTGATGAGGTTGTTGGAAGACTATTGTTGGTTACTAGCCAGGAGCTTCAGTTCTTTATCACACAGACCGTTTCAAAGGACTTCCCACCACACAGTGGGTTGCTTTTCCCAGGGCAAGAGATTCAAGAAAAAGAAAGCAGGCAAATGAGAGAGCATTCAGGAGACACTGTTAATCTTAGAATTGACAGATTACCACTTCTGTCATCAGCCATTGGTCACACAATGAGGGAGGAGGACTCTACAAGAGTGGGAAAATCTGATGACAGAGATCATTGGGGGATCATCTTGGAGGCTGGGGAGCATACTGTCTATCTTTCTAAAGTAAGACAAGGAGTCACAGTCATGCAAATACTTAGACAATAGTTCTGCAGAAAAGTCTCAGAAATTAATCATAGCAAACCACTTTGGGGGTGGGTGGGTGTTTATTTAATAAGCATTTAATTTACTAAAGTTACTGGGCTGGATCCTATGAGCACAGGCAGGAATAAACTAAAGTATACAATGACTTATGGCAGAAAACAAGAGTCAAACCATGGAGAAGGGGAAAGAAGGGCCAAGAAAGACAGCTGGAATCAGGACTCAGTGATCTGTGGCTCTAAAACCCAGATAAGGGTTCATCTTCTGGCTGGGTTTGTTTCCCTGAGCCTGGGCAACACCCCCAGAGAAAACAGGAGAGAAAAAAGGAGGAGGGGGAAGTACAGGAGACAGAAGAACAAGTGACCTTAGCAGCTTATCAAGGGATGGAATTTCACAACTACATATGCTTTCTTCAACTTGAATTTATCAGAACCTAGACAGAATGAAGCAGATATTAAAGCACATAAAGGAAATGCCAGAACTGGAGGCTTGGGGGGAGCGGGGAGGACAAAGGAGGCAGGTGGTTTCTTTAAAACCAAATTCCAGGCCACTACAATTTGAGTCTGCTTCAAAGTGGGAACTCTGAGTCCCAGGCATGTCAGAGTCCTGTCCTGTCCACTCAAAACCACTCATATTTGTTATAATTACATTATGGAATAAGTGAAGTAAATAATTTCCTGAATCATCTAGACATAGGTGTGATAGGAGCTTAGGAGGGAATACCTTTCATTAGATTCCATTCCTACCTTCTCTCCCAAACACATCTCCACTTGCTCTTCAAAACAGATCTCTCCTGAGTCTATGGGAAAGTCACTAAAAAACAGGTGATTCAGTTTCTTTGTCTGGATAAGGCAAATAAGATCAACTCCTACCTACTCTAAAAGGCAGAAGGGATACATGTGAAAGAGATTTTACATTCTTTGAGATGGAGCGCGGTGGGTGGGGGGGGCAGGAGGGGCGGGAGGTAGAGAGTAAATCCTCAATTCCAAGAATTCCAAAATAAATAGCCACACTTTAATTCCTAGGGGACAGGGACGTTGAGTACTCAAGAAAAGCTAAGTTTCTGAGGCGCCTGTCAAGCCCGCAGTTGCATTCCCCAAATCAGCCAGCCCACCCACGTGGGTCAAGGGAAAAAGTTTCCCCTGACCTGATAGACGAGGATAGTGAATTTCCTTTCGCGCGCCTTCGTCTTCCCAATGACAAGGTCCTAGCAACTCCGGGCTGAGCGCTCCAGCTTCGCATGCTGCCTGGTCCCATCCCATTTCACCGCGCCACAACCCGGGTACCTCCCGCCTTCCTAAGGACTACAGCCCCCGGCATGCCCCGCAGCCCTCTGAGGCACGTGATCAACTTTCTCCGCTTACCTTGGTCACATGACTCGGACAAGATGGCTGCGGTGACAGCGGAAAATTTTGCCGCGCTGCAGAGCCTGCTGAAGGTAAATGTGAGGGGTGGGGACAGCATTAGGCGAGCGATTGTCCTCGGAACTTTGGACAGAGCAGGAATTGAGAATAAATGGATCCTGATTTGGACGCACAACTCTGCCACTGCATCTCCGTGTGACACTAGGCAGATTGCTGAGCCTTTCTGAGCGTTTTAAAAGCAGGAACAAAATACCGGATGGTGGGGGAATAAGATAACAGGCTTGAATGCACTGCACCTTTGTCCCGGACTAATAGTGTCTGGGGCTAACTTTCGAGATCGGGGCATTCGGGTGGTAGTTCCTACATTAGCTTTGCCACTTCTCCATTTCATCCCACAACCCCTCTGTGCTCCAGAGGTCAGAAATTCTCTTCTCTGCTTCCGCGCATCCCGTTCGTAAATGGAACAAGGAACAAGTTCTTTGAAAATAACAGTAACACTGACAAACATTTAGCATGACTGAGAAAGTTGAGAAAAGAGGAGATACAAATGACCAATATCAGGAATGCAACAAAGCATATCACTACAGACCCTGCAGATGTCAAAGGAAAATAAGGGAATACAAACAACTCTATACACTTAAATTTGACAATGTAACAAAATGGAACAATTCCCCCCAAAATACTTAAAACCCCCCCCAACATGAAATTGATAATTTGAACAGCCCTATAACTATTGAGGAAATTGAATTCATAATTTTAAAATTTCCAAAAACGAAATCCCCAAGTCCAAATATTTTCACTGGAGAATTCTATCTACACAATCTTTTCTAAAAAACAGAAGAGGAAAGAACACTTCCCAATTCATTTCATACAGCTAGTATTACCATGATACCAAAATCAGAGACTGTACAAAAACCAGCTACTACTATAGAACAATATCCCTCATGAAAATAAATGCAAAAATCTCTACAAAATAACTAGCAAATAGAATTCAGCAATATATGAAAAAGATTATTCGCTACGACCAGGTGGGATTTATTCCAGGGAAAATCTTCCTTCTTCCTTTGGTTTATGATAATGCTCTTCTTTTTCTAGGTTCTTGAAGTGGGACTTTAGATTAATGATCTGAGACTTATTTTCTAATATATATATAGAACCCTTTTAGCACCACAGTGGCTATATCCTACAAATTTTTATATGTTGTTTTTTCATTTCTACTTAGTCAGTGTAACTTCTTAAATTTTCCTTAAATCTTCCTCTTTGATCTGTTGATCATTTGCAAGTATGTTGTTTAAGTTTCCAAGTATTTAGATATTTTCCTATTATGTTTGTTATTGATTTCTAGTTTAATTCTATCGTAATTACCGGGAACACATGTCACATGATTTCAGTTATTTTAAATTTAGTGAGGTTTATTTTATGACCCAGAATATGATCTCTCTTGATATATGTTCAGTGTGCACTTGTAAAGAATGTATATTCTGCTGTTTCTGGGTAGAGTGCTCCATAAATGTCAGTCAGATTGATTGATGGTGGTAGTGTTGAGTACTTCTGTGTCCTTATTGAATATTTGTCAAGTTGTTTTATCAGTTGTTGAAAGAGGAGTGTTGACATCTCCATGTATATTTATGGGTTGTTTTCTTTCCTTTCAGTTCTGTTTTTTTGCTTCACATATTTTGCTGTGCTCTTGTTAGGTTGCATGCATATTTAGAATATCTCAACAAGTAGAATCTCTTACCATTATATAGTATCTGTTACTGTCCCTGGTACTTTTCTTTACTCTCTGATTTAACTGACATTAATGTTTCCTTTAAAATTTGTGTGCTATGTATTTTTCTATACTTTTACTTTTAAACCAGTCTATATCACTATATTTGAAGGCAATTTAATTATTTAATTCAGACATTTTTATTCAATTTGCCAATTTCTGTCTTCAATTCATATATATATAGACCATTTGCAGTTAATTATCAATATGTAATTATTGATATGTTAGGGCTTAAATTTGACATTCCATTTCTTGGTTTATGTCTATTCTCTCTTGTTTTGTTTCTTTTTCCTCTTCCTGACAATCTGTGAGTTATTTGAATAATTTTTAGAATTCTACTTAGATTTATAGTTTTTTAAAATGCATTTATTTTTATAGCCTTTTCAGTGGTTGCTCTAGTTATTCCATTATATGTACAAAATTTATCACATTCTGTCACTGCTATTATTTCACTAGAGTGAAGTATAAATGTTTGAACAGGTTATCTCCCTTTATGTCTGTTCACATTTCCTCATTTTTAATATAGTTGTTTTTAATATTTCTTCTATAAAATTTCAAAATTGAAAAGAAGGAAAAGCTATGTTTATACTATATTTTGCATGTCATGCTCTTTCTTCCTGAAGTTTCAGAGCTCCTTCTTTTATTGTTTACTTTCTCTTTTGAGAACTTCTTTTAGCCAGTCTTTTATGTTGGAAATGTGACAGATTGTATTAGTTTCTCTTCATTCTGAGGCATCTTGATTTTCTCTTAATTCCTGAAAGATAGTTTTGTTGGATGTAGGATTTTGGGTTGACACTTCTTTTTTTTCCCCAGTAACTAAAAATTATAGTGCTACCCTTTCTTGCTTCTGTGGTTTCTGAGATGAAATCTGTTATGGATTAGGTATTGGTTCTCCCTTATTAATTCAAGATTTTTTTCTTTGTTCACTTTTTAGAACTTTAATAATGGTGTGTCTACATGGATTTCCTTGAGTTTACCTGTTTTCATTCCTTTGGTTTCCTGAAGGTACAAGGTTATATCTCTAGCTAAACTTAGAAAGTTTTCAGTCATTGTTTCTTTGAGTACTTTTCCAGTCTTGCTGTCTTTTGTCCTGTCTTTTCATGAATCCAAAACTCGAGCGATAGATTTTATGTTGTAGTCCCACAGTTCCTGATACTCTGTTCATTATTTTCAGTCTGCTGCCTCTGTTCAAATTGAGTGATTTCTGTTGTTCTGTCCTCCACTTCACTGATTCTTTCCTCTATCCTGTCCATTCTCATATTGAACCAATCTACTGAACTTTTTATTTGGATATTATATTTTTCAGTTCTAAAATTTCCATTTTGTTATTTATGTTTCCTATTTCTTTGCTGAGACTGTCCATATTTTAATTTAAAAAATTTTTTTTCTAACACCTTTACAATTCTTTCAAAAACAATTTGGTGGGATTTGACACAGTGTGTTAAAGATATAAAAATTCAGCACTTTCTAGTTAGTTTGCAAGAATACCTGATTAGCATTAAGAAAGGTGGAAATTTATTCACCTATTTGCCCCCAAAACTATTATGTATGATTGGTTATTGTGAATGAAAAACAAGTATCATGATTTCGTAAGCATAGGCAATGATACATTTCTTTGGTTTATAAATATATTTTGCGATATGTCTTTTCAAGTTACAGTAACTATTAAAACTAAGAATTATAACAAGTTGAACTTAGAATCAGAACTTTAAATTGCTAATTAGAGGGTGTTAAAATAAGATTTAAAAAGATGAAGCATATTCAATCATTTCACTCTTCCTAGAACAGTTACACCATAATATTTTTGAGGAGAAAAATAGGTCTTTGGTACCTTTAAATATGACAAAACCACCTCAAAATTTTGCATTTATAATGTTGATCTCTTAGAATAATTTCTAGTCTTCTTTTTTAATATTTTAATTAAGCATATTTACAATCACCTGTTGAAACATTTTTATTATAAGTGCTTTAAAATATTTTGTCAGATAATGTTAATATCTGTCATCTTGGTGTTGTCATCTATTGGTTATCTTTTTTTAAATTCAGTTTGAGATCTTTCTGGCTCTTGGTATGATGGATGATATTCAGTTGAGACCTAGACATTTATATATTACGTGCTGAGAGTCTGGATCTTATTTACATCTTTTGTTTATACTGGCTTTCTCTGTTACGCTCAGCACAGCAGGGGGAGAGAATGCTTCTTTATTATCAGCAGTTGAAGTTAAAGTCTATGTTCCCCACTTGGATCCTATTGACACCCCAGAGTGAGAGTCCCTTGTTACTACTGGGCAGGGATGGGTGGAAGTTCTGGCTTCATATAGTCTCCATTAATTCCATGGTTTGTAGGACTGGTTACTGCCTGGCAGGGATAAAGGCCCAGTTTCCTATCTTAACATTTCTGACACAACTCTGGCAAGAGTGTTGGGACACCTTGTTATAACCTCACCAGGGTGGAAGTCAGCTCCCCATTCAGCCTTTGCTGAAATAGCTATGGCCAGGACCACAGTTCTTCCTGTGGTGTTTGGGTAGGGTAGTTCTTTCCTAAAAAGTTTTCTGTCTTGCTGTCTGCCCCTTTCTTGGTCCTTGGCTAGAGGGAGCAAATATTTGTTGGAGGTTTTGTTTCTCCCCTCCCCCACTGACATTCTGTGTTGCCCTCTTTTGTAGCTGGAGGTCTGGGATATAGGAACAAAAATTAAAGCCAGGGAACTTACCACCATGCTGTGTCTTGGTTGTGAGGTCCAAAGCAGGTCTGTGTCCTCCTCTGACTCTTCTAGAGTCATCTTATGCTTGTTTTCTATATCATGCCCAGGAATTTTAGTTGTGCTTAACAGGAAAAACAAGGAAAAGTACATCAACTGCACCTAATCCCCAAATTGAAATGTTCCATGCATCTTTAAATGTTGAACTCCAAAGGTATCACACCATTATCGAGACAATTTTATGTTCTAAAATTTTTCAGATTTTTCAGGAACTAAGTTTTTTGTTTCTGTCTGTAAATTAATTTATAGGCGTCCTCGAAAGATGTTGTCAGACAACTGTGCCAAGAGAGCTTTTCCAGTTCAGCCCTTGGCTCAAAAAAGCTCTTGGATATCACATGTTCCAGCCTGTCTGTGACCCAGGAGGAAGCAGAGCAAGTAAGTGTGGTCAGAAATGACCTTTGGCCACTGGACTCTCAACTCATTTGTCTCTTTCTTGGCTTCTCTGTCATTGCTACATCCAAGGAAGTCTTACCCCTGAAATTTTGTTGATATTATAGTAGATTTGAAATGGCTGCTTTTTAAATGTTAGTGAACTTAAGAAGCTATTGTCTTTGAATCTTCACTTCCTCATAAATGATGCTTGGCTAAGAGAACTATACCCAGAATGAGAGTTCCTGACTGTTTCCTTTTCAGACTTGTTACTTAGACAGTATGGATAAAAGCCAACCTTTGTGTCATTTTCTTTCCCAGCCTGTAGCTTGCTGATCTTGTTAAATTGTCAACTGAATAGCTTAAGGGAGAATTTTCAGGGATTGCAGGGCAGAAACTCTGAGGCTGGAGTATTGTTAGGGAGATGAGCTGCTGGACCTCAACTGATTTCAGATGGTGACCAAGAGGAAAAGCAAGGTGATTCGAGTTATATGGCACTCACAGCCTTATCTTTCCAGGGCAAATATGTTTCTAAAACAGGAGTACATCCAAAGGGGGTCTATGTTATTATTTTTCAATCTGGCACTTTGCTCATTGACATGAGCTATAGAACAGTAAAAGGCAGAAGTAAGATAATGGAAGTGAGTCGGAGACTTGATTTGGATTCCCCAAAAGTAGACCCTGAGGCAAAGACTTAGGTGCAGGTAGTAACTTGGGAAGTGATTCTAGAAAGCACAAAGGAGGGAGTGAGGATATCAAACAGGGAAGAGAAGCTAATAAATGGGTATTTTAATGAGCAGTTGCTGGGATCCTGTAGGAAACCATATGGAACACACCCCAGGCCCCCCTTGGTAGCAGGGAGGCAGGGACATGTATCTACTTGGTCCCACCCCTCACCTCTAGGTTGTGCCCCTATAGCCAAGCAGCCTTCCAGGGCTTCAGAGACAGCTCCAAGGCAAAGAATATTAAGTCCAAAGAATCTTCCTAGGTTTAGCCAATCATTATAATATCACAAGAGACCATAGGCCACACTTGGCTGCAGATTCACTTAGAAGGATATCGGTGGATTAGCATCCTAGTAGGGTAGTGTCATGTGCTCCTCTTCCACCCACTCCACACAGCTGGCCTGCAGCTTTTTGTCTCCTCCCAGGTGACAGATTAGGGGCAAGGACAAGACACTCCTACCACCCTGGATTCCAGGCCCAAATTCCACTGGCACCAACACCTCTGGTAATAATCCAGTAAGCACAGCTTCAGGTTCTGGCAAGGAACATGCCGCCACACTCAGGACAGCCCAGAAGTGTGGAGTCCCGGGGTGGCTAGGAGTCCTCCTGTCCAGAGGCAGGGGACCAGAGCAGCGTGGCTACAAACACACTGACTTTCCACTTGTCTCAGGTTGCCACGGGAACAGGCTAGAAAGTTAAACTGAAGGTCAGAGCCTGTGCAACAGGAAAGGGGATTTAGCAGCCAAGCAGAGAGTGTCTGGCAAGTGGACAGTTTCTTATTATCAGCTGCTACACTTGTCCTCGAAAGCAACCGGCAGGTAGAGAAGCCAGAAGCACGTGGCATCCGCCTCTGTGACAGAGGCCTCGGGACTCAGGGGACGCCGTTGAATGGCCATGCCAGGGTGTGACCCTCCAGTTTCCCAGCAGTGGGGGAGAGTCCTGCCCTCCCTCTGCCCCTGCCCCTGCCCCATTCCTCACTCTCTGTCGCCCCATCTTCCCTGCAGTTGCTCCAGGCTCTGCACCGCCTCACCAGGCTGGTGACCTTCCGTGACCTGTCCTCGGCCGAGGCCATCCTGGCTCTCTTTCCTGAAAATTTCCACCAAAACCTCAAAAACCTGCTGACCAAAATCATCCTGGAACATGTGTAAGTGCTCGTGTCTTGGAGTTCCTTGTAATGCTTCTGTTTTGTAGCTTGTTCTAGAAATAATATTTTCATGGTTGAGAAGTTAGAAAGCATAAGTCAGTAAAAAAGAGAAAACCATAATCCCACCACCCCAGGGTTAGAAGCATTCTTTCCGTATGAAAAACCTTTTATTTCCCCATTTATATATATTGAGAGAGGTTGATACTTTGTTTTTGTTTTAACACAACGGCATCATGCCATTTTATAACTTGCTTATTTTCAATTAACAGTACTAATCAGATCAGTAAATATTTCAGATCAATAAATATTTACCTGCAATGTCATTTTAAATGGCTGAATATATTCCTTTACATGAAGATATCATGAATAATTTAATTAAGAAATTCCTTAGTGTTGGAATTTAGGCTGTTGGCAGTTTTCACTTTGGTGAACAATTTGTGGAGCAAACTTTACTCATATGCTTAATTATTTCTGTACTGGATTGAAAGCATTGGACATACCGAGGCTTTGAGTTTATGTTATCCAGTTGGCCATCAAAAAGCTTATACCAGGTACTTTTCTACCCATAGGACATGGTGCTTCTCTCCCCAAATCTTCGCCAACACTGAGGGATTTAAAAAAAAAAATTCCCGATTTCACAGATGCCAAATGGTACATTTCAAATGATATGTCTTTAATACTGGTGGTGTCAAATGTTTATTAACCTTTTCATTTCTTTTGTGAAGTCTCTGTTTCCCAGTTGGCAAATCCTTTTAGACATATACAATTTAAGCAGAATCAGTTAGCTATGAAAACTAATGTTAATAACAGAAAAAACAATAGAAAACATGTGACCTTTAACATCACTAAACTTAATAAAATGGACCAAAAAACTGCTTCTTGAGCCTCTCTGGTGGTGCAACGGGTTAAGCACAGCACTGTGAAGCTGTCCAAAAAACTGCTTCTTGGAGGGAAGCAGTTATGTGGTCTTTTCCTGGCAAGAGGTGACTACAGGGTTGAAAATCACACATGGGTCAGAGGCCCGCGGCTTCCCTCATTATCTGAAGACTCAGTTCTCATGCTTTTCCATTACTTTTTCCTCATACTTCCCTCTTCAACAGATCTTCGTGGAGAACAGAAGCCCAAGCAAATCAGAGTGAGTACCAAGAAATGTGCCTCTTCTCCTTCACCCCTCCTTGCCAACCCCAGCACTAAACCTGCCGGGGCTGGAGTGCTAAAGCAGAAGCCAAGGTGAGCAATCCACCTGCAGTGTGCACTGTGCTTGTCTTGTTAATTCCACTTTGTAACTTTTTTTCTGATTATGAACTTAATGTAGACTGGCTGGTTTTTTTTTTTTTTTAGGAAAAGAAATATCCAAAGCAGAAAGTGAAATACTAAAAACAATATTTTCAATTAGAAAGAAATTAAACCCTCATTGAGATGAGTTTGAAAGCCTGAATAAACATAGGTGTTTAATAAAAGATTGCTAAACTTATTCTGAGCCAGTGCTAGGGCGCAGAACTCTGCCTGTATTAAATCCATTGGTCCTCCCAAAGGCTGGGTGCTAGGCTAGTAAGACCATCCCCAGTGCACAAATGTGGAAGGAGAACTGGCGTTTAACCACGCGGTAGAGCCCGTAGATAAGCCAAGTGCTCTCGTCTCTCAAGTGAGAGCTCTTCCTGCTATTGTGGAAGCTACAAATTTCCTAAGACACAGGCCACAGGCCCTTCTCTACCTGTGTCATTTTTCATTCTGTCCTCATATCTAGAGAGCTAGGTGTTCAGGCAAAAGCTGGGTGATGCTGCCCCCCATGAGTGAGGACCAAGTCCAGGGGGCATGGAGCAGTGCTAAGACCTGCGAGGGGCTCAGATGGGGAGTCAGGGGAGGTCTGTCTCCCTCAGAGACTTGCTGGGTGGGTCAGATGCATTACAGTGGTAGGGATCTCAGAGCTGCCCATCAGCGGGTGCAGGCTTGGTGAATATGGGGGCGTAAGGTGGGAGCTGAGCTGTCCCCTCCACAGTCTCCCTGCCGCGCCTGGTGGACCTGGACTGGAGAGTGGATATCAAAACCTCGTCAGACAGCGTCAGCCGCATGGCCGTCCCCACCTGCCTGCTCCAGATGCAGGTAGGTTGCTGCCATGTTCCGCCAAAGAAAGAAGGGGCACCTGTGCGCCACGGAAGACAGGGCCCAGAGTTTGGGAATCTCTGCCCTCACGAAGAGTACTAGTGCCCCCCAAGTGCAGTCTGTGTGTATAAAGTACATCTGCACTACCCCATCAGGGACACTGTAAAACATCAAAGTATGTTTGTCAGTAAGACAAACACAAAACATACATTTTAAACTTAATTTGCTGACAATGAAAGGTGACCGAGCACACTGAGGGGAGTTCAGATGCAACAGCAGGGTGAGCCTTTGCAATTCAAAGAGCCTCCTTGATGACATCGTGCGCCTGAGCCACCTTCCCGTGCAGGTGATGTGGCTGCCCCAGAGCCCCGAGCTACAGAGTGTCACTTCACCGTTTACCTGTTTACACCCTCCTGCTTCTCTGTCTTCTCACTTTGCGTTCCTTCCCAGAATCTTTTTAGGCCACAAAACCATGTTTAGGACTTGTTTAGTTAATGCCGATAATACTAGATAATGCAGTGCGACATTTTACTTAACCAGGCACTCAGAAAACTCAGCACCTGTAAGAAAATGAAAAAGTAAGGATGCCTCTTTTTTAAAAGGGACAGAGACAGAACTAGACATTGTAATACTGTTCCTGCATCTTGATGGATTGTCTTGTGCCCCCAAGAGCCCACCGTGTAGAGCACCCTCTGAACACAGAAAATGTCTTCTTGCAGGAGGCTGAGTTAGGGTGTCAGAGGGGTGTGTGAGCCATGGTTTGATACCCACCCATCAGACAGAAGCTGCCCACGCCTCTGGGACACTGCCTGGCTCTCCAAGTCACTGCGTGACTCCAAGCCTAGGACTCCGCGTAGCTCTCTCCAAAGAACCTCTCTGGAGACTCACCAGAATAGTCAAACTCGCAGGCCCAGGCGGTAAATAGGAAGAGGGACAGCTTTGACTTTGCGGCTGTGTTCTCCTTTCAGATCCAGGAGGACCCCAGTCTGTGCGGGGACAAACCCTCTGTGTCAGCAGTCACCGTGGAGCTGAGTAAGGAAACCCTGGACACCATGCTAGACGGGCTGGGCCGCATCCGAGACCAGCTTTCTGCCGTGGCCAACAAGTGACCCCAGCATGTTGCTGGCCTGATGCTTGGCAGGATGGGCCCCCCCCCCAGACCCAGCTGCCCTTGCAGCAGCTGCAGCCAATAGCAGATGGCCTGGTGGGGACCTGAGGGGGGCGCCCCCCTGAAGGCGCAGCTGGACTGGGAGGAAGCAGCCAAGCCCCCACACTGTTCTCCTGGCCCATCTTCTTTTTTCTCTTTCTAAAGTCGGCAATCAGAACCTCCATCTTTGAAAGGCTCCTGTGTGCGATTTAATTACTGCTGAGGCAGGGTGAGGGAGCATTTGCTTTGTCAGCTGCCTCTGCATGGCTGATTGGAAAATCCAGGCCCAAATTGTAGAGCATGTCTAATAAGTTCCTTTCCAGCATCAGCTCTAATTAGTTCATTTCCAGCCCTGGAACCATGGAGGGAATCAAGTGGGTGATGCCAACAGCTTCTGCTTCTCTGGCAGGGAAGCCAGGCAGACCCGCAGAGCAGGGCGTTGCATTGCAGCCCAGCCCAGCCTTAGGTCCGGGGCCTTCCCTCAGCGCTCTCAGCCCTGCTGCACCACCCAGTCGGTGTAGGAAGTCTGAAACCGGTGCTGATTCCCTACTTTGTGAAAACGGGGGTCCCTTCCTAGATACAATGCAGCTGCTCCAGAGTAAAAAAAAAACGGGAGTGACTGGAAATAAATAACAGTTCTAAAACCTTCATGATTCTGCTCACGCTTCTTGAAGCTTCTGTCCTTAGCCTGGGTGGTGGCCTTCGGCAGCACACCTCTCATTTGTAAGATGATCCAGCTTCCTAATTCCTCGGTAATAAGCTCCCGACCATGGGGTGACCTGAAACCAGGCAAATGACTCGCCACCCTCCGTGTGATTGTCTGTCACAAAGAGCAAAAGACAGCAAGGCTGACAGTCAGTGTGTAGCCGTCACCAGAGTGATGGTGAAAGCAGGGCTGAGTTTAACCAAAGGTCATCGCTGTCACGTGCCTGAAAAGTCCCAGGGCCTCTGAAGACTCTTCCCCTCCCTGATCCAAATCACGCCAGTAGCAGTAGCCCACAGCTTACTCTCTGGATGCTTTGTTTTAGCAGCTTTTGAGGTGACATGTGCAGAGGGGGTGGGTGTGGGTGGAAGTAGCACCCCAGGTTTGGAGGACAGGCTCTTGAGTCAGACAGTTGGAGTTGGAAGCCGGCTCTGCTTCAGCGGTGGGTGCTTGACTGCTAAGCATCAATTCTCTCCTGCTTGGTTCTTTTTTTAATTAAATGGGGATAATAATAGTATCTGTTCTATAGGACTTTTGTGAAAATTAAATGGTACAATGTACCTCAAAGCACTTAGCGATGTTATGGGAAATGGGAAGGATTTGATAATGTTAGCTTTGATTATTAAAGAAAGGAAGGCAAGAAGCTCTTTGCATTCATTGCTTCAGCCACTCTAAGAGGCTTGGTGCGACCCTAAGTGTCATATCAATGAGGAAATCAGCTGGTGGAGGTTAAGTCACCTGCTGGTAAATGACCCCATTAGGATTTGGGCCCAGATTTCTCTCGCTTTCTCCCTCCCACACAGGATTCTGCAAAGGACATGAAGCTCTGTGGCTTTAGCTCCTTTTGGAAAACCTTGGAGCAAGTAAGAACTTGCTCCTGCTTGCCCAGTGAGATAGGAGGAAAGCTGAGAAAAAAAAAAAAACCCAAGCTCTGCCACTTCCTGGTAGTTGAGTTTCTTTCTGCTAAAATGGCAGTTCTTAGCCCTTTGGGCCTTACCCATAGTGAAGCTGATGAAAGCTCTGGTTCCTTTCTGTAGGAAATGAACATTCAGTTTTCTGCACTCAACGACATGAGTTCATGGAGTGTGGAATTCATCCACTGTTTCTACACTGAGAGCCCAGGTCCTACCCTCAAGTTGAGTTCTGCCTTGTGATGATTCATCCCATTTCCCTTCCACTGCCTGGGATCTACTGACAGTGCTCTCTAAAAACCTACTCCCTGGTCTCCCTCAGGCATCCATAAGAAAGGAGCTTGAAGCTGGAGCCCAGGTAGGCATCTGAAGAGATGGACGTTCCTTTAACCCCTGGAGAAGAACCTTCTGGGTGCATGGCATAAAAGGGGCATTCAGGAAAATACTGGAAATTCCAATATATTTGCTGCTCTCCCCCTCATATACTCGTAAAACGGGTTGGTTTTGGGATGGATTGTTTGTAGAGACCATATTTCTGGTTGGTATGGCTGTCTCAGAAAAACCCAACTTCTACCTGTTGATCTCAAGGGAATTCCTTTCATTCAATGCTTGTCTGGTTTCCTGATGGCACTTGGTGCAATGAACAGCAACCTGCAAGCTGTACTCTTTTCTTAGGGTCCAGCAAGGGTTGGATGACCAAACTCCATCCACAAAAGGCAGTGATAGTGTTCAGTGGTGACTCTGCTTCTGGCTGCCCAGCGCTTTCCACCCTCCCCCTCCCCAGCTAGGGGGTGAGCGTCTGGCTCCACCCTGATCCATAGTTGGTGTCTTCAGGATTGTCCATGATTGCATGTGACTCAAGTTGCCCAGTCTGACAGCTGAGGAAGTTTTATTCTGCAGCCCTTCTGGATCTTGCTCTGGAGTATTGCAAGTCTGCATGACTTACTGCCCAAGTAGTTATCTCCACTTAGAGGTGAGGCAGAGAAGCCCATTGTGAGAAGCCCAAGAGCCCAGGCTTACCACAAACTTAGCTCCTCAGACTTACCTTTAAGAGCTCTTGACATTTCCTCAAAGGAAGAATGGTCTCCATGGAGATTAGGGTTTCCTGGCACCAACCAGAGACTACTATTAGGATAGTAGTTGTTGAAGTGACAAAGTACGGAAAGGGAAGCAACAGAGAGTTGTACAAAGTCAACATCATGCTGGTAAAAGACAGTATAGGAATCAACAGTATTTGGAAGTCAACAGTGACAGTTCTCATAAATGTTCAACCTCATAAATGTTCAACCAGGGAAAAACTTCCCAAATGCCAGGTAGTCAATGATTTCTAGATGAAAATATTTTTAAAAATAAAAACCCTCTCTCACTTCTGATAACATCTCAGTTTACTGAACAAAATGATCGAGAGGCTCTTGCACCACCCTGGACTTAACTTCCTGGAAACGTAAATGCCAGACCACAGAGCTAGATGAATGACTGTTGCCCAGGGTGCCCACCATGTAGAGAGCTGGCTCATGGAGAGACCCAGATGTCTCTTCCTCCCGCCATTTTCTTGGCTGTTGGTATCAATGTGGCGCTAGCCACGTGACCTGAGACAGACGACACAGGGGAATAAAACTGCCCAGCCCACTGAATGATCAGTGAATTGAGAAATGCTTTGGAGTATCAGAGGGCACTGGGATGGTTGTTATAGATGTACTGACTGCCAGGTAGGATTTTAGGGATCTGATAAAGGTCCTACTCCAGGCAGTTCATCGTCTTATTCAGCTTCTGGGAGTGAGTCATTGTAGTAGGATATTAGTTTGAGACTGCTTTAACAAAATTCCAGTTTTCCATGGATGAAAGAATTTTGTTTCTCATGTAGAAGTTTGGGCTGATAGAAGGTTTCAGGAGGCTGGGTGGTTCTGCTTCAGGTTCCTTCTACCTTGTCACTTCCCTGACTACCAGCTGTTGCTTTCATCCCTGTGAGCCGCCTGCTCACCACTCTACTCGAAGCCTGCATCCCAGCCCCTGGGGAAGGAGGAAAAAGGGAAGGAAGACCAGAAGTCACCACCCGATTCCACTCATCTCCAGCTGGCTACAATCACATGGTACAACTTAGGTACGAGGTAGATGGGAAAATAAAATTTCTGACTGGCCAGTGATGTGTCTAGTTGAAGTGTGCGGGGTAGAGGAGTAAGGCTTGTAGTATAAAGGAGAGACTAGACAGAGTAATTGACAGGCTTAGTCATAAACACCTACTCAGTGGAGTACAGCTCAGTGTGGCTTAATTTATCAGTTGCTTTCCTGGGAACAGTCTTCTTGGAGGAAGAGAACAGAGCGTCTGTGTGGATGTGTGGTGGTGGTGGTGAGGGGATCGGGCGCCTCTTGAGGATGGAGACACGCCTCCTCACTTGATAGCTGTAGTAGCTCACACAGCGCCTAGCACACAGTAGGCTGCCCGTAACTTCATTTGGGTCCTACCTTCCACAAGCTCACACAGGTCACTTGACCTGTATTAATCAGTAAATGATGGTTGAATTTATATCAAATTGATTAGAAAGGCAGAATGATGGATTAAAGTTGACTTGAATTCCTCTTCCTAGATCTCTCTCAGCAGTATCCCCTTTCACCTGCAGTGCTATCTGTGGCAACTAGGACCCTTCTCCCATCTTGCCACCATGCCTTCTGGCTTTGATTGACTTGGGTCTGTGGGCGTGGGGAAGTCAGCTCACCGCAGTCTCCCGGCCACACTAATTTTGCTTGGGTAAGAGAAAGAGATGGGAGCCCTGGGGTGAGCATAAGAGAGACTCTTCTGCCTCAGAGTTTGGGGACCTGCAGAGTGAAGGTCATGTGTTTTCTTCAACTGGAGGAGGAGGCAGCAAAGGAGAGGGCCCTCCTGGGCCTAAGCACAAGCTTCTATGCCTTGCTGTGTACTCTTTCTGGAATATCTTTTTTTACCCTAACTTAACTCCTATCCATCCTTCCAGATCCAGGAACAGTACCTAACAGGGTCCCTGGAAGTCAGCTCATTTCTCTTACCACACAGCCTTTTAATAGTCTCTATTTGGCCTTCCTCCCACACCCTCCCACTGTTCACCACTGTATCCCTAATACCTGAACTCACAATAGAGAGCCTGTTGGCATGAAAGTTTCCTGCCACCTGCAGAAATGGGGTTCTATTTCTGGGGTCACTCCTATAGATGAGGTCTCTTGTCACTTGTCAGCCCTCTTTGGTGAGCCAGGATTCCTCAAATGCCCAAAATACACCGCAAAAGGGAAACATGGATCTACTCCTCACCTGGGTGCAGTAGGCGCTTGCACACCAAGCCCAGCAGATGGCGCAGTTGCTCTCCTTATGGTCCCACCCTGGCCTCAGATGGAAACAAAGACCAGGAAAGAGTGGGGAGGGGAGGGGGTGGACAGGCTTCTCCTAGAACCCTGGCAAGAAGAGACACTTCCTGAGAAGAAGCCTGCAGATCCAGGCCCCTTGATTTACAGAACTCTCCCCCTTAGTCCCAGGGTGGCAGAAATCCCAGCACTGGTGGGCTGCCACTCTCCTGAAGGTTTTGTTCATGGTAACCAAAAGTACAGTTCAGCCCACAGGCTTCATCGTCCTGAGTGACCTAGCTTTACACCCCAGGTCAATAAGGGAGTGAGTATTCAAATTCAGGTTGGCTTGGAGCCAACTCTCAGTTTTTTCATCGCTCAAAAAGAGAGATTAGATTTAATTTTTCCTAACAAAACGGGTTGTCAGGAATTACATATGAAGGTGTCTGAGACACAGAAGCTGTCCAGTCCAACTTCAAACAATACAGACAGCTCTGCTGGGAAAAACCCTCCTGCAGGTCAGGAGACTCCTCAGTTCTCTTCTGAGAGTAGGCTGGTTGGGATGGGTGGGAGGGGCGGTGGCGAGGGGCATTGTCATCTCATCTGGATTATTCCAAAGGCCTCCCAAACGGTTTCCCTGCCGCCAGTCTTGTCATTCTTCCCTCCTCAGACCCATCCTCCCTCCTTGTGACTGCAGGTGTTTTCTAAATGGAAATCTGTTGCCATTCTCTTTCCTTTAATGCTTAAATATCTTCTCGGTGCCCTCAGAAAAAGGCCAAACTCAGAGAAATGTCATTCGATGCTCCTTATAACTTGATTTCAGCCTATGATTTTGTTCCCATGAAACAAGATTAAAGAAGTCAGAATAAACAGTGTGAGTTCAGGGGCCAGAGGGATGGTGATTCTGAGCGGCTCTGGCTAGGAAGAAGGGAAGCAGGGGCAGGGTGAGGAAGAGAGAGCCAGAGCGCTCATGGTCAACATTGACCAGTTCTTGATCTGCCTTTTCTTGAGGACAAAGACTGAGTTGCTCGCCATATTGTCCCCAGCACCTGCTGCCTGCCATTGTAGATGCTCAGTGTTTGTTGAATAAATATAGGCATGAATGAATGAGTGAACAAATGAATGAATGAGTGAATGGCCTGACTGGCCACTCCTCTGTCCCCCAGCCTCTGCCTTTCCCCTATAAAGGGATATATACCTCCTTCTCGCCCACCCCTGCCAGGCCTCCCTCCCTGCTGGTCTGGCTAATTTCAGAGCCTGGAAGGGACTGCTAGAGGACAGGGAGGTCAAGGAGAAGAGAGCTTGTCTCAGTCGGCACAGCTGGGGCCCAGTTGAAGGGGGAATATTGGTGGCATTGAGGGGGAAACCCCAGAGCCTGCTGTGCCTGGACCCCTCTGAATGCTCTGTCCTGACCCTTGCACAAGTCACCTGGGCTGTAGCGTGTTCACTGCTTTGCCCAGTGATGCCCCTGGCTAGCCAGGAGGCACTGATGTGGCTGCCTGGCTGTCCGCTTCCCAGGACACCCATCTCTGGCACAGATGTGGCACAGCTAATGCTTCCTGTCCCGTGTGGGCCAGCTGGAAGCAGAAGACACAAGCGGCTGCAGCCTCCACCTGGTCTCCCTCCTGACCCCATTTTCCACATCAGTCTCCTCCACTCCTCTCCAAATGGTGGTTTCACTTCAATGTTCTCCAAAAAGAACTCTTTTCTCTGATTGGCCCGCTCAGTCACTTCGCAGGCAGAAATCCATGGCATTTAAAGAGGCGGAAAACTCTCTGCTCTGTTAGCAGGAACATCAATTTTCCTACCATCCTAGTTGTAACCACCCAAGGTCACCTCATTGGAACCCGTCACTGGAATACTGGATCAGCCCCTAACTGGGCTCCCTGTCTGGGCTGGCCTTTCTGCAAAGCCAGCCTTCACAGTGCTCCTGTGAAGTAAATTTGTTGTTTTATCCTCCACATTGGATCCCCCCTTCCCACTCTTCTGCATCTGAGCAATAAGAGCTCCAACTAGAAATCCTCCCTCTCCCTGATGTCGCCCCACCCTCACCCCTGTCAATCCACCAGTGAATCCTCTTGGTTCTGTCTCCCAAATAAAGTTCCATCAGTTCATTTCTCTCCATCTCTGCACTAACTTAGCTCAGAGCACGTCACTCCTCTGTACCCTCTAAAGCATGACATCTGCCAACCGCAGCCTTCTGACCTCATTTCCTTTCCTCATCACTCCATTCACATCAGCTTCATCAGTTCCAAGGGTCCTGCAAGCATCTTCCTGCTACAGGGCCTTTGCCCTTGCGGCTCCCCCCACCCACCTTGCCAGGAACGCTTTCCCTCCTTTTCATGAGACCAGCTTCTCATCGCTCAGGCTCAGCTCCAGTAGAAAGTCACTTCCTTCAAGAGACTTTCCCAGGTTACTTTCTCTAAAGAAGATTCCTCCTTTGATTCTCAACTACAGAATCCTGTTAATTTCTTTCCCACTCCCCAGTACAAAGTCTTATTAATTTAATGAATTGATGTGTGTCCTTATTTAACTTACTCATGCCACCCGACTGGACTATACCGTGAATAGATGAAACGTTTTTCTTGTTCAACACGATGTCCCCAGATGTGTCCAGCACAGGTCTGCACGGAATATAGGGCCACACCACCTCTGAGGCGCAGGCTCCAGGGCCCTGCTCACGGTGCCAAAGCCTTCTTGCAGTGCCTAGGATTGGGGGAGGGGAAAAAGGAACATCCTCATCCATCCCTGGGGGGCAGAGGAGACCCATAACCCATCAGCATCTCCCTCAAAAAATTTTTTCCCATTTCCAACCTCCTGGGCACATTCCTTTCAACTCTGCTACACTCTTAAGGTGGGTTTTGATCTTTAAATGCTCAAAACATTTTCAGTGCCTTCTTTGCAAGTCATGGGGTGGGTTCCTTGGCATTTATTATTCTGTGTTTGGCCTTTTGGGAGCTCAGTGATGACAAAAGTTTTCATTTTTTTGTCAAGGTCCACTTTATTTAATTTTTAAATTGAGAATACAATCCCATGATCAAAAATATCAATGATACAAGTGTCCTCAGTGGAACCTCTCTCCCACTCTGGCCCCCAGCCCCCTCGGGCGCCCAGAGGCACATGGGACCAGTTTTACCCAAACCAACACCTGCTCCCTTAAATCCAGGAACCAGAAAACTGCAGCTCTGCTTGCCCCCAAGGCCAAGACCAGCTCACAGCCTCAGCGTAAACAATGGACACTTTTGAAGGGTTATAAGAAAATAGAGCTGAGTATGCAACAGAGATTGTCTGTGGCTTGTAAACCTGAAATATTTACTACTTGGTCCTTGACAGAAAGTTTGATCAAACTTTAATCCAAGGATCGTATACTCTGTATACCTGGCGTTTCCCACTTAGTTACCACTCCTGAAATCCTCTATCAGCACATCACGGCTTCTACATTCCTTCCTAGGCCACATAGAATCTTATTGTCTGGAAGGACACAGTTTATTTGAAAGGGACACAGATATTCAGTTTATAACAGGGCCAGCGTTCTTTTTCTCCCTCCCTCCTTCTCTCCCTTTCTCATTTTCCCCTTGGCTATATTGCGGGGATCTCAAATCCTGCTGTGTGAAG